>WEKY01050504.1:9516-29406 GCA_013390045.1 Picathartes gymnocephalus
TTATTATTATTATTATTATTATTACTACTACTACTACTACTACTACAACTACTACTACTACTACTACTACAACTACTACTACAGCTGGGATAATAGCTGGAGTTTCCAGAGATGTCAGTGGGAGCTGTGCATGATTCTGAGATGCCATGCTAATATCTTAGATTAAAAATGCACTGGATTGCAACAACAGTGAACATTGTGAATACGGAAATAAAACCCAGTGGCAAGCTGTAACCCTTCTACACCAAAGTCAGTGAGGAAAAGGCATGTTGTACCCTGTATTATTTGTAAAGCAGAACATGATTGAACAATTAAGGCTTGTGTCATAGTGGATACACATACGGAAAGCATTGCAACCTTGATAGTCTCTTCACACACTAGCCACAATGAGCTACTTTTTGTGTGTGTTGTGTGTGTCTTGCTGTGCTAGCAGCACCGTTGAAATTATGGAATAAAATGGGTAGGCATAGTATGATCCGTTTTTTAGTAATTGCAAAACACTCCAGGATCTTCAGAAGGATGCTCAAGAACTGTGAATTAGCTTTTATTAGGCCAGAGGGGTGGGGTGGTGAGGGGACGGAGAATGATACCATGGGTCCTGGTTCAGACAGTGCTTATTTGAATCTATCACATCCGAGTGGGGCACTTAAAGGCATGTTTAATGCCAAGTGTGTGAAACCTTGTTGAATACGTTAGGCATCAGCTTAGTCAGGTGTATGCTTGTGTGCAGCTTGCTCTCCTCTCGGCTCTGTTACTCTGCAGCCGGGGAGACTTCACTGCGAGCAGAGAAAACTTGGCAGTGGAGCTGGTTTCTCACCCTGATAAGTTGTAACAGACACATGGGTGATACTGCCTGTTAATTTAGAAGGCATTTAACACTTAATCATGGTTGTCTCCTACAAGCCAGGAAGGACACCACTTTCTGCAGCCTCTAATTGGGTGCCATCAGTAATATAAGCCTAAAATTGTCCCAGTCAGCAACTGTATTGCCTAATCAGCATGAGCGTGTGCCCAATGGGGATCAGCCATAGATAAGCGGCAGAGAGGAAGAGAGAGATCTGAACATATCTACAAGATGAGTGGCATGTCAGCAGCATAGAGGATGTCTAGATTTATGTGCTTTTTGGCAGCACTAGTGAGCTATTAATCATTTCTCATGAATAGGGCTCTTGTAAATCAGAGGTAGGAAACACTTTTCATGGATAATCGTGGCAAAAATGTCAGCTTTGCTAGTTGGTCATATGCTGATAGGATGCTTAGCACTGGAGCAGACTCAACCTCACACATAAAATCAAAACAGCGCTCCCTTTACATGATGAGTGGAAAGGAGGGAGACAGCAGAGAGGTGAACTTCCATCACTAAAAGCAGAAAGCTAATGTGTGATAACAAAAATGGAGACCTATAGTTTTTTTAAGGTGAAACTTTACTGGGGGAGCCAGGGCTGAGTTCTAGTCAGCATCTAGGTGTAGCACAACACATTTAATAAGGCACACTTTGCATCATTTTAACAGCTGGCTGATCAGTTCATGGTTTTCCTTTACTTTTATTGCCCTGCAATTTACTGTATATGGCCCTTACGTGCAAATACCTCATTAGTCACAGGGTTGCATATTTCATGAAGCATACTGAATGTGCTGTCAGAATTAAATATTGTCAGGATGACAAGCAGGGGTGGGGTTTTTTAGCTTTATCATTGAAGGCAACGTTCAGGGTGAATAGAAAAGCTGGAAAGCAAAACACGGAAGGTCTCCCTTCAAATTGTGCAAGGCAACAGGCTCTGGTGTATGAAGCCCATTGCTCAAGGACTGACATTTAAAGAGCTCTTGCGAGTCCTGTGTGAGGCAGGTGGGTGAGAAAGCCTCACCCAGGGCTTTCCAGTGCATTATTTACTGTAACCAGTTGGAGATGAAAATCTCAGCGGCTAAATAGGGATTAATGCAAAATAGTTCTTAGGTTAAAAAGAATGGTGTCCTCAAAGTGCTTTTGGCTTAAGAAATTTCTGAAGGTTCATTTCCCTAAGTGAGCATCCCCCCCACCCTTTCCTAGTTTGTTCCACTGGCCTCCAGTCCTATCCTGTTTCTCTGTAAGTTAGCAACGTGCAGAAATGGAAATGACATGTAACTGTTGTCCGAGTTAGTGCTGATCCCAGCCACGCTGGGGAATAGTTTTGGACACAGCCTTGAATAGCATCTGGAAGGGTTCTGCCCCACACAGGTGTTGGGATGGAGGCTGCCAAGTGATTGTTCCTTGGCATAGAGGCTGCCAGGTGATTGTCCCGCACTGCCAGTCCAAACACGCTGAACTAACGAGCAGGGAGACTTTTAACTGCATTTCCTGGGAGTTGTGGGAAGAAAGTCCAGACTTTTGAAACTCCCTGGGAAACATCCATAAATCCCCGTGAATCACAACCATTTAAAAATCCCCTTTCAAATTAGAAGTCATGGGTTTTGTTCAGAAAAAAAAAAAAAAATAGGGTTTTGAAAAGCACTCATGAATTAGCTTGTAAACAAAAGTATCCTGACAGTGACTGACAGGTGCCAGTGTCTTTCTGTATTTGGGCCAGCCCAAGACAAATTGGGTCAGAGCTGGGCTTCAGATGGGGATATGTTGGCTCTACAGGCATCTCTGCATTTGGTGTTGTTGGTGTGTTTAATGCTGCAGACCCATCCCGAGATTTCCCATCTTTTCCCTCAAACATCAGTTGAATCAAACTGGACTATTTCCTTCCACATGGCTAGAATATTGGCTTGTGTTTTGGGGGGGATTTTATTATTACTTTAATTCTTGCCATTTTCAGAGTTGTGAAACTTAGGGTAACCCCATTATATCTATGGGGATGAATTTGTCCTCAGATAACTTTTATCCACCAGAAGAGAAGATTTCAGCATGCTTGTTTTCTCAGGCAGTCCTAATTTGCTGTTGCTTGGCAGTGGGGAATCAGCAGAGAGTGACTGAATCCCCTCTCCTTCTCCCTCTTACTCAAAATTCAACACGTCCTGTCCACAGTTCTTCAGATTTACAGTGTTCCTGTGGAATATGCAGTTCAGGACAATTGAAAAAACATAAACCAGAGAACATACTTCTTCCAAACAGGTATTGTTTTTCAGCATCATTTTTCCTTTCTAGGTTTTCGGTCATTCCTCTCCTTCCCACTCTCTGCCACCCCTAAAACTTTCCCAGTAAGTGTTACTTAATTCATTGTTGTGAAGTGGGTTGTCTGTTTCATATTCCCAGATCTCAGTATCTGTCTTAGAAGTTCTGTAGTTTCTGTTATCACGGTGTTAGGACTGAGATTTAAATACCAATGAATTTTGGGAGATGTTGAGAAAGGAGTGGGGTGAAAGTCAAGCTGCTACATATACATATATAATGCACTATACATAGTCCATTATGCATATAAAAATATACTATGCTGACCTTTTTTTTTTTTTTTTTTTTTTCTTAGATGCAGGTTAACACGTTTTGGCTATCCTTTTCCCTTGCTAATTTAACAGACTTGATGCTTTCAGATTTGGGCCCATGAAGCAGATTGCTCCCTGTTGCCACAATTCAATCCTGCTTCTCCTTTCTCTGCCCCTGGCTTCACAGTCCTACCTTCCTTGCACTGTCATCCCTCTGGCTTGTGTTATGAGGCTCCATCGAAGCTTCCACTGAGTTCAGGGTGAAGTGGTGCTGGGTTGTTACAGAGAGAACAGCATGAGAAGGCTGGGAGAAGAGCCTGGGGGAAAGGGAACGAGAGGAGAAGCAGGAGGGACGGGAGAAAGAGCTGGCTGTTTAATTGTAATAATCTTAACTGTCCTTGCCAGTGGGTCTGCACAAGGCCGGCTGAAAGGATTTGCCACAGGGATATGGGGAGGAGGCAAAGTCCGTGTGTCGGTCTCTGCGGGTGGTGCCACAGCGCCCTGACCCACCTACCGTGGTGGTGCAGAGTCCATGATCAGACAGTGCTGCCCTGCTCCTCCTGGGGAGTGCTGCCCCACCATGACAAAGGCGTTGGATCTGTATGGGAATCAACCCCCAAGCCCTGACATTTTGGAGCAGTGCTTGGCACGGTCCTGATTAGCCGTGAAAGCAAAGGCCACTGCTGCTTTTCGTTTCAATTTCATGTGCCTCGGGAACACGTGTGCGTCTGCGTTCTCAGACCCATTACCTTCGGAAATTATCACTACAGCACTCTAAAAACTGATTCAGATACTTCTAATGACTTGTAGCTTGGGTGCCAAATGGAATAGGTAAAGCAGGATATTTTTCATCAAGTTCTTGTTAAAAAGAATGTAAAAAACATTAATTGATACAAAGTCATAAAGATCTGGGCCTCCAGTTATTCCTAGAGCCCTTAGGGTGAAATTAACCCTCAAGTAGAGGCTCTTTTAAGGCTTTTACAGCATGCCAGTCCCATGGGGGGTCTGAATAAAGATGTATTATGGAACAATTTTGCTGTATAATTTTCAAGTTCGGTATCTGCCTGTATCTTTTTGGTGTTTAGCTGATTTATGATTCTGCAGTACATATATTGATCCCTAATCTTAGACAGATTGAGAGTTCTAATATAAAGCTACATTAATAAATTTGTCAACTTGATAAAAACCTGACCCACAATAAAGCAATACTTAATGTTGAGTATATGCAGTCTATAAATGTTTATTATCTACTTATTATAGAGGAACCTGAGATTAGTCTGGTAGCTATATGTGATAAAATATAATTATACATATATACACATCATATTATGTGTATATATGTGAATATATCTTATTTTTAGCCATTGTTAGGAAAAGTCAGAGGAGAGAATAGGGTCATGAATTCCACCAGTTTTACTTTGTCACACACTGAATAAAGCATGCTCCCAATCCAGACTAAAGAAAATATTGCCATGAATTAATATGACATTTCTTACTGAAGAATGTAACTTCAGAACAAGAGTAGCTGCTTGTGCTTCCTTATAATGCTCCCTGTGACTTGATGCTAGTTTTCCTCTGTATGTTTTCTTTAATTCTTATGTTTTATGTGAAAGCTGAACTCACTGAATTTGTTTGTAATTTGGAATTTAAAGCAAGGCTCTTTGTTAAAAGCCCAGAGGAAGTTTCCATATGACTTATGGGCCATTTGGGCTCAATTGAATTTAATGGGTTTCAGCTGCACCTCCACAATGGCTTTGAAGGAAGTGAAGGGAGATCTATAGGTCTTAATTGCTCAAGACTGGCTTGTTTCTCTTGAAAAGGCTGTTTGCAAGAAGCAGGTTGGGAGTATTAAAGTATATATCCTCAAAGGGATGAAGGAACTGCCGTTTGAGGAAGGGGCTAGGATGAAAATAGCTTTAAGAGTTACTCAGGAGCTGAACTAAGCAATCTGAACTGGTCAATGATCAGTTCTTGTTTGTTTGCTTAAAAATAATCAAATAATTGGAGGGCACGGCTAAGCCAAACTTCCTTTATAGTCCTTTCAAGAAAGGAATGGAGATCTTGGAACTGACAAAATAAATTAGCCTGAGACCAAAAGAGAAACCCAAACAGATAGTCCCCTTGGCCTCTCTCATGCTGGTTGACAGACATGAGTGTTCGAGTCAGCAGGTGAACCATGACTTCTAAGAGCAGTGGTTTGTTTATGCTTCCACTGTACAAAGCTTTTCAGTGGAACAGAGCAAACCTAACTGGGCAAATTTCCATTTCAATTTCACATTTCCTTCTACATGTGCAGTGCCAACTGGCCTTATAGATTGTTGTTACTGCATTTGTTAGGATTACCTCTGGCTTCACATTAGGAGGTATCTGACCCATAAGAATCTCCTCTGACCCTGTTTTACAGGGAGGCAGGAGAACATGTGAAATGCAAGGTCAGGAATATAAAGGAACTACTGTCTTACTCAAGATAAGCCAAGAGACCACATTACAGGAAGTTAACCTTTGGTATATTCTGTCATTTTGGCCAGCATCATACAGGCAAGTAGGAAAGGGACATTCTCCTGAGGTACCTGGCAGATGAATGCCAGATGGTACTGTCATAATACACATAAAATAGCTAAATATCTACCGGTTGTGTTCAGTACAAAAGGAACATTTTTCTTTTTCTGAATCCTGCAGGGCAGAACTCAGACAAGCATCTCAGACAAGCATCTTAATGCAAACATCGCAGTAACTGAAATGTGAAGCTGGAAATCCAGAGAATTCTCCAAAAGCTTTAAGTAGCTTTTTAGGCTTCATTCATGTTGGGCCTAATGGATCCTCAAAGGGGAGAATGGTTTATCAAAGACAAGCATTTTAAGTACCTCGTGTTTATGTGGTAGGTAAATGGGCGTTTGTTACATTTGAATTGTTTCTGAATATGCAGAGAAAAATATCAGGCTGGCCGCCACGAGCAGCAGCAGCACAGTAATGCAGCAGTGCCTAGCTGGGGGGAAAAGTGTTGGTTGTTTTTTTGTTGTTGTTGTTGGGGTTTTTTTGGGGTTTTTTTCCCCATGTTAAAATATGTTCGTTTTAATTTCCACGCAAAATTGTAAGAATAAAAATATGCTGCCCTTTAGGGGAATGGCATTTTGCTAAATACCATGCATTGCTACAAACCTTAGATGTGAAGGACCACATGCAAACATTTACATAGAAGAACTTCATGGATGTGTAGTTGGGTGTCAGTCCTGCAGAAAAAAGTATTTCTGACAGCCTGGATCTTTCAAGTTATGACATTTATTGCCTGCAGATAGAGGCCGAGTAGGTAGGTGTGATGTTGTGACAGAAACTGAATGGTTACCCCTGCCTTTCATTTCTTGTCCTTAAATCCTCTTCACCTGATTTATATAGCCTGTTTTCCTAATATGTGAGTTTACTATTAGCAATGCACTTACATATGCATGCCTCAGTCATTACTGTCCAGCGTTCCGGCCTATTCAAGATTAGAGAAGTCTTCCTCTAAGCTTCCCAGAAATGCTGCTAAAGTTTGTCTGTTCGTTTTCTTTGGTGGTTGCATCTTCTTTCATTAACTAGGGTAGCTGGTGTTGAAAACCAAACAGAAGGTAATGACAGACAACAGCAAGCTGTCTGTTGCTGCAGATGGAGGATACCTCTAGGATTTGGGTCAGAAAACACTTGGCAAGCATCCCTCTGAATTCTTCTTGTCTTGGCAGGGGTGAAGAAGGAAGCAGAAATCTTAAAATGGCTGCAATACGATTTTTTGTTTGTTTGTTTGTTTGTTTTATTTTTGTTCAGCATCAGAGCTATTGACAGCGTATCTTGCCAGTTTATTCATACTGTTGCTGTCATGGGTTTTTCCTGACTCACTGCTTTCAGGACTTCACCCCCCGCCCCCCGCGCCATGATCCCATTTAAGTTTGCACTGGCAAGAAAAACGAGAGTTACTTATGCCCCCTTGTAGAACGGGACCTTGCATAGGTACTCTAAGAAAGCCATTTGTTTTCTTTACACATAGTTCGGCTTCGCGCAGGCGCTCACGCACGTTCAGATGGTTTCCACTTGAAATTCCTCATCTAATCCAAGCAGCTCGCAGCCTTGACGGTGGAACTGTGAAGGGGCTCCCCCGACCCCCTGCTCGGCCGGCGTGGGGGGCTCGGGCCGGGGCAGGCCGCGCTCACAGGCTCTGCACTGCTGGCAGAGACACCTCCGAAAGCTCCCAACCCCGCCTCCCTCTGCTGCTCGTGAGAAGAAACCGAGTGAAATCTGAGGGCAGCCTTCGTCTCTTCCGAGACTCTAGCACACGCTCCGCCGGCTTGGGCAGAGTGAATTTGAGGTTTGCAAGCCAGCGGCGAGAGTCGGTGTATTTAGAGGTGGCAGTCGGGCGGTACTCGTGGCCTGGAGGGGAAGCAGGAGTGAATTGCACCATTAAACTGTCTGTACCCTCCTCCTTACTCTGCCCGTGTGAACTAACACACCGTATTGTTTATAGTTCTTCAGCACAGCCTTTTAAACAAATTTTCAACAAATACCTCTTTCTTTTCCTCTTCTAGGGCACGGATGAGTTATGTAAGGTTCTGGATAGAGGGATGGTGGCAGAGCTGCTGGAGCTACTGCACTGCTGTAACTATTGCCTTACAGCCTCTTCTGTCCAGGCAGTCTCCCTTCCCTGGGAAAGGTTAGAAACTGCCTATGCGCCAACACCTCCCTTTACCAAGAAATAGTCCCTTGGTACAACTGAAGCTGCTGTGGCTGTAGGCGGGGGAAGAGAATGCTGCAGGCATGAGGCTGGCTTGGAAGGAATGACCATAGAGGTGGGAAAATGTCCACATTTTATTCCAGGTCCTGGAGGTGCTGAGATTGTATTCCCTTGCCTCTGGCACGTTGCTTTATCTTTATGGGGTCCTGCAAATCCAATTTATCAATCACAATGCAGTATATCAGCAGCATTTTTTTCTGTTTAACCAGTAGGAATTATTTTGCAGCTATATCTCCTATATCTCTATATCATCTGGAGAAGTACTTGGTGTGTATATACAGGTAGACCAGACTTCTTTATTTGTGTATTTATCTTATATTTATTTGTATTGCCATACCAGTTGTGTTGCTCATTGTTCCACAGGCTTATATTAGGCTCTATAGAGGCACAAAATCGTAACACTTCAGAGAGGCACATTTAAATAGATCATATCCATTTATTTTATTAGGGAGGGAAGGAAGTTTTCTTACGTGTTTTCAATAATGCATATTATTTTTTGTGGCTCAAAACCATGCAAGAGAATAAAAAAAACCTACAATAAACATAACAAATGAAAAGACACAAAGTGTTTTGCCCAAGAAGCTCACAAATTACATTTAAACTGAGATTATAAGATAGGTTAACAAACAGAAGAGAGGCAGTAGGGTAAGAAAGGACAAGGGTTACAGAAATAAGATTACTTGCAGTCCATGCAGTATAGCCTAATACACTCCCTTATGCCCCACTCTATCCCCAGATGCTGCAGAGAAATGGCCAAGATTAGCTCTCAGGGGCCGGGAACTGTCTGTGTGGTGTTTGTTTTTATGGTGCCTAGTTCAATGGGACCCTAATCCCCATTTGTGGTCCCAGAGTCCTGTAGCAATACAAATAACATGTTTAAAGTAGTAGCAATAAGATCCTTTGGCCCAGCGCCTTTCTCAGTGCTGTATCCAAGCCTAACCTAAGAAAAGGGAAGGGTTATACAGCTTGTAGGGGTGTAGCCATTACTTTGGGTGTTTGTTCTTGCTTTTTGAAGTTTGCTCATTCCTTTCAGAAAGGATGTTTTGACCTGAAACTAAATTTGACATTAACATTGTCCTATTCCTTGTTTGATACTTAGTGATATCTGAAATGTTTGGCTCTGCCTATGTAAAGGTAGGAATACCAGAAAAGAGGCCCATATAATATCTGGGCATAGTCTGGAGCCCAACTCCTGACAAGGAAGTGGGAACAGAACAGATTGTTTTTTAAGATCACAGTAGTTCTCAAGAATAATTTCCCAGAAACTCCGACGCCTGCAAAAGAGACATCGGAAACCACTGACCAAAGGTTTTACTTCTGATAGCTGAGGTGAAGCCCAGGTTTGAAACGGCTGTTGCCTGGCTGGCTGAATCCCTCTAGGTCCAGGTCTATTATGGCCCAGCAGAGTTTGCCAGGGTCAAGGAGGTCAGTAACCTCATGGGCTATTAAATGTATGGTCTGCTCCATCAGGATTAGTGTGTACAATTGGCTCCAATTTGCTGTTCTCTGAAATTAACAATAACCTGGAAAAGTCAAATTGTGTTTAGAGCTTAGTTTTACACATGGTCTGAGCCAGCATTCATGGCTCAGACACGCGTCTAACATATTCTGGCTGCACTGTGAGGTGTTAAAGTTTGGCTGGGAAAAGAGCTTAAATGCTGCTGCTTCACTGGTTTGGGCCCTGCAGTGGCCATCGTTCTCCACTCCTTTACCTGTTATTTCATCCTTTAAGTCCAGCTCCCTCCAGAAACATGAGCTCTCATGCAGCTGGTAATTCTTATATGTCCAAGTAATGCAGATTTTTATCACGAAGACATGGTCAGAGTTTGTCTAATTAACTTCCTGTCACTATATACAAGTCAGAAATTTAAGGTATAGTAACTCATTTTATAGTCACTCTGTCTGGCACTGAATATAGATTGGAAAAACTCTTTTCTTAAGCAAGATATGTGGTAATATTGTTATGCTATATTACGGTGCTCTTTAAAAATAAATTATATTCTCATAAGTGGGAGAGACAAGTATCCCCTATTACAGCCAGACCTGACACAAGCAAGTGTTCTCCTTATCCAGGACTGCTAAATTCCATGAAGAGAAAAAAAACAGCCAAAGAGTTGTATCCTAGTTTGGGTTTTGTTGTTGTTGTTGTTTTTTGGGATTTTTTGTTTGTTTGTTTCTTTCCTTCTTTTTTTAACCCCTGAAGTATTTGGTGTTGAGTCTTCAGAAAGACTAGATAAAGCATTAGCTGGAGGTAGAAAAACACGTTAGGAACCACACCAGTTCATCAGGGCTGTGCATTCACATCTCCCAGTGCTAAACCAAGCCCATGTATTAAAAAAGGGTCCCAAATATTTGGGGCAGAAATATTCATTCCACTTGTATATGGTCTTTTCCTTCTGGATTTTAATCTCAGCTTCCAAAAGCTGCCCCTTAAATGCCACTTGTGAATGGAGAAAATTATGCACTTTCAAATTCTCTCCTGGGGACCGAGGGCTCATATCTCTCCCTCTCACACTGATACTGTAATTTCACACTATTTTTTTTGCCAGTAGTTGAGCCTTTCCTCATTATATATGACATGCATGTTTCATTTTCATTAGGGCTTTTATACTTTGAGAGGCCTGATGGGCAGGGGAAGGGAAGCGGCTGGGTGGGAGCAGTGCCACCTGAAGGGAAGCAGTCACAGGAGGTGGGGGGCTCTCCCGTGTCCCAAATAGTGCCACCTTTGTACTCTGCACTACTGCCTTCCCTCAGGTGATCATGGTTTTGCTGCCACTGAAGCCTCCAGTGAGGCCACAGCCTTTACAACTGCTATTGCTAAGCAATAAGGACACACAGAGGGAAAAACTGCTTAAACAAACAAACAAAAAGTGCACCGTGGTACTGGTTGGATGGAAACTAAGCTAAATTACATAGGGGTGAGGCTCTGCAATGGCTTACAATTTGCAGCAGCTAGGACCCAGAACGTTGTATCTGTGTAATGTCATGTCCCAGCTGTGCTTAATTGCCACCCAAGTATCAAAACTTTCTGGGCTGATCATCGTCAAAGAAAAGCTCACACATTATTGGTCTTGTCTTTCACCAGGAGAAGGGCAAGACTTGGAACCCTTTGTGGGAGAGAGGACAGGAATGCTGCTCGCTGCATTTTGTAACTTGACTTAACATGATTGAATATTTAACGTGAAGAAGTTTGACAGCTACATGGAGGGTATTTCTTTCCTTCAGCCTGCTGATGGGGTGAGCTCTCAGGCACTTGTATCATCCCTACCGGATTGTGCAGTCTGAATCTGATCTCTGGGCACTGCCCTGTGACTTCAGCTTTTGTGCTTTAATTACTTATGGAACCGGCCATACATAGGAAGAAAACGGAATTAAAAGTTTGTCTGTAAAGATAATATTTTCTTTTTATTAAAAACCACCCCAGACCTGTAAGGTTGTTATGTAGCAAAATTCAGCATACACAACTCAGGTGTTGAATACCCATAGGATACTTCCCTCTGGATGTCTTATTGATAACAGAGCAGCATCAGAGGTATTAAATGTATTCTCTGAGCAAAACAAAAACTGGTAGCTGTAAGCAATGTCCCATAAACTCCATGTTTCCTGAAATGCAGCCCACACTGTGGCGATGCAATCAAACTTCCTTTATATGAAACCTTTATGTATTCTCCCAATTCTTTTCTTTCTTCATTCCCACCTTCCTGCCCCTTGGCATTCATTCACACTGACATTATTAGAGTTGTCTCTGAAGCTGGCCCAAGGAGTCCTACATATTATTTACATCACAACAGAGCCTGGGGGCATCAGACAGGGCTGGGGGTCTGTTGTGCCAGCTACTATTCAGCCTTTAAGTACCAAGATAGTCCCTGGCCCAAAGAGATTTCTATCTTGAATTTTAACAGGTATGATTACCTGGGAGGGAGATGATTGTTTCCCTGATGCTTCAGACCCTAAATTCAAGTTGCTGTGAGTAGCAGTCTTTAAGAAAACCTCCTCCTCTCTCAACCAGTGGTGTGTAGCACACACCAGACAGAAATAAGGTGAACACAGAGGTTTCATAAATTTATTGTGAGTCCACCCTAATGCTTGTGTTCAGAGCATGTGTGTATTTCTACCTCAAAAGAAAAGAAAACAATTCCTCTCCCTCAGAATAAACCAGATTTTTAAAAGCTTTTCACTGGAAAAAAAACCCCAAAACCAAACTCAAAAACCTTTAAACCATTTAAGGCCACCTGAGAAAGTCAGCCTGTAAGTATACAAAACACTGGAGACCATCATATGCTAATCTGAGCTCAACAAAACACATAGCATTAACAAGTGTAATTATACAGTCCAGCTATTAGTAGCTTTACCTCTGGCTGTTCTCCATCCTGCTTTCAAGCTACATCCTTTCCTTTCATCTTATTCTACACCACATGAAACAGGTGAGCTGTTCCCTTTATATAGCTCAGGGCTCCAGTCACATGGCTCTCAAAGCTTGGTATCTTCATTTAATCAGTTAAAAGAATAGAAATAATCAAAGATCTTTCATGAACTCCATGCCAAATTTTAATTCTGTTAAGCATTCAAAGCTTACCAAGTTAAAAAAAAAAAAATCAAGAAAAAATTAATTAATTTTTTCTAGGAATATCGACTTTGAAAACCTGCCCTGGAGGGTACATTGTAGTTTAGAATATCTTTCACAAATCACCCATATATCACTGCTAGCAAGTTGCACAAAAAGAGATCTCCAATGCTTTTTATTGTCAAGGCAACACTGTGGTTTCTGCATCCCGTTTGTTCATGCATAGATAGTAACAACATCCACTTTTTATCTGATCCATTTGAATTTTTATCTTGACTTTAACCACTACTGATTTCTTACGGGAGAGTACAAATTGTTTGGGGTTATCTTCACCAGTAACAACTTCTGACAGCAAAGAGATGGCGATACTAGCCCTGAAGTGTCTGTATTTGTTACCTCAGTGTTGGGTTACATGACAGTCCCAAAGATTTAAGCTGGGTAGAGCAATATTTTTCAGTTTTGGGGTCCTTGAATGTGTGGCTGAGAACTAGTGATTTCTTTTTAAGGGATCTGTGAAAGGTAACTCAGATAAGGCAGACTCAAGACAATGGGCTTAAATTGGCTTGAGAGGAGCCTGAAGTGCCCCTTGAAAATGCTGTGGGGATTGCAAACTGGAAAAGATTAGATCCCTGGGGCTATGATATCTGCTCTGATTTAGGAGCTTGGGTCTTTGTTATCTGTTGTGCCATTCTTTCTCCAGTACAAGATTAACCCCGCATTCTTGCATATGGGTCCTCTTTCCACCTAGGCCATCTGACCCCAGAGAGTGCAGATACTGCTCCTTCAGGCATACAGCAACTCTCCCTCTCTTTACCATATGCTTTTCTTTACAGCATCAGCTGATGTGTTGCTGGTGGGTAAGTGACTGTCATGACACATCACAGGTCCTAGGATTAGGCCTCTGAGAAACTGCAACAGTACCTTGTAGATAAGTCAGATATTTCCTGACCTTCCTATACTCCCATGAACAAAAACAGGAAGATATCTTACTGAGTTTTTTTCGAGATATGTGCTGGTTTTAGCAGTGAAGGAGCATTAAAATACCTGTTAGTATGAAAATAAATGAAATGTGTGTGTGAGTTTGGTTGTTAAGACAAGGGCTTTTTTCCAAACAGAGATGTTCTCGGTGATAGTTTTTCTGTGAGCCCCTCTACTCTAGTGAGTCACCCTCCTGACATGGAGGTCACTGTTGTGTTCGTTTGCTAAAGACCTCTGAAGAGCAGCTGGTTCAACCTCCTGCTCCAGACAGGGTAGACTTTAAAGTTAGCTCACATTACTCAGGGCCGTGTCAGTCAAGCTTTGGAAATTCTACCCTCCAGACAAACTTTGCAATGGTGAAAATTTTTACTTTCATGGTATTTTCCTCCCCTTATATCTCAACAAGATTTCTCTGGTGGCAGCTTGTGCCTGTTACCTCTTACCTCCAAGCAGAGCCTGACCCTGCCTTTCCCGTACTCTCTCATTTGGGAGTTGCAGACTGCAGGATGATCCCCCTTCCTCTGTCTCTCCCACAGACTGAACAGCCCAACTCTCTCCTCCACCCTCTGCTCCAGCCCCCTCACAATCTCGGTGCCCCTCCACTGGACTTACTCCATGCCTGCCTTGTACCAAGGAGTCAAGGTGGGCCACAGCATTCCCAATTCAAGCTCATAAGCACTGCATATGTAGGAATAATCACTTCCCCCAACCTGCTGGCTACATGCTTTCTGCAACAGCCCCGTGTTTGGGGCTGAGTCACAAGGAGGAGGTGGAGGTAAGCCTGGGTTTAGGATGGATATGCTGTAGGGCACTGAGGTAACACTGATGCACACACTCCCATCACAAGTAGGATGGCATAGTTTCGGCAAACAGGGTGTCTGCTCACAGCTTTGTGCCCCACCCTGCTGCTCAGACAGACAAATGCTGGTGAATCACTATAGTTCAAAAAGAGTTTAGTTTGCTTTCAATTGCTACAGCTGTGAGCTGCAGCACTCAGATGATTCACAAAGGGTTCAGCCTTCCAGGCCCAGGGGCTGGGGAGGCCGCTGGTTGCAATGCCAGCCATTGCAACCTCATCTGTGTTCGAGGGGTCTTACATGCACTGAAGGAGTTGGTGGGATTTGAATTGAAACCACAGTGGTTATTCCCTTCTGTCCTTCTCTTCTGTTCCTCTACATTCGCTACGGAAGCTGCCGGGGGGAGGTGTTAACTGTTTTGTTTGCTATTTTTTAATTTGATTTGGCTGGAGAACTGTTGTGGAGAATTGTGTGGAGGGGAGGTCTCCCTCTATTCTGAGTCCAACTTAGGAAATGTGGCAAGGTCACCAAAGAGTGGGCAAATTTCTTTGTCAAGCCGTAGACAGATTTCATATGGGTCATGAGAAGAACTCCAACCTTAATGCTACCACCACCAACAGTCTTACAAGAGCTGTGAACTATCTGGCAAAGAAAACTGGCAGTTTTATAACCAAAATCCAATATTGCAGGAGAGTTATCTTTGTGCCTTTTTTTGGATACTGTTTTGCAGTTGTGAAAAGCAATACATATGGAGGCCCATTAGAGCCTAAGGCTATTGTTGATGCAGTCTTGACTCATTCTTGGCACTCCTTTACCTTCCTTTGATAGCTCAGCTGGTAGAGCAGAGGACTATAGGCTGTCTCTGAAAAGTAATCCTTAGGTTGCTGGTTCAACTCCGGCTGAAAGGAAACATTTTAGAGGTTTGTTTTAGGTTTTGTCTTTCACTTTTTTTCCCCAGAGTTTACAATTTTGCAGAACATCCCCTTCCAACCACTCTATGCCCTGTGAGAAATTTAGTTTATTTTCCTTGTCTGCTTCAGATGGTTCTTACAGCTGCAGTGCTGTGACCACTGTCACCTCTCTATGAACCATTCACTCAGGAGTTGGACTTAGTGATCCTTGTGGGTCCCATTCTACTCAGAATATTCAGTGAAATTTGTGGAATCTACATAATCAGTTGATGCCTATCATAAGAGCTTCTGTTCCCACTCAAAACCTTCTGCAGACTCTCGAGAGTTGGAGCAGACACATGGTGCAGAGCTTGCAAAGCCTCTTTTACCTGAGCTGGGGCAGGTCCAATAACTGGAGCTCTCTTGTTGCTGGTTTCACCCCTTTTCCTATCTTATTCTTTCATCTTGAAGTTCTGAGGGGGGCAGTGGGGAGCTGAGAGAGTTGGGGAAGAAAAATGTTTTTGTGAAGACAGGGAGGGAACGCCAAGATCATTCAGGTCCTGTGTGAGAGACAGTGACTACATGCAACAATAATCATTGGCCTCCTGAAAGGGTTGTGAATACCACTGGGCACGCTGTCCTGCGGTATGTAATTTCCAAGAACTGTCCATTTCAATGGAGAATTGTAAAGATTGAGGCTGGTACAAAGCACATGGATAAGAAAGAGCCCTAAGAAAGGACACCAGAAGCCAGGTGAAGGAGACGTTTTAAGGACTCATTCATACAGAAACTTTCAGAGAATAGAAAACAGGGCACTGCAACCTGTTAAAATTTTGTTTCACACAGGAAACTGACTCACTTTCACAAGACACAATAAGTTCTGAGACGTCTGTAAGAAGCTTTATTAAAGAAAAGATTAGAGGGTTTTATATGTTTACATTAGACGAGATGACATTAGGGATCTAAATCCCAAAGCTCATGCAAAGCTTCTCATGCAAAGCATCTCCTCATGCAAAGTGCAGTGCTAAGCTGAACAAAGGTAGAAGGAGGTGGCAATTTTGTTCAGTTGCTTACCTTTCATTGTGCTTAGTAAAAAATATTCGCTAGCAGTTGGAGTCAAATACATCAAGAAACCAGCTAGAATGAGTAATCAAGTGATTATATGTAATTCTGATATTTTAAAAGATTTTTTTTTTTTTACTAAATAGTGTCAGATCAATGACCATCGATCACAGTACAACACTGGTTTTCTTTGTCCCTCCAAATCCAGCTGCATTAATTCCCCTTCAGCCTGCAAAGCAGTACTCACAATCTCATAACCATAATGGGTTTTTGGCACAGGGAGGCACGGGACAGGAGGAGGCAGTTCTGCCTCTCCTCCCAACAACAAAACTGGCTTGCCAGGCTCTGGGGGTGTAGGGGGCAGGTCATTCATTTATTTCTTCACAGGTCCTGCCGCAGCGGGATGGGGATGTAAAAGCAGGAGTGAGAGAAGCAAGCAGATTCCTTTGCAGTCCTGATAGGACTCCTAGGGAGGAGGATGCACAGCAGCATCATCTTCAGTGGGAATCTGGCAGTCAGTTTATATGAGGAAGCAGAGAGGGGTACGAGCCTGGGTGATGCCACAGGAGGAACTCAGATATATTTCTAACTAACCAGGATTAGAAATGTGTCCCAAGGCACCTGAGACAGATTCCCTCCTTACAATGTGCCTGTTATGGTCTTGGTGAGCAAAGTTGGAAACTTTCCATGATTCATGCCTTTAATTGCTACAATAAGCCTGAAAACTGCCAGTAATCGTGACATGTAAATCCTTGTACTTGTGTCAGGGAAGACACCAATGCTTTCCCTGAGACTGGGGGGAATGATGGTGTCTGATGGGCAGACTGGCTGCCTCACAGCTCTTTTGTTGATGTGCAGATCTTTCCTGACTTAGTATTTCAGTCTGGGTTGCACAAGGTATGATTGAAACAAGAATGAAGGGAGAAAGGATTAGTTAGAAGTAGGTTTTCATTGCAAGTGGTGTTCCTTCTGAGGTTGAAGAGGGCGAGTTGTTCCAGTATGGATTCACTTATATTGCTGCACACTAGTGGATAGCTGAGGCTTGTACGGAATACCACCTGATGTGTTTAGCTTCTGTTATCCCCTGACTGCTCCACTGCCTGCTATTTCAGCTGCCAGGGCTGCCCCCATGCCAATGCAGTGACAACTCTGACTCTGTGTCTTTCTCTTCAATAACATTCACACAAGGTAATTTTATAAAGTAAGTTCCAGCAATTGTAACCATCAAGCCAGAAATGTGAATTTAATAAAGTCCTGGTGTTTTTCTCACATATGTATGGTGGGAGGCATTTAAAAATTATATTGTCTTTTGTGGTTAGGAGCTTCAGCTTTTCCTTTAATCTTGAACAAGCGTCCCCTCACAGCCAAATGCCTCAGATTCATCGGACATTGTGAAGGTCTCTGTGTCCTTGTCTGAGGAATGGCACTCCACAGGCCAGACCTCTGAAACAAAGATGTAACCAGCTGTGGACATGATAGACCAGCAGTAGTACACTCTCATTAGACAAGATAATATTTGTTATCAGTGGGATGAGGGGGACTTCCCTTTCCTAAACACATTTTTTTGTCTTGTCCCTAATCAAACCTTTAACCTATCACCTAGTTTAGAAGCAGCACACTGCTTAGTGAAGAAATTGAATTTCACACACTTGCTGTAAACATGTTGCAAAATATCTGTACTTTCTCTCCCAAGGAAGGAGCAATGCTTGCATTCCCGTAGGACAGCTTGGTGAGTTGGATTCAGTCGTTCGTGCCCACAATTCTTCTTCCTTGGTTGTTTTGCACCTTCGCTAAGCAGTGTTCTGTGGTTTGTGTCTGGTCTCTCCTTTGCTCATCCTGAAAGTAAATTTTGTTAAAAATTAAAAGTGCAGTTTTGGCACTGGCATAGCTCCAGGTTCTCAGTTGTACTTGCAGTGAATGACTGTGTATCTTCAGCTTTGTTTTGATTTTCTGATACAAACGAATCCCAGCTTTGCTCTAGACACCTGTTTTCACCTGGTTGCACCAAAGATGTGTTGCAGGAATTGCTTATTCAAACACAATGTGAAACAACTGAGCAAAGCAGGGTCTGCCTGGGGAAATTTGATTAACCTTAAAGAAACTTCAGAAGATGCTGGGTAGTCTCCAAGTTTTGAATCTGAATTGCATGCTCTGGTATCACATTTCAGCCCAGAAATGTAGGGCTGCATCAGTGATAGGACTGAAGCCCTAACTTTGTACTGATCCCACTGCTTTCCTTTGAGTACTGTAACATTTTTCTGCTGTCCTTGCTCTCTTGTAGCCACCTGTTGCCTCTGCTCATGCAGATTTAGATTAAGCTCTCTGTACAGGGTCATGTCTTTGTAAAGTTTTTTTTATTATGGCAAAGAAAACACGGTCCTGATTCCTGTCTGGAATAATAATATAAATCAATAGCAAAACCTGCATGGTTCCCTTACAGCTCTAGAGGTAGAATCATGGCAATTAAAATAATGTGCAATTAAGGAGAGCTTGAAAAAGCTTTTAAATCCAGGAAGCAAGTCAAGATGCTTTGCTGATGATTTGCTAGTTTGTAGAAATTGCAAGTGGTAGCAAATTGGTTTGCTTTTACCATGAAGTAAAACTATTCTCCAGTGTGTGTTTAGCTGAATTTATGAAAAGCATCTCAGCGTGGCTGGAAATGACCAACAGTAGTTGCTGCCTTTACTTGCAACCACCAGACCAGATAGATTTACAGCAAACTAAGCAACTGTTTGCACATTTCTTCAGGCCTTCTCAACCACCCTCTAACAACCAATTTTTCTTTTTCCTATTGTCGTTGTTATAATCAGACCTTGAGAAGAATTGCTGCCAGAGACATCCAATCAGTTCCATGCTATCATCTGGATATGATTAGAGTCTTCAGGACAGATTGAAGCCATTTGATAGCATTGATTACTTCCTTATTTCAGGTTGTGCCATTTCACCGTTTACTGTTTTAAAATTCTTGCCTCATTTAAGAGGGTACATTTTTTTTACATTGTAAATAACAAAATCTATTTTGTTGTGTGAGTCCAAATAAGCTTTGAAGTTTGTGGCTTTGTAATTTGAAAGTCATCTGGAGAGTGTACGCTTTCTTGTCGTCTTTAATCAATGCACTATAATCAATTATCATATCAAAGTGTTCAATTACTCCTTAGTGCAGAGGTGCTGTAGCTATTTGGCCTAATTTCCTAGAAGATTCTCAGCATTCTCTCTGCAGCATTGGAGTTACTTACCTGACTACTTAAAGATGTCTGCTGTGAAAATGAAGCTAGTACTACTTGAACATCAGCCTCCTTGCAGAAAGCAATGCCAGATGCTTCTTCACTCTGCAAAACAATTCTGTCTGTCCAGTTTGTGAGCTGGGTGTACTGTGTTGCTGCCAGTTCCTAAGAAGAGAGTCTTTGTCTGTGTACCTGTGCTTTTATGCTAAGAATC
>WEKY01050504.1:30015-96518 GCA_013390045.1 Picathartes gymnocephalus
AAGTCACCTGAATTTTCGGGGGCTTTGTGTCCTGACCACCCTTCCTTATTTCTCAAGTTCCTAACTTCTGGTAAACCATTGACTTAACTCTCCAAGAAACCAGCAACAAGTTTCTCATGATTTTAGTTTGCAACTGCTTTGCAGACAAAATGATCACCTTGATTCCTTCTCCCAGAAAATGATTGAACTACCAGTGAATGAAACTCTAGGAATATATTGCTGTATTAAATCTTGGAGGATTGACACAACCAGTTTTCCAGCACTGACTCCATGCCAGGAGAGCAGAGTGGTGTGTGGTGGAAGGGAATGCTCCTGCTGTCATCTAATGGGGAAGGAGGAGGATGCTGTTAACCAAGTAGGGTTCCTGGTGCAGGAGTCCTGCTTGGAGGTCCGTCCATCCATCCATCCATCCATCCATCCATCCATCCATCCATCCATCCATCCATCCATCCATCCATCCTCTGGGGCATACTGTTGCTCTCCTGAAGGAAGCCACAATGGGCCAGTTCTCAGTCCTTGGTGAGAAGTGAAACAGCACATGTACCTAGGAAAGGACAGTGAAAAAAGCAGAGAGGACACAAGGCTGTGTTTGAGCCACTTTTCATCAGGCTGAAGGAAGGAGAGCATGAGTGGCTTTGTGGTGAGAAGGTCTGTAAAAACACAGCCATTATCCTCATCTCATTTTACCTTTTGAGAAATGATCAAACTTGTGATGAACCTTGTGACCTGTCAGAGCTCTCAGCTGAACTGCAGCTGAAGAGATTCACTGTAAAAGGATATAGGCTGCTTCTTATTGTTGATTTTTAACCATGAGAGTTCCTAAGGGAAATAGCATATAGTAATAACATTTAATGGTCTTCTGATGAGCATCTGGTACTGAGTGTTTTTTTCTTTTAAATTGCATTAAAATTAAAACTGCATTATTGCAGAGTCCTCATTTCCTGTTAGGAGGCGAATTATGATGCTCTATTGATTGGCAAAGCTGTTTCCCATCGTACATAAGTGTGGTTAGTAGACAGAACTTTACTCACAGACACAGACATGCCCTACCACCCCCCTCAGTTCTGAAAGTTTTTCACTCTAAATTATTCATAGTGAAACTGCTGATTCTCAAAATTTAAAACAGAGAAGGTATAAAATACTCTCATGTATGCCTTTGTATTAATTTATGTGCTATCACATTGAATAAAAGGAAATAGCAAGTTAAGCATGTTCAAGAAGCCACATGATGAGTATAATTGATGCATTCAGCCTATAGAACATACATATAATAGTCCATTGTAGTTATGGAATGGGCCAGCCAATGTTTTTGCCTTGGAAATCATTACTTAAGCAGATGACTCTTGACCCTTTTCTTTTAATGCTTCAAGAAGTTTGCCAGAAAGTACCCTTTTGTGCCAATCAGCCTTTAATATATCCCTCTGAGCAGCCTCAATTTTTCATTTAGCTTACTTCTGAATGTTAATCTGCTTTTTATCCCAAGGATCTTTATAAGAAATAAATTGGAGCCTTTTCAGAAACGCAGTTGTAAAAGCCTCTTCCTTACTAGTTGAAAGCTTGCCACAGTGTAGCAGCAACATGTGTGTTGTAAAATAATGTAAAATTTACCAAAAAAAAAAGTCAAAAATAAAAAGGCAATGGTGCAATGCTGGAGAGACATGCTGGGTGTTTCTGTACAGAAACTCTCTGAGCTGTGTATTCTATGGAACCATAGGAAATGACAGCTGATAGGAGACCAAAGAAACTTACATTTGGGAAGACAAAGATCTACTTTGACATAACTTTGCAGTTCCCATTGGTCCTCATCCCCTCCAGGGTGGCCAGTGGGCAGAATAAAGAGAAAGGCTCACAGCCTAAATGGCAAACCACATTAGAGGAGATGGCTTAAATAGGTTCTGACTCAGGAAAAGAAGAGTGCTCCCTGAGATCCTGAAGATTGGAGTAGTGCAAGAAACTGGGCGGTTCCTTTTCAACCTTGTTGGGGGGAAAAGGGAAGAAGATAGCAGCAAAGAGAGCGGGCTCCACTGAGGAGACGGATGCACACTGCAAGTTGTTGTGTGAATGCTACTGGGTACCCAGCTCTTCCCTCTATATGCAGGGACTGGAAAGAAAATCGGTGTTTTAATGTGAGTTGCATTCCTCTTCCAGGGTTTTTTCCTCATCAACTACCCTCTTTCAAGGGGAGTGCTGGTAGACCTCTGGAATGAATTATAAGGAAATCCCATATCCTCCTATAAAACCACAAAAAAGCCTAATGTCAAGGGGAATGATAAGGGATCTTTGGTGATTTGAGAACAAATGAAACTTGGAGCCCTTTCCCCACACTGCAGTAATTACTGGTGAAAAAACCCCTGAAATATGGCTTTTCTGAAGCCAAGGTACCAACAGGTTCCTTCCCATTTGTTTTCTTTATGATGAGGCCTTTCTCTCCTCAGTGCACATGATGATACCCACTTTATTAAAAAAACCTACACAATTGATGGCTGCTTTTTCTTTGCTAGGAAAGACAGACCTTGGCAAATAATTACTTCTTGTTTTTACTCCTAACATATGTATGACTTATTATTTATAGAGACTTGTAGTAAAAATGGGAATTATTTTCTTGACCCAGTAAGTTACAGCTTAAACCAATAAAAGAACAAAGGAGGGGTGTGTAAGAAGAGGACATAAGAAAGGCTTTTGTTTAAAGACTCATATGCACAGCTAATAGAAGTAGCCGGAGAAAAGACATAAAATACCTCAGATTAATAACTAGGACTTTCTGCTGGCTTATTGCTTTCTAAAAGCTTTCCCCTCTGTGGACACAGAACTGTATAAAAGATGAAGTAGTTGCACTACACATTTTAGTCATCCCAGTAATGATGGCAACATCTCTGTTAACAAACGCATGTTCTCCAAGGAAAGCAATCCTCTCTCTAGTATTTCCAAGGGAAAAATTAATCGGGTTCACTTCTCTGTGTTGCCTCTGTACTTGCTCTTCCATTCTTTGCTTCTCACTGCTTGACCCTTGTTGAATTACTCATGTAAAACAACAAAATGCTGCTTTAAGTATATAAATCTTGGTCCTCCTGTTTCCTGTGAACAGGTGCTGCTGAGAAAGTGAAGAAGAAACCTGTCAAGATGCCATAACAAGCACTGTATATCAGAAACCTACTGGACAAAAAGCCCAGCTCAAACACTAACTTTGTTTTTGCAAAGCAGGGAGCGTTGCTTAAATTCATATAGTAAATATTTATTTGTGCATCACAGGGAGCTTTCATGTAAGCTTGGATTAGCTGGAAATGGGAACAAGGCTTGAAGTTTCTTTCTCCCTCATTGGTATGAAAGAAATTGTGTGTGCTATTTTTCAAGGAAGTCCCTCAGCTTTTGAGGTAGGCAGAAATACATTGCAATTGACCTCAATAGTGTGTTCTTCAGCAATTAAAGAGGAAGACTTTTAGGCTGATATTTAAAATTTAGGAAATGTCCCAGAAGGCTATAGAGAGACAGAGAGATGGGCAAAGACCCAGAAGTGGAGAGAACCAGCAAAGGGAAAAGGTCACACATATAGGAAAGGAGAAGAGGGACAAGGATAAGAGTGGTGTTTATTTCACAGGGGTGAAATCACAATGTGCAAGTACAACTTGAAAAGAAGCCCACAAAAGGTGGGCCTTTTTTTAATCTAAAGAAGCTCAAAACTAGTCTAAAATGCCTTGATTCTACTTTTTTCTCTTGATTTACCGGTTCTGTTCCAGAAATTATCATTTCATTTGGCACCAGCAGAAAGACAAGAATCTAGGGAGTCACAGAGACATCCTTAGCCCTGAAGTCTCCTAGGGATGAGGCTGAGGAGCTCAAACAAGGTAGGGGGAGTCTTGCCATTAATCACCTGGATAGATACAGGAGAATGTGCTACCATTCACCTATGGCTTTTTTCAGGGCCCTTCATCACAAAACTCCTCCCACATATTTTGCAAGTGTACAGACCAAGCTTTCCCAGCAACAACCTGGCGTGGAGTTGCGTTGTCCCCCCTCTTCCCCTTCCACATACCTGGCAGCTCTGCCAGGACTTAGAGCCTGGAGGGTAAATGCCTCATGGGAGGTGGTGGATTGCTTCAGCCAACAAGCCTGGCAATCTTCTGCTTTTATGACCGTTGTGCTCACCTTGGATACTGAAAGAAAGAAATGCTTTAGCTGGGAAGCGTGTTGGGTTTCTTCCAAGGCACACTAGTATGTTGCTGTGCACACCGGCATGGAAACAATTTGCAGGCTGGAGAGCCAGTAAGCTCTCTCTCTCAAGGAGCTGTGCCACATGCTCTCTCCCTTCACCTCCAGAGTAATTCCTTATTCAATCTCTTTTACTTCAGTTTCATCATCTGAGCTTAAATGTGGCCTTCTGACATGAAGAATCTGGGTGAGTAGAGCCACATTAGCTGAAAAATCCCTAGCCAATCTTATTTTTTGGCATGAAGATGGCTGTTACAGCATTGTTTTTATTATTCATCAAAAGGAAACTTTTCAAAGTAAATACATCAAATACCACATAACATAAGCTCTTCCCAACCACTGCTTCCTCTACTTTTTTCTCTTCCCCTACCTCCTATTTTTATAAGTAATCAAGTTGCTACTCTAGAGTCAATTCCAGGTCATCTTTCATTTGCTCAAAATATATCCTTATTGGCAAGGTATTTTCCCATTATTCAGGAACACACATATTGTTTTACTTACAGCTGTGTGCTGTATTTTATGTTCTCATATAAATGTTATGCCTGGATTATTGTAACTAGAGCAAACTGGTTTTAGGGTTTGTTGTTGTTGTTATTTTTAGGTTCCTTCCCCTGCATCCAAAACAGGAGAGAGGTATTATTGTATCTATTTTTCACTATTTTTTTTAGTTACTTCTTGAAGTGACTCAGCTTTCCACATTTTTCTCTGCAGAAGGTAGATTTCCTTCCTTGGCTGTGCAAGTTTCCCTGCCTTGGGGAATAGTGATAGCTGAGGTTTAGGAAAGATTAACAGATAAGCAGCATTGCTTCTACCCCATGAGAGGCAGGAAAGAAGACAAGGCAGGGACATATTCCAGGAATTCATTACCTGCTGTGTAAAAACCCTAGTTTTTCTTCTCTGTTTTAAATTGTTGTTGGTTTCAATGGGTGTCCCTGATTGTAGTGTAGTGGAATATGGTGGAATCTGGTGAATTCTGCACTTGCTCACTATTTTCTTGATTTTGGGAGCTGATAAAATAAAAGCTCATATTTACGTCTTGAGGGCTCAGCGAGGCAAAGCACCCAAGTCCCATTGTTTTCAGGATGTTCTTAAGTATTTGCTGAAGTGATTAACTTACTTGAGGTCTTGATGGAAAAGAATGCATTTCTAGCAACAAATATGTACTTTTATTACTAATTTTATCACTTATTTCATGCCTCTATGGGCCGATGTTTAATGAATTATAGAGACAAACAGTATGCAAAAGAGATGGATTTTCTTCTGTGTGGATGAAAAAATTAAAACCAGAATTTTCCCCTTATTTTTAGGACATCAGGTATCGTGGAAGTCCCCTGAAGAAAAGTGTGCTGCAGCCTTGTTGTTTGGGGTTTTTTTTACATAATCTTCTAATGCAAAAAGTCAGGGTTCTTCCCCTCCCTGCCCCCATGGTGGGGGGGCCACATGCACCTCTTAAGCTGCTCAGTTTATTCATACTATGTGCTCCTTAGTTTGTGAATGACTTCAAGGCACTCAGAGAATTAAAGGAAGTCTCCTCCTGGAGATTTTTAAAAGAGACTCTCCTGGATTTTTTGAAGTTGAGATATTTGTAGCTTGCATGGGCTTGGTTTTTCTGAGTAAATGTGGGCTAAATGCTAATGCTTGCATTATAACTGGGTGTCTTGTAGTAGGTATGATGTTTAACTGGCATCCACAATTCAAGAACAAAGCGTTTGATCCATGTTAGGTGAACTGTTCAAAAAATTCTGGTCTCTTTCATTATTTTAACCTCCAATTCATTATTTTAACCTCCAAAGAAGAAATCCCCTATAGGATAAATGTTTAAACACTGAGGCAAATGGACAAACAAACAATCCAACCTTTTATCATTGTTGGTGGGAAAAGTGTGCCTTATACTTTGCACGACTCACAAAGAACAGCTGGCACAGTTCTGGTTGCAAGGGATTTTTTGGCTATTTGATGTTTTCAGGAGGAGAGAGAAGAGCTTGTAGCAGAATGGTTTCTCTGGCAGCTTCCTGGCTTGAACTTCAGGATGAATGTCAAGTGAAAATGCCAGTGAATGACACTGACCAGGACATGTTTGTATGACACTTCTCTTCCCCAGACTAATTTAGTTATGCCCTGCTCCACAACAGTTCACAAACTGTTCTTGAAACAGTAGGGGATCCCTGAGGGGCCAGGTTTGCTCTTTGCCCACCTTGGCCTATTCACCTTCCCCACTGCTCTGGGAGCCTTCACTGCTGTGCCAATTACAGCTGCGATCGAGGCTGTGTTTAGTGGATATTGATATCTGAACAAACAAACCAAGAGTCTGGTCTTGATTGCCGATGTCTTTGCAATTTGGTTTCCTGTGGCGTGTTTGTACAGATGTCATGGCTGGTATTCCCCTGCTTTTCAATAATCACGACCATACTGGGGGCTGGGAGGACAGGACTGATTTGCTGTGAGTTTGCTGCATGAGCTCACACCCCGCTCCCATGGCTGTGCTTCTGTTCAAGCCTCACTGCCTAACCCCCTGCTTGGGATGGTGGCTTCTCTTTCCAGCTGTCCCTCTTCAGAAGGGGCTTGTGATCCCTCACTCTCAGCCTAGAAGAGCTGTCATTACAGTGAGTATTTTCATGTGGTCACATCTGGTCTGCAGATCGAATGAGTGCGTAGGGGCACACAGAAAGCACCTCAGAGAACAAGGACAATGGAGAGCCTGAACAAATGACCACCATCTCAGTGGATCCTTTGTAGAGGATACATGTCCTGGGGACCCCTCCGTTCCTGAAGTCAATGTTCTTTGTGTCCTGCTGAGCACTTGCTACTGTGTTTGTTCAGAGCTGGTGCAGTACAGCCCAGCCACGGCCCCCTCTGATCTGCACCGGAGGAGCAGCAAACAAGCAGCTCCAAGTGAAAGGAGCTGAAAGGACAGATTTGGGCTCTTTGCTCACCCTGCTGTGTGCTTGATCATAGACATTGATTTCAGTCACGCCTTGATTCCTGCTAGACTGAACTGTGCTATCTATATAAAACTAGTTGCTTTACAGTCAAATGATACTAGGAGTTCCTCTATCACTCCATCCTTTCTGCCCTGGGCAATACCCTCACTCTTATTTCAAGATCTTTTTCCATACTTGTTTGACATGTTCAGGGGTGGAGTTGGGAGCATTTAAATCCCCTGACTTTTTGTGGCCAGCAGGACTGGAGGAGCAGTCTGCTCCAGGCAGAACTTCCCCTCAGACTACTTGCAGTCATATCCAAATGGAAGTGGGGAAGAAGGAGAGGCTGATTGTATGCTCTCCAATTTTCTCTATTAGGAAGATCAAAAGAATTGCTGCCTTTACTGGCAAATCTCAAGGATAAATTGTGGCTGCCAGACCAGTGCTGGTCTGTGTTGAACTGTAGTCACCCAGAATAAATCAGCACTAATTGCAGTCTAGGGCTATGATTCCAGAGGGGCTGCTTAAGCACCACACAGTGACCCCTCTGACTGCCTGGTTGTTGAAGCCAGCAGCAAAACTCCCAAGGACATAAGGAGACATAGAGCTGAGGCTGCATCCTTATGTGCTTTAAAGCCAAAGACCTTGCTGCCTCTCTGAGGAAGCAAGAGTGATAACGTGATGTGATGAGCATTGTGATGCCACCTTTGGCAGTGTATAGCTGCCCCAGTATGGTGGGATTCAGAGGGAAGATGATACATTGGCTTTCTGTCCACAGGAGATCTGCACAAAGTTGCTCTGGTGGCCTTGGAGAAGATGGGGTGGCTACAGGTTCAGGTTCTCGTTCTTTCCCAGATTTACCCATGGCAAGATGTGCCACCCACTGTGACAGGGGCTATATCCTGGCCCCATGGTCGGCTGTGGCACCGTCCAGACTGACCATTTCCTCTGTGGCCAAGTAAATTGCTGTTCTTTCATTGCTCTCACCTAAGACAATTCCTCTTCTTCTGTCTCCAGAGGCAGCGGTTGCTGCCAGATGGGTGATCTTATGTTATCCTGGCTTAGTCACTTTTGTCACAAGAGTGCAGAAGGATCAGCAAAATTCTTCCACAATGCAAAAATGTTTCTGTTATATCAAATTTTATTTTAATTTCCTTCTCATTGAAACAAATACAGTTTTAAATATAAATGAAATATGCATAGTATAAATTTCAGATTTTCCTTATATAGGACAGACAAGAAAAGGAATTCAATCAGTTTAGAAGCCCAATTAGACTGAAGATGTGAGTGCTGGACAATTTTGAAGAACATTTTTTAGCTGCTATAAAGGGAATAACCTTTTCTTCAATAAAACAAGGCGAAGATTGGGAACAACATTGGTGCAAAGGCACAAATGTAGTCTGCAAGAAAGCTAAGAGGATGGCCCACCTTCCTGCCACTTGTCCCTGGGCAAAATGCTAACAAGAACTGCAGGTATGAATGGAACTGAAATGGCTGTGGTGGGAACATGTCTTGAGCCATGGGAGCTTGTCAGAACTGGGGAGAACAAGCCCAAATGCTCCTTCCCCTGCACACACCAGTCCCACCATTAAGTTAAGGGGCCAGGAAGCCGAGCAAACACAGGCTGACGTGGGGTACAGTGGGGCTAAGCTGGGAGTGAGTGTTCTCTGCTGGGGCTGTGCTGCCTCTTCCCAGGACCTGTGTAGGACCAGGTGATGCCTCTTGCACCATAGAGAGTGGTAGCACAGGGTCAAGCCTTGCCCTTGCAAGCTGAAGGCTGGACACCAGGTCCTATTCGTTTAGTTATTAAGAGAAATTAAAAGTAACCCTTAGTGGACTGTTAAATGTGGTGCTGAGAAGCTGACACCAATCACTCCCGCAATTGACCCCTTCAGGGCAATTTATAAACACTGGCTAACTAATCCTCACTGAGTGGCTGGGGGAAGGAGCAGGGATTTTTCACCTCTTCTCTCCCACCTCCATTTTGTACAGATTTGATGTGAGATAGGATCCTATGCCTGTTTTCTCCAGGCGACAGTGGCCAGGAGTGGGCCTGGCTGTGTTTGTGTGAGGGGATGGGGCAACACGGCCAAGCAGCACACAGGTGAGGACCACAACCTTGGCTCAGGAGAGAGATTTATAAGTAGCACACCACATTGCTCTTCTTTTTATAAACAATCGGAAATGTCTTGATGCCAGATGCTCAGCTGGTGTAAATCAGCAGAGTACCACAGATTTATACCAGCTGGAGTGCTGGCCCCCATGCCCCAGTGGGAAGGGGATGGGGGAAAGGGAGAGAGGCTGTTTCTGCTAACCGCTCCACTGACCTTCCTTCTGGGTAAATATCTCCATATGTTAACAAATGCTAATTAAAACCAAAAGCACAGAAGAGCTCTCAGGATGTGTGTGTAACAGGAGCACCCTAGGATCCCGCACTGCTGTAATCTCTCTCCTCCCACTGGATCTCACCTTTTATTTGGTGTTGCATCTCCAACTGATATTTAACCTTGCTGCTGGTGCTCTTTGTTGGAGTTTTGCCATGCATACAATCTAGCTCTGATGGGTGTAGGACTGGTGTCTACAGACACCTGGGGGCAAGCCCAGATGTTTCACTGGTCAAGGGGGAAAATATGTTTTGTTGCAGCATGCCTTGCAGTCATGTAAGTAACTGTGCTCATCAATCAGGAACTTTAGGGGAAGGGACTCTGGAAATGTCCTGTCTATTTTGGCTTCCAGGTGACCACCACCCTCTATGTGCACAGGGATAACTCTGAGCATGATCATTTCTATGGGACAAAGGTGTCATGGTTAAAAAAAGAAAAGAAAAAGGGAAAAAAAGACCCTCTGTGATACTCTAAAGATAATAATAAATAAACACCATTTTGCCTTGAGGTGAAGTGAAATTTTCCGAAGTGGGTTTTCGAAATATCTGTTTGTACAAGGGCTAAAGTATCTCCAGGGGAGGCTGTGCATTGGAACTGTCGTGCTGGTATTAGAGTGACATTTCCAAAGTGATGGATAGGATTTAGTATCTGATTACTGTGCTGCCAATAATGGCAGTTGCACTGTTTTAAGCAGTAGAGATAAATATGTTATGTATTCTCAGCGTATCATGTAAACAAGTCAAAACTTTTTGGGGAAAATTGAAGTATACATGATGAGTTTCTGGGGACACCCTAGCATTTCAAAAGGGGGTCCATGCATTGATTAGCAAATCATTGATGTGCTCTCTTTTAATCAAAAGCCTAAGGATTTATTAGGGTTTTTTAATTGTCATTGTTTGCACTTGATAGTGCTGGCTTATGTGTTTGTATTAGAAGTAGACCCAGGAGACTTGCAACAATTTACGCTGGTGGTGTAACAGAGGTACATGTGCCCAAATGTAATGTATGTCTTTATTTCTTAGTAAGAGCATCTTCCCTTAGAGCGTCTCTAAGTCAGTGGCAAAAATCTTGTCCATTTCTTGTGGGTCAGAGGTGGGTACAAAGTACTGTTTCTCCACCCCATCAAGTCAGCCTAATATTTTTGCAGTAGTAGAAAGGCAATATATGCAAGAAAAGAGGTGTGACTTGTAAAGCAGCAGTCTAACATTTGGGCTGTGCCTAAAATGAATGTAGTCTATATCCCCGAATGAATAGGAAGAAAGAAGATCCTGAATATACCTTGACTTACGCAGAAAAGCCCAGAATATGACACTCTAACTTCTGTGTGTTTTCTCATCTGTTTTCACAGCCTTTCAGTGTTGCTGAAGTATTTAGTTTGGATACATTTATGGAGATTGTCATCTATTACTCCAGGTCTAGCTAGCTTTTGTCTCAAGTGACACTTACTGTGAGCAAATTAGCACTGAAGTCAAATTTGTTTTGTTGTGATGCCTCTGCAGCAGGTACAGCTTTTGTAAACAGATGCTGCAAGGGAGGTGGGTTTTTTGCATCACTCTAGATCTCTTGAGAACTAAAGTGTTCAGGTGAATAACTGGTTGAGAGACAAAAGAAATACTGTTAACTGAGAAGTATTCTCAGACTGTCTCTTCTTAGAAATTCATTATTTATAGTCTGTCACTCTTCTAGAAATTTTGGCTGAAAGTATACCACAGTAACTCCTTTTCTTTGTGCTTAGTTGATATTTATTTCATCCACACCACATGTAACTCAAGTGGCTAACAGGTACTGCACAACCACCTTCAGAATTTTTACATTCATAGGCAAGTGTCAGCCGAATTTTAGAAACATATTTTGTTTGTTTTTCCTGCACTTCTTCCAACTATTTGGTAGTGCATTTTTGAAAATAATACAAGCCTGATCTACAACCCTGCCAAACTCTTCTGGGAGCTGAAAGACCTGTCAAAGATGCACACTTGCTGGCACTCCTGCATGAGCAGCATAGTCCAGTTCCTTTTGTCTAACCTTCATTCTGTTGCTGATGGGCTGTCTAGTCTCCCTTATGACCTGCTGCTACATGTTCCGTAATATGGGTGTTCCTTGTTAAATCTCTGTGAAATACAATGGTCTATGAATAGTGTAACCTAACTTTTTTGGCCTGTTGTATATAGTCTCTCTGCTGCTGTCAGCTGGATGGTTCATTAGCACACATTTAGTACTTTCTTGGGCTGGTTAAAACCTACAAGAATTGTATTTCACTCTCAAAGTGAAATACAAAGCCCATACAAAGAATATCACTTTACCTTGGACACTAATTTTTCTGATTGTACTTTTTTCAGTGGTGTGTCACAGGGCTGCAGATCAGCCCTCTGCAAGGATCAGTGATATCTCTGGGTGTATTATTCCATACCCCAGCTCTACAATTTTCACCCAGGCTCCAATGAATGTCAGCATCATTGTAAGGTGGATTGGGGTCTGACAGCAGGCAGGTTGCACCTGGTTTTGTATTTTGTTCAGTTTTGTTGGCCTCATGTTCCCAGAGCTGAGGGACTGACATTGCCCATCCTGTTGAAGTACATTATTGTTTTTTGTTGTAGTTGCTTTGAAGGCCCAGAAAGAAGTGATATTGGCAAAGGGGAAACTTTCACATCCAGATACTGTCAGGCTCTACAAGTCTAAGCACCCAGGACTTAAAAAACACACCTACAGACACAATAGAAGTGATGCCAACATTAAATCAGTCATAGGTGCTATGCTAGCTTTGGGCTGGCAGTGACTCACCACCCAGTGATCTCTGGTATGGGGATAGAAATTGCCACCAAACTGCGTGCTCTCTGTTACTACAAGGTGATACCCTGGCAGGAGATAAGCAATCTCCAAGATGCCCCATGAGCTGTGCAGCTGCACAGTCTGTTAGGCCTCATTGATTCTGCATCAATGTTGAAATACTGATGAACTAACATATGCATTCTCTTCATACTGTGTCTCTCCAAGTTGTGTGCAACATCTTGTTTTGGGATCCTACCTGCTCCTGATCACTTCAACTACCACAGTGCTGGCACAAGTGGTGAAGAAAGTGAATTATTGGAAGCAAATAGCCTAAACCTAATATATGGACAAAATCTTCTTACTACATTGAGCTGTGACTGATAGAAATGGGCAGCAAATGCTGATGTAGTCTTTGTCAACAAAATTTTGGTGGACAAGTGGTAATGGACTTCACCCTAGGCTTGCATCCTAAGCCAATTGCTGTGCAGATCAAAGCAGCCCTTTCAAGCTATTCCATTGGGGTTTAAAAGCCAAGCTGAGAAGGCTTCACTAGGGAACTTGATCTCTTGTAGTGTTTATTCTCACAAACCAAGAGCAGCAATTAATATCTCTTTCAGATAGTGAGAATCTCTTTCAGATGGTGAGAATAAACAGTCTTGTAGACATGCAGAGGAAATGAAAATGGCACATGAATTTTAATTAACCTACTTCTCTTCAGCTTTGCTGAGTAGTGCCAAAATATAGCTATATGGATCCTTTGGTTACATACCCTGGCATCTTCCTGAGCTGCTGGCTTTAGTTGAAAGCAGGTGGTTTCACATGTGTACCTAAGATCTGGGAGTTTCATGTGGGTTGATTACCAGAAAGGTGTCTGAGCCCTTGGTGCTTTTGCTCCATCTGCATATACCCTGATATTTTGAAGATATCCCTATTTTTAAACACAACCATAAGATCAAGAAATCGCTAAATGATGTTGTTTATTGTGATAATGTTGACCATTTCTCTGATTACAGTCTCAAGCAGCTTGGTCTTTCCTGTATGTATGCTGATATAAAACAGTATGGCAGAAAATCTGATGTCATCTGCAGCTGCCACGTGGTATTTCAAAGGAGAGGGCATTAACCCTTCCTAGAAAAATCTCTCCTGTGAAGGGCAGATGTCTTCTTGGTCAGACAGCTTACTCAGCCTAATTATTCATGTCTGTACCTGCTTGCCAACCCCACTTCTCACTGAGGTAAACTGGCACTTCTCCATGGAAGTTGGAGAAGCAGTAATTCTCGCTGCTGGCAGCAGATAATTTTGACCCTTTTTCTTGGACTATGCTTTATTTTATCAACTTCATGTCCTCCAACATCTGTTCCCATAAAACTTTTAAGCCACAGCAATGGGGTTTCTATAAATACATTTCTCCCATACGGAGATTGACAGCATTCAAGTTGCAAAGTGCTTTGGAGTCATGTGGGAGGAGGGAGGAACAAGGTGAAGGGGGAGGCAAGGTGTCTTATTTCCCCTCTCACCTCCTTAATCTCAAGCCCTGATGTCCTCCAGGATGTGTTTTTAGTGTTAATGGCAGAGGTGCTCCAAAGCAGCAGTAAATGTGGGCCCCAGATGTGCTAATTCAGTCTGGGCCAGGCAGGGGAAATGCATGTATTATCTCACTCACCAGGATGTAGCTCTGACAGCTCCAGTTTAGGCTAAATCTCTGCTCCTGTATTTCTGCCCTCACCCCCTTCACTGGCCCTGGCTGGGCATCCTCCTTCTGGCTCTTTGACATGGGCACAGCTGGCCCCTTGCAGCTCTGAAGTGGGGGAGCATCTGTGACTCATCTGTCCCCTGAGCACTCCAAGCAGCCTTGAGTCAGGTCTGACCACTGCTGCTGCCTGGGGAGGAGGCCGGGGGAGCTGTAATGTGAAGCAAGAGAGTGCACTGGTGTAGGCAGCCTTTAGCAGAGTCCTGCATTTAACCTACTTGGAAGGTTGTGTAATTCAAAGCAAAAAATTGCTACCCCTTCCCTTGTAGACAGATGGCCTCATGGGTGTCTAGAGGTACCAAAAACGTCACTGTTTGAAAGGTGTAGGTATATATAACACATATCACTGTCATAGAAGATGAGGAGGTTGCCCTCTCTTTTGTTCCACAAAACACAGCCCTTGTGATCTGCAGCATGTGCTACTGTACTATTGATTTACTGCTTGATTATAATGACATTTCATAACACAAGTGTTATTAAAGACTTGTTAATCTTCCTTAAGGATCATATTCCTCAAAATGTTTGAGCAAAATGCTTTGCGTTTATCTTTAAGTACCTATTTAAATAAACTCAAATGACTTGCTGTATCAAGGTTTTAATTACCAGTCGCTCTCCTTAGTGCAGTGGCTTCTTTCACATCCCTACAGGGTTTCTCAGGCTTTGCCCAAGCCCTACTAGACTCCCAGTATTTCTGTCACCCCTTTCCTTGTATGTCTCTCTCAATCCCAATGCAGAGAGGACAAATACTTTCTGAAATATGCCTGACTCTGACCTAAGTGGATTTTGCTGAGGTTTGTAAGGAATGGGGGATTAACAGCAGTCCTTGTGAATTAGCACAGAAAATATTTTTCAGCCTGTGGGACATTGATGAATGAGTGCTGTGTGCACCAGGCACATGGCATTAAACATCTATATTGTGCCAGCGTCTAGAGGTGGCAAGAATCTTAAAGTCCTGTTGTCTAGGGGAATTTGCCAACATCACAAATATCCCCAGTCCAGAGCAGACATTACATCTTCAGCAGCATGGTCTACTAAATTTTTTCTGTTACATTACTTACCTGACGTGCACTGGGGGAATTGTTTTTAAATGACAATGCATCTTGAGATATTTCATGAGGTTATGAAATAATTTCTGCTGTGACCATCTGTGAATGCTTACTTGCAGAGGTGCAGAGCTCAGGTTTTCTACCTGTAGTACCCCATAACTGTGAGCAGCAGTGAGTCTTAACAGCCTTATCTGAAACTCTTTGATGTGACTGGGAAGTCTACTACAACCTAGTGCCATAAGGCACTGAGGCCTTGGCTGTGCAGTTAATGTTTGCAATTAACTTAGTCTGAAACCTGATTTTAGCTCAAATATAAACAGCCTTGTTAGTGATCTTTTCTGTTAAATCTAGTCCTATGTTAAGATTAAGTTTGCAATAGTCCAGACACAGGAATGGAATATTTGAAATGGACTTTCTTTCTTTCTCGAAATGTTCACAAAGTCTTTTCATGTCAGGATCATATACTTATTACAGTATATTAGTAATAAAGTTAAGGGAAAGTAGTTGGTGAAAAGCATACAGGCGTCTCTTATTTTTGTATGGCTCTCTATTTCTTATGATGGTTAACAAGAAATGATTGGTTTTTTTAGGGTCTTTAGGAACTTTGTGTGTCTGTTTTCCTCTGGAAAGGTGAGAGGAAGTGGAAGAAGGAAAATCTACCTCATGTCCTCCAGAATGAGATGTGGCATGCCAGCCACTGCCCTACAGAGACAGGCTGAGAATGTTTGGGCTGTGCAGTCTGGAGAAGAGAAGGTTTTTTGGAGACCCAATGACAAGCTTCCAGTATTTGAAGTGTGTCTACAGGAAGCCAAATAGGGGCTCTGTCGGGAACTGTAGTGATAGGACAAAGACTAATGGGTACACATTGAAAGAGAGGATATTTAGGTTAGAGATTAGAAAGAAATTCTTTACTTTGAGTGTGGTGAGACACTGGAACAGGTTGCCCAGGGAATTTGTGGATGCCTCAACCCTGGCAGTGTTCAAGGCCAGGCTGGATAAGGCCTTGGGCAACCTGGTCTAGGTGTTCCTGTCCATGGTAGGGTGGTTGGGAGTAAATGATCTTTAAGGTCCCTTCTAATTCCTTAACATTCTATGATTCTGTGTGCTCTGCATTTACACCTTCGTGTGGGAATTTCACAAGCTGTTTTGTTGCATCTTGTCACCTTGTTTGTTTCTGCCCATAAGCAGATGTGGATTTTTTTTAAAATTATTTTTCATTTTAGTCACAGCAGTGTGAAAATGTATGTTGATTTTTAATTTTTTTTTCCAGTCAAGGAGGGGAGGAGCTAGTTTTATTAAACCAGAACAAACTCGTCAGCTTTACATAAACAGGACTGCCTGAAACCTGGTGTTGGACTGATTTAACCTTCAGTGTAGAATTTCTCAGCTGAGTTAGGCTGGAACAGCTTTATGAAGAGAAACCTTCCTCTGCCTCTAACCTGCCGTAGGCAAGTTTGGTTGTGCAAAGGGTGCAATGTGTGCCAGCAATGCCCCCTCGGTGGCTTAGAGCAAAGCAGCCCAATTAAATTAGGACCAGTTGTGAATGGAAGAGGCCTGGGAAGGAGAGGAGAACCACGAGGAGGGCAAGAGACTATTCATGGTGCTAAAATGAAGTGCTTTGCATTCGGCTGTAAATTGTGAAGCCAGAAGTGGGTACCAGAGAACCTGCAGGTGCCGGCAGTTGCAGCTCACATCACCGTGTTTTATTAGTTCTCTTAACTCGCCATTCATTTAGCAGAGCAGTCAGTATAGCCACAGGGGGGTTTTACTGCTTCTGGGTAGCAGAGGTATGAACATCTGTCATATTTAAGCTAGAGAGTTCTTCCTGTTACCTTCCACTGGTGGAAACTTCGTGATGAGTGAGTTCCCTCCTTTGCACGCTTAACTTTCACGGTTTGGAAATCAAACACTCTCTCTCCTCTGAGCTTCTTTATGTTTCACAGTGCCAACATTGAAATATTTTATTCCCCACCACAGGGTGTTTTTTGATGTTGTCGTTGATGATTGTTTTCATTTTTGGTGTTTTCTTTTATGGTTTTGAGTCAGCTGTCTTAAAAGAGGAAGGTTTGACCATCTGGTTCTGGGAACACTCAGCATCTAACAGTCGTGGCTGGTTTGTACATCATCCCAGGCCGGGTTAAAATAAACACAACCATTGTTCTTGGAAAATAAGATGCACCAGGTGTTAAACAATCTCTGTGAGCTCTGGGAAGAGAGGATGAAATTTTTGCAGCACTTGAGAGAGATCTAGGGATTAATGGAGGGGTGCTATAAAATAAAATTCTAGTTTCCTTTGTGTCTGATGCCTTATTTTGAAAGGGAAAAGGTGAAAGAAATTAAACCCAGTTAAGAACCCAAGGGATAATGGTAACCCTGAAAACCGTGGGCTTCTCATTAGAGGAGCTTTCTTTCTTTTTTTTTTAACATAACTTTTTTCCCCAATATGTCGAGTCTTTAGGTGTGGTATACACATCACCCTTCTGACAAGGAATGAGGACGTTCTCAGAACTGGCCGTGAATTGCCATACACATGAACGTGTAATTAGAGAGAGCCATCAGAAAGACCTGCACAGCCCCTTTCTGCGAGGGCGCAAGGGCAGGAATGCTGTGCTTTCAGTCGGCATTGTTCCCCTCACTATTCAACTGGAGTGGTAGACTGTTAAAATTTCCCCCAGTCCCCAGCCTGCTGGTGCTGCTCATTCCTGCTCTATCAGTTTCGTTTCTGCCTTTTTTTTTTTAATCTATATTTTTTAAAGTCAATATATCTTCCAGTCTCCTGCAAACCTGCAGGCTCATGTACTTCATATTTTTTTCTTTCTTCCTTTCTCTCTTTCTTTCTTTCACAAACGTTAACTCTTCTTTTTACCCTCTTTCTTTCCTTCCAAGTAGCCTTTACCCTGCTTGTATGAGCAGCTGACAAAGAGAATAAGTAATTTCTTAGCCTTTCAGTGTTGAACTGCTTCTGTTTTTGTGAGTGGCCTTTGCACCTGTTGTGATAAGCAGAGCTCCCTTCACAGCAGCACTGAAAGGGTGGCAATCTCTTTCCCCACACCCCTCCTTTAATCTTACTCTTTCTTTCTGTGAATACCAATAATTAAGGAAAGCGCTGGAGTCTGCACTGGATTCTTTAGTCTGACAAAACCTAGTATTTATATAGATTAAAATGAACAGGGAATGAACCAGGGCACATTTCTCATCAGCTTGGTGAGAACCCTCTGGAGCAGGCTTATTGTACGAACAAAACAGGATGACCAGTTCACTTAACTAAATTTGGCTTTACCCCACCCAGCCTTGTATGTCCTATTTATACCTCCAAACCTCCTTGTGTGAACTTGCCCCATCATGTGCGACAAAGCATACAAAACAATGTGTGCTGTTGAGAAAAAACCAGAAATCACTACTATCTAGCATTTTTTAAAAAATGTGCTTTTCAGTGTGCTTTTTGATATTCCCCCTTCTTGCTTTAATTTGTGAAATACTTGTAGCTGTGCAGCTTTATTTGCTGAAGTTTGGTCTCCTGGGGGCTTCACTCGCATGCTTTGGGCCTCCCCCTCTGCCTGTGGCTGCTATGCCAGCTCCAAGCCAGGAGGACCCTTGGCACTTGAGGAAGGGTGACAAATATCTTCAGTGACCAACCCTCAACACAGGTCTCAAAAAAGGGCACCGTGGACCAAAAAAAGAGAGTGGAAAGGCTACCCAGCTGCTCACACAATACAAGAGAAGGCCTTGGCTGCTGTTCAAAGCTGTTCTGAGTGAGTGTTTCAATTTAATTCTAAATTAAAAGCAGCCAGTGTTGTATAGCACAGGGAAAAGATTATGTATTAATGCTTTTTCCCCCTGACATAATCCTAATGATCGCACTAAAATAAATAAAAGTTAAGCCTTCTTCCTCTCTTTCCCCCATTGCTATATTATGCTGTGGCGAGCAGCCAGGTTTTTGTAGGTGAAAAGAAGATGAGAGAGATCCCAAAACTGCCAAACTAAGAGGGGAATTGTGTACCACCAAGCTTCACTTCAACCTCCTCCCTTGTCCTTTGCCACTGACACACTTTGCTTCAGGCTCCCATTGAACAATAAGCAAAAGAAGCAGCCCTGTAGCAAAAAGTTTGAGTGAAATTGTAGTCGCCAACAGAAGAAAGCAGAGGGTGGTCAGGTGGTGACTTACTAATATGTGCTTAGGGAGATGGGTTCTCCAGGAAGCCTGGTATTTGTTCCTGTGGGAGCAGGGGAGTGATGCTGTGCTGTGCTCTTGGTGGAAAATGTCTGTCTTCTTAAGAGCCTTAAGTGATACTTCTTGGGAAGCTCTGTGGTCACATTTCAGAGGTGTGAGGGGAACTGTCCCCTTTGGTGGAGGCAAAATGAGATTGGAATGCAGCAGGTTGCAGCACGGGGCAGGCAGCCCTCTGGCAGTCATGCTCTGCTGGAGGGGCTTGTGGGGTGTGCCATAGCAGCTCTCTGTCAGCCCACGTGGTACCTGAAGAGCAGTGAACACACCCATGCGGTGCAAATCCATGCTCCAGGACATGTGTGGTGGTTTAAAAAAACAGCTGGGAATTAAACCCCAAATAAGTCGCTCCCCCTTTCTTCCTTCCTCCCTCCGCTGAGACAGGGACAAAGGCAAACTATAGGTTGAGGTGACAATTTACTGAAAGCAAACAGCAATGGAATAAGAAATGCACAGCAACAGCAACAACATTAGCAACAGAAGTACACAAAAAGAGAAGGTGGTTTACACATAAAAAATGTTCAACTCAGTCCTGCGTGGCTGCCAAAAAAACCCAAGATGGCAGATGATGCTGCTGCTTGGCAGCAACACGCTCAGGTTATTCCCAAAACAAAGACAAGATGCCTGATAGAGTTAAAGAAGCATTTGGACAATACTCTCGGGCACATGGTGTGACTCTTGGGGATGGTGCTGAGCAGGGCTGGGAGTTCAGCTCAATGATCTGTGTGGGTCCCTTCCAACTCAGCTTATTGGGTGTTTTCTGTCACTGGTGTTCCCTGTCCCCAAGTCTGAGACAACAAAAGCAATGATGAACAACCTCACAAAAACTAGATTGTCCAGATATGACCGTGTTGTTGTTTAGCATTTGCTGGGTGTTTGACTGTGCGTCCTTGGCGTGTGCCTGCAGTATCCCAAATACCCATGCCTCCCGCCCAACAGGCCGAGTCCCTCTCTTGGTGGCCAGGTAGGAACAGCTCAGCATAGGTGACTGCTCAGGCTGGGAGGTCCCCACTGAGAGGGCGGGCTGGCATGCGGTGGGTGAGGGATGCTCCTCTCTGTTTTGGCAACACCAATGGTGCTTCTGGTGTGGGCTCCTCAGCTGCTGTGAAGCTGGAACATCAGGAATCAATGCGCAGGTTAAGAGGACCTGAGCCAGCAGGGAAATGGGAAAGGTTACAGTTAAAGTGGTGCTTGGGTTGTGTCCCTCCTGCTCCTCTTGCAGAGCTGTAGATTGGGAGAAGAATTTAATTTTGGTGGGTATTTATTTAACAAATTTTTGTTTTCTTGCCCCTTCCCCCTTTCCTGATTTGATGAGTCAGGGCTCAACATTGAGTTCTTGTCCATCTGTACCTGCCCTGTCCTTTCCTTGGGAGATGTGATTGAATTTTTTGGATTGACAAATGCTTTGTCCAAATAGTAGCTGTGGTGGAAATGCCTCTGGAAATGAAGTGTTCCATATGTTCCCTCTACCAGCTCCAGACTTTCCTGGGCACCCAGCCCTTGTCCCACACTGAAGGTCCATATAGGTCTCACTCTGCATATCAGAGCACCTCTCAGCTCAACTGGCAGTGTCCTTCTGGAATAACTGGATTCTGCTGAAATATGAAACATGATGGGAAATTACATAGTAAGGTTATGGCAAGAACAGAAAATTTTATTTCCTTGCTCCTGATATTACTCTCTAAATAACAAACTTTCACTCTTTAAACGTATATCAATGGTGATCTTCATGAATTGCTCATGCTTCTGCTGCCTATGACTCAAGGAGAAATAAATACTAGTTGCTGACCATGAGGACACCAGGTTAGAAGCATTGTATTTGGGAGAAACTTCCTACCAGGCGAAATGCAGGGCAAATCCTGCAAAGAAAACCATGTGCACAGACATGCTTGCCTGAATGTGTGGGAAAGGGGTGTCCAACTGTGCAGCTCTCTTTGGATGATCCAGACCTTAAAATAGAAGCTTTATCCTAGAAAACTTAATGAGGATTCATAAAACCTGGGTATATATTTAGAAAACCTAGTGAATTTGCCTTTAGCTTGAAACAAGGAGATAACATATAAACCCCAGAATATTTCTGCAGCTTGTACTAGAATGAGAAAGTGAGGGCCATAATGATACAAAAGAGGAAAAATACTTGTATTGCAGATGAAGCTCTTCCTGGCAGGTCTGAGGACTGGTGGTTCTGCTTTCTGTCATGCAGGACTCTCTGTGATGTGCCTTTGGTTAAAGCTCAGTGAGCGTTTACATGCAGAGTCCTACAAGCATATTTCTGAGGCCGCTGAGCCTTAATCAGTGTCAAGTGAAATACACTGCAGAATCAGGGTAACCAGGAGCCTGAATTCTTGGGAAAGCTTCTAAAGGGGCCTGCAGTGGCGTAGTGAAACATGGGAAGGTGATTGCTTTCGTTGAGAATGGAGAGATGACAGATGCTAATTCTGACAACAAAGACACATGCAAACAGATTTAGTTTGGTGGGGGGAGGGATGGGAAGGAGAGAATAAATTCCATCCCTTCCTTCCTGCTCACCTTATCTTTAATTTAAGGCTGATGGATTGATTACCATTTGTTATGATAAGTCCATATGTGTACAGATCCAACGGTAGGATTAGGTTCCTCCTCCTTTGTTATTTGAAGTCAATTGCAGTTCATTAAATCTCCCTCATCAGTTCTACCACCTGCTCCTCTTCCTTCCCTGACCCGAAGTCACATGCCCATTTACCCTCTTCCCTTTGTTTTCTGTTTGTTTCTCTTTTAATTACATCTCTTGATCTTTTCCCCATCAATTATTTTGAGGAGAGAATTGGTCAGGAAACATCAATGCAAATGAAATTGTGGTTAAGAATAGAAACAAAGATGTTCAAGGGAGCTTTGGTTTTCATTTTCTAAACAGTTCTGGACTTGTGCTTGAGATCCTGACATATCCTTTACCCAGCACGTGAAGCAGGATGTCTGCAGCACAGGAACAGGGTCCGTCCTTCCTTACCCACCCCTGCCTACGTTCAGTGAAAGTTTTAACAGACTTGTTCAGGGTTTGGTGGAAGTTTTCAGCTTCTCCTGTCATCCTGAAAAATCTCATGCCTGCCAATGCCAGACCACGGTGACATACAGGTGGAAATCCCATGACCAGTAGCAAATTAAACAGATGAAGATCCAGTTCTTTCCTTGGCTTTGTGTGCATGGCCAGGCGGCTGGACGACAGGACAGAGCTGCTTGCAGGACAGCCCTTGCCCCTGCTTGTAGCTGAGTGAAATAGCTAGATGCATTGAATCAACAGGGTTTATGATTAATAGGTATTGCAGCCTCTTCTTAGGATCCCAGCCAAGGTGAAGGCCGTGGTGGGCTGGCGCTGTGCTGAGATGGGCTCAACCACCCCACCACAGGTTGCACCTCAATGGTTTAGCAGTGTATACAGGCCCAGGGGCATGGGAGTAGCCAGCAACAGCTGAAAAACAGGAGTGGTAACACATTAAAAGCATTTGAGCACTTGTCTGACCTGTACCTCTCTCCAAAGCCAGTGTTTATAAACACATTGTTTTTTCACTCAAGTGAGGAGACAAGTCCTGATCTTGCTTCATGGAGCAGCTTATGGCCTGTGGTACTGGGGGAACTGTGCAAAAACAAAGGCAGGCAGAGGAGAAAGTGCTTTTTCTGCTGTGGGTAGACAAGCCTCAGAACAGTCTTAAACTGAGCTCTGAAGTTTAACCAGCTGTTTGGCAGGCCTAGACTCATCCCTTTATTTCTTTTCCCCTGGGTCACTAGAAATCCTCTTTCTCACACCCGTCTCCTTGCTTTGCAACTCTCTGTGCTGCCTATTTGCAACAGAGAAATATGTGCACATGGGTTTGGATGTTGTTTAATCCCTAAATGGAGAAATAATCACAGAAACCAGGTGGCAACTTTCAAGTCTGATGCCCCTTCTCTGGGGTCAAAACATAAAGAAATCCATATGTTCATAGGTGCACATGGGCAAGTAAACTTTGCGTCCCATTAACTGCCCGCCTTCACTGCTCTTAAGGGCTGTTCCTGACTTGTCAAAGGGCTGTAACCCATCCGTGTGCTGAGGTCACTGGAGTGTCTTGATCTGGGTGTTTTTATCATGCTTTAAAAAGTTTTTTGAAAAGTTCACCCAGCACTGCAGTGCCATCAGAAGAGTTAATGCTACTTGAGGCATTTCAGATGCTGACAGGTCTTAACCTAGGCAGCGCAGAGAGGGATCAGGTGGCTCTTAAATGGACAGAAGTCCAGAAACTGAGTTCATTTTGGACAAGCAGTCGTTGGCCTGCATGCTTCAGCTGAATTTTATTCAAACCTCATAAATGTGCACATAGCTGGAAAGCCAGGAAGGAGTCTGTTTTCCAGAGGCCTTGGTGTGTGTTGCCTTACCCTCATGTGTCATGTGGGCTCAGCTTTCTCCTGCCATTTCAGTGCTCTTGATTTTGTCCCTGATGGCAACTTGGCAGAGCGTGTCAGTCCAAGGGAAGCAGACTTGAAACCCAAACCTGCACTCTATCCAGAAGGGAGGGAAGGAGAGGAGGTGCAGGTCTGACAGCTTCGTTTTCCCACACCGACTGAAATATGGGCAAGCTGGAAGGGGAGTGGTGGACTTGGTTTTTCTAGACAGATCTTGGAAAAACAGTTGATGGTGAAGGAAGAGAGCCCAACTGTTCTAGGATGATGAATTTCAAAAGGAGCATCCCATTTCTGGGCTTAACTGATGGGCAGGGTAATATTCCCTTACTGTACAGCTGGCAGGCTGGGACTGCTGCATCAGATCATTTACAAGCAACTTCTTGTTCTTCTCCTTTCAGTTTGAGTCTCAAAACACGTTTGTGATCGTTGCCATGAGTGGAGTTTAACTTTAGGTTGCCCTGGTGATGGGATTTGCCTGCAGTGTGACCCCCGCTGTGGGAACAGGACCAGTAAAGGTCTTTGTACTCCTGTCCAGACACTGAAGGTCTCCTGCAGTTCGTGTGCCAAAAAGGTTTCACCTCCTGTGATGGCTTACAATTCAGTGATGCTCAAAGTTGCTTATCCAGCAGAGCTCCCCAAAAGCCAAGTTGGCTGTCCTTGTCCTGGCTGGGCTGGGCTGTGTTCGGGCTTAATCCTTCCCAGACACTGTTTAGGTGACTAGGTGACTAGCCAATATATTGCATAGTTACACGTAGGTGTAACTATGCAGTATATTGGCTTTCATACAAGGGTAATAATTTTGTAGACTTTAATTTAAAGGGTCTGTTTGTTTTCAGAAGCTTGCGCTTGGTTTCCTTTTTGCCCAAAGATGGGAGAGAGGCTTTTTCAGGGGTCCATGAGGTAGTAAAGAAAGGGTGTGTGCATAAAATGACCAGAGAGTCTTGCTGGCTGAGTTCAGAGCCTTCCTGCATTCCCTGCTGTGGGAAAACCAGAAAAATACCTTCATTCAGCTGAAGAGGCATTGCAAAGTGCCAAGTTTTATTAACAATTTTGTTTTACCTGGGATTCACAGTGGCCCAGATGCACTCTCTTTTTGCTTGTGTTTTGTTTATGGCTGCAATATTTTATTTATATCTCTCTTAAATGAATCCACGCCTCCAAATCCCAAGATCCACTGTCACCTTTTTCCTCCTGCCTGACTGTTTTGGCTGTTCTGGATGAGTAGCAATGTGTTGCACCAGGTGTCAGGATGACAATGCAGCTGGGACAAGTCTGCCTGTAGGCTGAAGATCTGAATCCAAACTTGAAAAGCTGGTTTTGCAATGAAGTAAGGTCTTCAGCTCCCATTCTAGCTTTGGGTCAGATTTGCTTCTTGCTGGAGCCAAGCAAAATGTCCCCATGAACATGTAAATATGTCAGTGGGGAACAGGACATTCCCAGCCTGTAAGATACTGGTGCATGAGCATTTTACATGAATATCAGTTTGAAGGAAGCATATGACTGTGACATGTTTTGCAGGTAAAATAAAGAAAAAAACATTTGGGCAAGCCCCCTCATGCCTGAAATCCACCACATCTTATAGTGAGTCATGAATTCTTGAAAAAAATCTCCCCTTCAAACTCTTAATCAGTCTCAAGAAACCACATCAAGATATAGGCTGGCAAAAACCAGTATGTTTTTCAGTCTCTGACAAACCAAAAACTCTTACTTCTTTCCATCTCTGGCCAAGAATAACTGCCACAATGGTGTTCTTAGAGTTTCTCTAAATCCTAGGTGAAGGTTTCAATGCACAAAATAAATGTGGAGGAGTTTGAAGGGCCTTTTTTTTACCCCCCATTAATAATTCCATCAAAATCCTAGAAGAGGAATACAGAAAGGGAAAAATAATATTTTTGTAGTAGTAGGAACCCAGCCTTGACTGCTTTGGGTACATGAGTAAAGGCACTGAATATAATGAGGTTATTCATGTGCATAAAGGTTGTTGGATCAGACCCTATCTTTGTAAAATATTTAATTGCATACCATCAGAATCATGTCAGCTATGAAAATGCAATAAAAATACTAAAGTGTGTCAGTGAGCAGTAGTAGTAACTGTAGTGATATAAATGCATTAAGCTTTTAGGCACAGCTCACATACACTGAAGACAGCAAGTCAATGCTGGTTAATAATTTGCAAACAATACATCAGCATCATAGTGCACATTCAAGCAAATTATTATGCCTGTTTTGCCAATTAGCACTCAAATTATGCTACGTGACACCTTATGCCATACTTTGGATGGGGAAGGAAAGCCACAGGCCCATTATCTGCTCCTTGTTTCTCCAGTCAATGCTCGGGGGTTGTCTTCCTTGCTATGAGGGTGAAGGTTTTATTGCTTTACTTTGATTGATGGGTGAGAGGCAAAACAACCCCGATGCTGAAAACAGGAGCAAGGCAATGCACTTCAGTTTGACTGTGAAGCCACAGGCATGACGAAGGAAAAGCACATTGTCCGTGATACTTTTACCTGGGAACTGTTGGTGAGAGGGCATGACCAGAGCTCTTCCAAGCCACAGACTGGGAAGCCGTGAGTTACAGAGTGATGCCAGGTTTTGTGCTGGCAGGCAAAGGCAGAAGCAAGAGTCAAGAAGAGAGCAGGCAGGGCATCCTCATCCCACACACTCTGGGGGAGTAATTGCAGCTCTCTGGGGTGTTGCATCAGTGTTTGGTACAGCACTTTCCAGAGTTGCATCAGCTTGTACCTGCTTTGTTTGTGTTGTCGGTAGAGACTGGAGTATTAATAACTTGTTCCATGAGGAGGGTCAAGCAACCCACAGTGGAAAGCTGAAACTGAGATGGGAAATACCCAGAACATCTTGGAGCAAATGTAAACCATGGGGAGAGAGCGTGACAACAAGTGCAACTCCGTGCCCATCTGTAGCTGGCTTTGGCTGTGTGGGTGGGGTGAAGTGGGTGTGGAGCAGGTTCTGATTTTACTTGAGGTCTGTAAATACAGAGTGAGTAGGAACAGGTAGCTAGAATAGCACTTCCTGCCTCTGAGTCAGCGGTGCTGCACATGGGAGAAGCTGGCAATCAGAGGTCATGATTGAGTTACCTTTCCATAGCAGGTTTATTTTGTGCTGCTCTTCTGCATAACCCATGTTTTCGCTCTGTGCAATTGGCCAAAAGCAAAATTTGATTTTCTATGCATGTGTGCACAAACACGTTGCACTGCAAGTTCCTTATTTGAATCTTTGCTCAGCACACCATGCTGGCCTTCAATTTCTTCCCTGCTCTTTTTTTTCCCATTTTATTATTACTTCTTGTTCCCTTTTTCTTCCCCTTCAGCTGAGTGACTGTAATCTGTACCAAGTATATGCTGTAAATAACATAGATTATATTTGGTGGACAGCAGGGTGCAAGACTCAAGAGGCATTTCAAGAACCAGCAAAAGTGCCATGGTCGGCTTTGTAGCTTTTAGGTTGGATCATCTCCTCCTTCTTGCCGTCCCTTCCCCCATGATTTTCTGATGGCTGCTTCTAAATGGATTTTTATCAGGGGGGAAAAGCAAAGTGAATGACAGCAGATGTGTTCCCTTAACAGGGTCTTTCCCTCAATGGCTCTGCTAATCATTATGTTTTGCTCCATAGGACTTTTTATTCATTTAACAGGTTTATTTCCAGATTACATATTTGTTTTTATACTGTTTCCTCATAAATACAGGCACTGTAGAAAAAGCTGGCCCCACCATATTTCATGCAGTATTTGTTTATAGTAAGTGGGCCTCACTGAACCTGCATATACAATAAATACCCTTTCAGGATTCCTAGGCAGGAGTGGAGGGAACAGATGGCAAAACAGACCCAGGATTCCCGTTTACAAGGGAATCTTCAAATAACACAGGAGGAATGATAGCCATTAAAAAGCCTGCCTTCCAGTGCCTTAATTTTTGGCCAGAAAAAATTGGATACATTAGCTGTTTTTTATTACTGGGTTTTTTTGGGTTTTAGTCAGGTTTTTTACATTCAATTACAGGCGTTCAAGGATTTGAAGTAAACCAAGGAGCAGGCACCTCCTTTGTCAAGGTCATCTGTTTGATCCATCTTTTCCATCACCCTTCATCATAGCAAGTCAGACTTAAAAGCTAACTAGACAAGACTCAAAACTATGTCTCAGACCTGTGGTCTTTGAGAGGTGCTTGAAATATGAACCATGGTCAGGGGGAAACTTTGCAAACAGCTGCTAAACCTCATACCCCTATGGCAGGACCGTGCCTCATGCATACCAGAGGATTGGGAGAAACCCTTTGTACTGGAGATCCCTCATTCACTCTTTGGTGAGGGGGAGAGTAATTTGAATTTTATTTTTGCTTTTAAGGATCAAGAGTGAAAATAAGAGAAGGCTACTCATGTATTGTTTTTCTGTGCTGTGAAAAGTTTGTATCTGTGTGTAGCCAGGAGAGAAAAAAGTACAAGAAAGCTGCAAGTTAGGGTATTTCTACAGTAAAGGACTCTTAATTATCCCAGGGATTAAAGTCTGCCTGGTTATTTGGCAGTGCCTCTGCTTATACCTGCTAAGACACATAATCTGCCTGCTTGGTTCAGTGCTCCTCCCAGGTGAGTTTTGACCTCCCCTCTTTGCAGAGAAGGTGCCTCAGTAGTGGAGGTTTTGCATGGGTGTTTTGAGGGACTGCCAGGGCACCCCACAGATCTCCCCATCCAAGGCCCCCTACTTCCCACCAGCTCTTGGTCAGGGAAAGGTAGTGGCCAGTGTAGATACAACTGCTTGGCTGGGTTGAACAGCTGTAGGAGATACCAACCCCATGCCCTGCTCTCCACTCAAACCCACTGCTTGTGCAGAATCTTCATGCACTGCCTTCAGCTGTGAGCAGAGCAAGGAGTGCTGCATTGGGAAAGGTGTTTGCAGTCTGTGATCCGTGGCGTTTTTTTAAAAAAAAGCCTTGAGAAAGCCAACAGACCTGAGGTTAGGTGGCTGTCAGATTAGTGCAGTGCATTACCAACTAATTAGGGTATTGCCAGTAACAAAGGATGGCAACCACAAGCCTGGAAACCCACCAGCTGCTTGGACCCCCCTGGCTGCCATGCAGGCTTCCATTCTGGCAGTCAAGGTGTCCTAAAAGTCGTGGACAAAATTAAGTAGAGGGTGTTGGAAGAGACTGTCGTGGCTGGAAGAGGAACCAGCTCCCATGTTCAAAAGAGCACCGGAATGAACATTCACGAAAGCCACCAGTCCAGGCAGTGAAGGAAACCTTGGGTTCATATGTCAAATCTGGGCGGGCATGGCTTGGGCAAGAGGCTTGGGCTGAGCTTGGAGTCAAGTCATACGTCACTAAATGGTGGCTGTCATCATTATGTTGTCACGTGGAAAATTGTAGCTTAAGGACTAGGACCTACTCAGGAACTCCTTTGGAGGCTGAGGCAGAGGATGACCATGAGGGCCACGGTACCCTATAAGCCAAGTACAGCTCAGCAGGATGGAAGCCAGCAACAAGGCAACCCCTGCAACACAGGCAGGCCTTGTGGTGTATTCTCCTATTGTACACCTTGTTGCGTGGGTCCTGTGATCCTCCCCGTCTCAGTAACCGAGCTGCTGCATACCCACTGATGTCAGGATCCCTCTTCTGATAGGTAGAAGCCTAGTTCTTCCTCAGATTGCATCAGCCAAGTGCTTTGCAGCCAGGGGTTTTCCCTCAAAATCTCAAATCCTGTTCCAGCTAAATGTAGCCACCAGCCTCTTTCTTAGCTGTTATCTCTTTTTTTTTTTTTTTTATGTTTTGGTTGGAGGGAGGAGGTGGGAGAGGTGAAAGTGAACTCTCCATACTAGGCTATTAAATTTCTGGATTCTGACTAGCCTGTTTGTAGATGTGGTCTTGGGTCTTTACCAAAGTGCAGAAATTTTGCTGATTTGTTGCTAGCTGAGACATAATACATGCTGCTTTGGAAGGACAGAGTTCTACACAAGACGAAAAACAAGGTAAGAAGATGTGATGCGTGACTAGAGTACCCTAAGGCAATAAGAGCAGTGCTACCAGAGGCAACACTGAAAGTGAGCAGGAGAGCACAGCAGAACAGGGTCTGGGGACAGGGATGGTGGAATTCACTCACCCTGCCAGCCTGTGCCTTGCCATCATCCTGGGAAACACAGATTCAGAGACCCCTGTGCTTCCACATGCGGTCAGCAGAGCACTTGCTGTTTTGTTTCCAAATGGCTTCAACTAAGATCCCTTCATAAGGGCAGAAAATGCTCCAAGGGCAGAGACTGCAGCTTTCTGTAGTCATTGCCTTTATGTTCTGCTGGCAAAGGTGCTAATTCTGAAGTAGGAAATAATGGGCCTACCAGGGTAGGAGTGGGAAGAAAACCAAGGAGTAAATTGAGATATGTCCTTATGCCTAAACAAATCTGATGCCTCTCCTCCCTCCCTTTCCCCCTTCCCCGCCTCCCAGCAATATTCAAGCTCAATTTGCAGCAAGCGTGCATTTTGTACAGCCAGACAATGCCAAGTTTTATCATTCCCTGCCTCCTGCCTGGGAGGCAGCGGTTGGCTGGTTGAATCCTGCAAGATTGCACAGGATGGCAGCAAGCACTGAATTCCACTCGGTAGGTCCCTGTCTGGGAAATGCACCTAAATGCACACAAATATTGTTATATCAGCTGAGCTCTCCCAGCACAAACCGGTGTGATTTACACTTCCTGGATCACTGGAATTTATTGCAGGGAGACGACAGCCTGCTCTGAGCTGCTGTGGTTGCAGTTCCCATCACTGGGGTTTATAAAGGTGGTTACCGTGGCAAGTGAAGTGGGCAAGGTATGAATAGATTCATGAAGGTCTCTGTGGAATAAGGAAAGGTTTTTCCAGCCTGCTGTTACCTGATCTAGCCAATTTGACATGGCCCCTCATCACGGTAGATCTGAGCAATGCTCAGCATTTGAAAATAGAAATAGCAACAAACCTCTTCCTTTTCTTTCTGCTCAGTTCACAGGAAAAATATTTTGACTGGTTTGAAGGCTGGGATTTTTAGGTTTTTTTCTGTGTCTGTTTAGATAAGTGAATGAATGAGAGTGTGTGTGTGTGTGCGTGTGTGTGTATGTGAGAGAGAGAGGAACAGAAGCTGCTGAAAGTTGATTTGAAGAACTTAGTTTTGCATTTGCTTCATTTGAGGCTGAATTCTATTAATAATTTTACAAATTTAAAATGCAACTTTTGCACTAGCTTCAATAAAATATGTACATTCAACCTGGAAGTCCAAGGCTGTAGCCACCACTTGTAATGAAAGCAATATTTTTTTTAATGTAAGAATCTTGCATTGGAAATTCAAGACACGCTGCTCAAGTTGCCAGGCCTCCGCCTCACTGGCCACCAGCTGAAGTGATCATGTGCTCCAGTTGGATTTGATAGATGGGATCTACCTGCAGCAGGCTGCCCTCATGCCAAATCCATCTGGATGGTCCATGATTGGTGAAAACAGAAACTTGGAGACTTTGCATCATGAGAAGCTGTGTGCACTGGCTGTTGCCATGAAGTCTGGTTATTCTGAAAACTTAAAGCCGTATATATGAAGCAAGTTAGTACTAAATTGACTACTGTACCTTTCATTAGATCTATTATCCACCTAGAGGCTATTTTCACTTTGAAGTGGCATTTGCTCCATAATAAGTAATGTCTCAAAATGCTGTTAATTAAAGTTTCATCTGTTTAGAGGATTTTCTTCTTCTTCCTCCCTCTCTCCTCTTTTCTTTTCTTTTCAGAAGCTAGTAATTAGTCCAATAATGTGGAGACATTGTTACTGCAGCTCATTAAATTTAGCAATGCTCATTTGGATCTTTGAGTGCTGATGATGTCGAGTTGACCTGAAATGCAAGGATTCCATCTGTCAGGAATTACTGATGAATTGGCAATTAAATATAAATAAATAAATATATATATATATATATTTAACTCATTATTTGTGCTGGATTGACAGTCCTGCAAGCGCTATCATTTTAAGTTCATCAACAGCCTAATAAAGCTTCCCCTGGGCTCCCTTCCTCATGTGGAGGGACTGGTGGCAGAGATGAGAGGAGAGTCAGATCCTGGAGGGATTTAATTTTTGTTCTGTCTGTAGACTACACTGATGAGAGTGTCAGTCTGGGCTGGGGTGAAGCGAATATCTGGGCTAACAGAGTCAACTGATGCCATGTGGATAACCAAACAGCCCTATGATTATGCTGGTTCTCAGTGGTTATTCCCTCTTGTTGAACTGGTAGCATAGAAATGGATCTCTCTCTCTTTCCAAGCAGCATCCAGTCACAGACAGGGGAATTTCTGTCTGTTCACTATTGCTTAAGACTGTATTCTTTTCCAGCAGAGATTGGAGAGAAGTAGCCATCCCTTATGTTTTCTGGGAAGTGGAATCTGGGATGTAGAGGAGGTGAGGAACACAGGTTCTCTCTGTCCAGGATTATGCTGCCAGAGTAACACTGTCATACAATGGTGATCACAGGATCGCAGAATCATTTATGTTGGAAAAAACGTCTGAGGTCATCAAGACCAAACTTTGATCACCACCTTGCCAACTAGACCACGGCACTAGGTGCCAGTTGTTTCTTGAACACCTCCAGGAATGGTGATTCCACCACCTCCCTGGGCAGTCCCTTGCAGTGTTTAGCAAACCTCTCCATGAAGAAAGTCTTCCTGATGTCCAGCCTGAGCCTCGCCTGGCACAGCGTGAGGCCATGTCCTCTTGTCCCGTCACTGGTTGCCTGGGAGAAAAGACCAACCTCCACCTGGCTACACCCTCCTTTCAGGCAGGCGTAGAGTGATAAGGTCTCCCTTGAGCTTCCTTTTCTCCAGGCTAAACCACCCCATATCCCTCAGCCATTCCTCATAAGACATGTTCTTCTGACCCTTTACCAGCTCCATTTCCATTCTCTGGACATGCTCCAGCACCTTCTTGGAGTGGCCCAAAACTGAACACAGGGTTTGAGGTGTGGCCTCATCAGTGCTGAGTACAGGGGGACAATCATTGCCCTGGTCACACTATTCTCAATACACACCCTTCATGTAGGCTGTTGAGATGTGTCATCCCACTGCTGGCTGGGTGAGTTGCTACTGCAGCAGGGAAGAGAGAAACTTTAGTACATATTGACTCCCACAGGCATCAGGTGAATTTGGGATCTCAGTGTTAGTTGCCTCACCTGCATCTTCATCAAGAGCCAGGCCTCAATGCTGGAGCATGAGCCCTACTTGTTGGCATGTATTGGCCTGAGGGCGAGGCCACCTGATGGCTCAAATCAAAAGGTTGAGCCTGTACCAATAGTTTACATTCTAGAATCACTCCTAATCTATTATGGCAAGAGGAGTCTGAGTGGAAAAAAAAAAACAAACAAACAAACAACAACCCAAAAATGTGAAGGGAGAATAAAATAACTGAGAGCCCAGCTTCAGGCTGTCCAAGCTGCTCCTGGGAACACAAAGCTACCAACATGTAGGCTCTCTCCAAAGTGTCCTCTGCTCAGATAGTGTCCTCTTGCCATGTCTTTTACAGAATTGGTCATTTTATCTACCAGCCAAATGGGGTCCCCGTGCCCCAGAGAGAGAGATATTCTGGATAGCCCACCCCTTAAATACAGATCTGCAAGTTTTGCCAAAAGCAGTCTCTGTGTCTTCAGATCCCTGCTGTTTCATCAAAGCCCAGCTGAGTGTCTGGGCCTAGATCCACCTTGAGAAACAGGAATTACTGGATCCATGCATAGGGAGGCACAACAGAGCAGATGAAAAGGCTAAATATTTAATAATAAAGATTGTTCACACATTTCCAGCTTAATGTTACTGGCCAAAGAAAGCTGGATGTTTCACATCAGGTTAGCAGGATATTGCAATATTTTGGCTGCTTATCTGAAGTGGAATGAATGGAACTGCCAAAGCTTTTGAAGTTCACTCATGAGATAATATTTCATTAATTTTCTGAGCTGAGGGCACTTTAGCATCTCCTGTGAGTCTTCTGAATATTAAATGCATGAAGCTCTATAGGCAGGACTCTTTCAACATTCGCTCATTCAGTGTTTAAAAGCACCCGCTTCCTATAAATTGAGAGTAGTCTCCTTGGTTTTCCGAGAGTTATCTTCTCTCCAATAAATTAGAAAGTATATCAATTTCCTACTTATGTCCTTTGAATTCAAAGCAGGGGCTACTTAAGTGCAAGAAAAGACACAGTCTGTGTTTGCCTCGTTTGTCTGTCTGCTCCACAGAAAATGCAGTTTAAATCAGAATAAGCCAGTGTGCTTCAACTCCAGCTGCGAAAATAATTTTATTTCATGAAAGCACCCAGTCTTTTAGTCCTGCTCTGAGCTACTCTGGCCTTTAGCTAGAGCAGAGCAGAGGAGGGAGGTGTAAGACCTGGCCGCTGCTGAGCGTGGCATTGGCAGGACCAGCCAGCCTGGTCACACCCTAGCTCCAACGCCTGCTAAGCTGAGACTTGGCTCCTCCAGCTCAGGCTCCCCAGCAAGACATCTGCCCACCTAGTTTCATTGCCCTGGGGAAGGAGACAGGTACCGGTGGGACGATTTTGATCTTTGGATGCATCCATTCAACATCAAAAACTTGTACAGTGGAGATGTTGAGCTCTCATCAGCCATGGTTTCCTACCCCCAGCCACAGCTGGGTGGAAGCAGGGGAATTCAGGAGAGTCTGTGCCAGCCAGAAAAGCGCTTGCTGTGTTAGACTCAGAAAATCCTCTCAAGTGTGCAGGGCTAGGCAGAGCTGCCAGCATGGACTTCTGCATCAAAAAGGACAGACAGTTCCTAGATCTAGTGTCTGGTGCTTTATAAATAGGTTTAGATGACAGGGAAAAGTAAAGAGAGTACCAAAAAAGAAATAAAATGACAGCCTTTGTCCAAAAATATGCTGGCTACATTGTTTCTTTTCCCTAAAAAAAGAAAAAAAGAAAAAAAGGTTGCTTTTTCTGCATTAAGCTTGTCATAACTGGATGATTATTGTAACACCATGAGAAGAGCCAGCCAGGATATGACACTTTAGTTTTCAAAATAGCTCTTCCCAAAATAAACTCTTTCCTCACAGACTGCTACTGTGATACTTATGGGAAAATGTGAACAGACCACTCGTTCTTCCATCTTTCCTTGGAGATTGAGGAACTTTCCATCAGTTTATGTACTCTAAAATCCTGTCCCTCAGATGGGGAGGCCAAAACCACAGGAAAATGGGGGGAGTGTAATTTAATACATTTCACCAATTTGCCTTAATGGCACTTTGGAAGCCTCCAGGTTTAATTAGATTTACTCTGTGCCCACAGAGGATAAACAGATATATCTGCCATTTCCATCAAGATTGTGCTATTTGCAGGGATTCAGTAACATGGAGCAGGGCTGAGCAGACCCTGGTGTAGTAAAGGCAGCACTGTGGCCTTGAGCGCTCACATCCTGACACATCAAATCAGATGTCTTGAGCTGTGGGCATCTGTCCTCTCTGGGTGCCATAGAGGCTGCACTGTCCACCCACACCACCCTATTCAGCCAGTCCTTTCTCCCATACAGAGCTTTTCCCCCTCCTCGCTCAGTGTGCTGACTTCCAAAATGCACATCAAACAGAACCAGCTGGGCTGGTGAAAACCTCCCCCTGGAAAGGAATCATAGCCTTTTTGGTCAGCATGTTTGGACTAGGAGGAAGATACAGCCCCATGGCCTCAGATGTGTGAGGCTTGTGCTGACTTTCCATGCATTCCATAAAGGGAACATCAGTCAAATGACTGATGTGCTGGGCCATGCACACGTGACACTTCACACAGCACGGCTGGTATTGCTGAAACATTTATTTCCTTAATTTAAGACTTTTGTAAATTTGCAAATGGTTCCCCCATCTTGGCAGTAAAGGGGAAGCAGTGAGAGCTGAGTTCCCACACACACTGCATGGGAGCTTGGCTTGAGCAAGGAGAAATATGTGAGTCCCCATGTGGTGGGGACATTCCAGTTCAGATCAGAAAAACATGCCTTCTACTCCGTTGTTTCCCAGTACTGTGAGCTCTCTGAATGAGACCAACAAAGAGCAGGGTCTGGTCAGATTCTACCAATGTTCACTTATTCTTCAAGTAACGAAGTCTACTGGCTGGCATAAATTATTATCCCAGCTACTCCCCTCAAGGTATCATGTGGAGGGAGCACAAGGATCATTCTCCAATTCTCCCTTGTTGTCTTGGTAGGTGATTTCTTGCTCCCCTACCCATCACACCCCTGCAAAATGAAATGTATCACCACTGCTGGTTTGTCATGTTTCCCTTCTCCTAGTAGGTATTGGACAGGTTCATTGTTAGCTACACACTTAAAAGTGAAACTCGGTAAGAGGGTATGTTGTAAGATAGAGATCCTTGAAAGGAGAGGTAAAACAAAGCTGCTACTAGAAAGACTAAAATAATACAGAGGAGTTTTTAACTTGGGTTAGACTGCATTTCTCCTTACTGAAGCAAATAGAAGCTTTCTTTTTTAATAGAGAAATAAATCTAATGATCTCTGAACTGGGGAAGTTCAGCTTTCAAGACACTTCCTCCAGACTGACTCATCATGAGATACATTGTGAAATCCATGGGAATGAACTGCACTCGTTCCATGCAGCAGAGCATCCCAAACAGGACCCTTCCAATTTGGGGTAAATTGATAAGCTTCCATACCTGATTAGATGGTATGGCTTTACGTTCTCATGAGTGCTTTGTCTTGACAAGGCAGGAGAGAGGATTCCTCTCCTCTCTTCCATATCCCAGGAAAACAGGCCCCATTTTTCCAGAGGTTTAGTACAGTCTAAATGTCCTGAATATACATGTATTGCAGAAGGAAATGTTCATCTAGACATTTTTTTTTGCTTGCTCTATTTCCCTTTCCGACTCTCTATGGAGCAGCCACGGTTGCAGCATTCATCTTGGCATTTGGAAATCAGGTTCCATTGGCCATTTGCTCCCCTGCTTCCTATCTGGCTATGCCAAAGTCCTCTGGATCCTTGTCTTCTCACAGGATGATGGCACACCCCTTTGTTCTTCTACATGACAAAGATGGCCTAGAGGTAAAATTCAGGTTGATCCCAGGCTAAGGGAAGTCAGGCATGGCATGGAATCTGTGGCAGGGAGATAGTTAACATCCTCTCCCTCTGCGGGGAGAGGTTGCAGCTGCCTATCCAGCCTGCCAAACTGAAAGGGGATCCAGCCTTTGGGGAAATGTGTCTGGAGTTATTTAATCCCAAAAGGATTATAAAGAGAGTATGCTCTAGGGAATCTCTCAAGCGCTATCCCTGTTAAAGTAAAATAAAACCAAACCCCAAAACTAATAACCCCTTTCCCATTGACGGGTCGCAGCAAAAGATACCCCTGAACTTTCACTGAAAAATGTGCCGCAGTTGAGACAGTTAGTGCTGCTCCCCTGGAAAACTTCTTCTGCTTTGGATTCCATGGTGCTATCATTTCCTGCCTCTCCTCCTACCTCTTTAATCTCCTTCAGCACATCCTTTGGAGGACCTTCTTATCTTCCTCCAACTTATGTATGGGTTTCATCCGGCTGAGTCTTTTATCCCCAGTTTTTCCTCTATTGTATCTTATCCCTGGTTAATATCAGCTGTGCTCCCTACTTAGTCTGTTCATCTGTTCTCGTTTCGACTTGTGTTTAGACTGTAAACTCCTTGAGATAGGGCCTGTCTTTTTATTTTATACTTTTACAGTACCTCCAGGAACATGAAATTGCAGGCTGGACTAAGCCATCAAACAGAATTAAAACATTAAAAGAAAGCCAGTCTAAAAGGTTGAGTGGAACTATCTTCCTCGTTTTTGGCAGCAGTCCAAGGCAGTGCAGCTTTCATTTGAATAAACACACCAGCATTGCTCTCCTGTGCAGCACAGCAGGATTGAGTAAACGACTGGTTCACCCTCTAGTAAGTCACCCACTGCCTTCCCAACAGCAGGCATCAATTGGCTGGTCAGCAGGAAGGAGAGGTCCTGTTCCTTCAGTGAGCAGCCCCACGAGGACTTGGTTTCCCTGGCTGCATGGGACATCAGTGTGGTTATGATGCCCACCAGAGTTAGCCGGCATCATGCAAGGGATGTTTTTAAGGAGCCGTGGCAGCAGGGGGTTTTTGTCTATTTTTTTTTTTTTCTGCTTTCTTCTTTGGAGGCTCCTAAGAAGAGATAAATGTTCTGCAAAAAGAGAACAATCTGAGTGTCTTGAATAGCACACATTTTATATGTCAGTGGGCTCTTGTCAGTGCTTTTTTTTTTTAGTCCACTGAGACCTTCAGTGAATTTTCTTATTCATGAGTAGATATCTATCTATTCCTACCTGCTTTACATGGTCTCATCCAGAAGACAAGACTGTTTCGATTTTTTGGGGTTTTTTTTGGCAATCCCATCATTTTCTGCAACCTTTTCTCTAAAGAACTATAGAAGCTAGTAAATGCCTCATTAATTTGAAACAGGCATGTCCATGTAACCACTCGTCTCTGATGGCCACAATTAACCTCTAGTCAGCATATGCTCACCTTGGTGTTTGGCTCTTTGGCTCTTGTGGTGATTCCCAACGATGCAGGGAAGCACCAGGAACTTCATGGAGCCCAGTCATGCCATACAGGTGTCTTCCTCACCCCTCACCTGCCAGCCTGCCTGGAGAACCAACACAGCACGCATCTGCCTGAGCTCTCCCACATTTGAAGTACAGCTAACCCTGGGTGGTGACACAACCTTACCATTTCCCCCTCTACGTCCCAGACCTTCAAATATTTTCTTTGTGATCTTTGCCACTTATGAGGGAATTTCACCCTCTAGGCATCTCTGAAGCTTTTCCCATGGCATATATGAGGAAGTAGCAACTGATTTATTAACATCAAGTAAACCATTGATTCACTCATTCAGGATGATTACCTGTTTCTAATAGTAATTGTGAATTACCTAATCACCTTATATTTTCATGAGGAAAGACAAATGATAAATGGATCAATAGAAGAAAAGCACTTTCAGGATGAATGACATATGACTGTATTTGTGCAGGAAACAGCTAGAGAAAGGCAATAAGCTGAACGGGAAACACTGGACCAGAATCTGGTATGGTATGGAGTTGTGGCTCTACTCCTTGCACAGTCATAGCAAATTTGGCTTGATGCCTCTTGATGTTGCACTTCAGGGCCACTGCTGTTACTTATCTGTGGCAGTAAAATAGTTTCCATACTAATGATAGCAATAGTGGCCAGTCACTAAAATTTTGGAATAACTTGTATGGATGATTTTTATAAGGCTCATGTCCGTAGGACTGGAAGCATGACATCTACTCTTTGAAGTGGAACCTTGGAATTTAGGCAAGGCTCCTTTTCCCTTTCTTTGTCTTTCTGAATCTCAGTTTCCCCTTTTGTAAAAAGATGACAATGATTTTGCAGGAAAATAAGAGTTAGACAGCTAGCCAGAGTAGGGGCTAATTCGGATATAACAGATCTTTGTAGGGGAATGTATGGAGACTTATGTATGGACTACTGAAAATTAGGAAATGGAGCTCCACCTTGCCCTTTACTTCTTGTTTTGTTCTGTGGAAATTTTTCCTCACTCTGTTAAATGAAGCTATGAGTAGTAACTTTATTTTTACTGACTTGAGCCATGTTGGTTTTGCAAAAGTATTGACACCTACCTGTGAAATGTCATGAAGAGCTCTGACAGTTCATGGTACTGTGGCATAAAGGACTCTGAAGCACAGGTAGTGTTTTAATTGGTCCTTCCAGTTAAAGGGAAAGATTTGAAAGAGCCAGTCGAATCTGGTGGCTCAACAAATGCTTACAGGAAAGGTGTCAGAGGTTTGCCACTTAGATCGGGGGCCTGCTGGGGGCTGATAGGGTCCATCTCTCAGGGAAGGGGAGGGGCAACTTCGGCCACAGGCTTGCCAAGCTTGTGAGGAGGGCTTTAAAGTTCTTGGGGCGGGGGAACCTCAATCCATCTCATCTCTACTAGATTGATGCCAGTGCCAACAATAGATGCACAGAGCCTGGAGAGGGATCACAAGTCAGCAGAAGAGCACCTGAAGATCAGCACAAAGGAATTCCAGAGAAATTGTCAAAGCAGCCAGAGATTGTGTTTGGAAAGCTAAATTCTGGTAGAATTAAATCTGGCCAGGGACTCTTTTTTAAGCTTTGCATGTGTTGCAATCCCTTCTCAAGATACCCACCTTTATGCCTTTGGCATTTAAATTTGAAAGATGACATTAGACATCTCATGCCTTCAGCAGCAGTTCGAACGCTGAGCCAGGCATGCCTTATTCTGTTTAGAGGTCATGATAATATTAGCAATTGTTAGAGTAGATGGCACTCTATTTGACTAATTTGTTCTGTGATAACTGAAGCAAGCCTTTATGAGAGCTCAATTTTAACTGATATATGCCCCATTATAAACCAGCTAGCAGATATTTGTGGTAAAATTTAAGTGTTAATTTAAACTGATTTTGGTAAAATCTGAGCTTCTCTAATATACACCACCTATGGTTTCCATCTCCCTGTCTTGGGGCAGAGCGATTTAAAGCTGATTTTACTTAACTGAGGAAACAGAACTAATACAATAAGGTTCTTAAGACTTCTGTAAATCAGAAACATTCAATGGGACATCTCAAAAATTAAAACTATTTCAGTGTGCTGTCCTTTATTGCCATTATAATAATTGCGTTTGTGGGGTGTGTTTTGAGAATGTTGTGGCTGTGCAGTGTCAGAAGAAGGCACCCCTCTTTCTGTGAGATGCCCCCTAACCTGCACACAGCCCCATGCACTGCAGCCTGGAGCTGACATGCCCAGTGTTCCTGACTGCCAAGAGCCCTTTTGCTGGGAATGAAACCATGCTGTAAATCGCATTCAAACGTTAACAGGGAGTGTATTTTCACATCAGTGATTACAGTTGTGCCTGTAGTTGAGGAGGTTGTTTTGGGGCAGTAAACTGTGCTGCGTGTTATCTCTGTTGCCCTCCCTTTCTGACTCTCCTTTTCTTGCTGGGTAGGAAATGGCTGTTCTGAACAGCAGAGCCCTGACAGCTTCCCAGGCTTTGCAATCATCTTTTGTTTCCATTTTTGTGAGAGAAATATCTGAAAGGGAGTTTGAGAGGAGCTGGCTCTTTGTATTGGAAGTTCATAAATTACATTGTCCCAGGTTGTCATCAGAGCTCTACATCTCACTGATGAAGCTCAAGCAGTGGCCTCTAAACAGTACATTAAGTTGGATAGTGTGAGAACTACCAGCCTCCTGACCTGGTGGTGCATAAATCTCCGCACTGCTCCCATCCCTTTTGCATTTGTCATCTCCTCCAGCGCCATGCCCAGCCCAGTGTGAGCAGGGGTATAAACACCTCCTGGTACTGCACTTGGTGTCTCACATGGGACCCTTTATTCTGGATGGCCCCCATGACAGGGGTGTTGGAAATAGACAAATTTTAAGGTCCCTTCCAATTCAAACCTTTCAGTGATCCTATGAAAGCCTTTGTGGAGGCTGGTCTTCACATCTGAAATGTCACTCTGGGTGCTGGTGCAAAGTAACTCTCACATAAACAGCCATTCTTTATGTGATGGATAGGTTTTATCAGTAGAGTGAGCTGGACCCATGGTCAGTACAGGATAAACAGATGGGTTGGTATATGGGTAATCAATTACTTTAGAGGACAGGAGGTCAATGGGCTTTTCTCAATTTCTGTAACACCTGTGTTCATATAAGCATTTATAATATCTAATATTCATGTCTGTAGCAAGCCTGTAGTATCTGTTGGTCATTCATTAATTCTTTATAAACATTCCCTTAAGACAAGTTGTGAGTTTGTAGATGATGGTTAGAATTACTCAAAAGATTCATTTTTTTTCTCAGGGAATGAAAAATCAATTAATTCTGGATTTCAGTTACAAATAAAACACATCAGAATGAAAAGTTTGCAATGTGGTCCAGGCATTCCTTACAGACCTTGTCAGACTGGACCATTCTGGTGTCCCATTTAACTAAAATATCACTGAAATTCTCATTTTTCATGCTCTGTGACAAAGCATAATCTCTCACGAAGCAGATATCCAAACCAAAAAAGTATGTTTTGATGTTACTGGAAAACAAGGTTTTCATTGATCCAAACTGAGCTGTTCGGTTTTTTGAATTTATGTTTTGCAGAAGATTAAAAAAAAAAGATCTTAGTTTTCTTTCTCATTTTGCTTAGGAGCACAATTAAGTGGAAAAAAATGGAATTCCCTTAGCAGCTAGCAAGTCTAGTGTTTCTGCATGCTTCTCTGAAATATAAATGGGATTACTTTGTTTAAAAACTGCTTTTAGCAACCTCTGTTAGAGCCCTAAAATGCACAGGAGGGCATGATCCTTCCTCCTTTGAAGTCCCTGGCACAGTATCCATTGACTTCACAGGGAGTGGGATTGACTGAATAATTGTGTGGCAGTAGGAATGTCTACCCTAACACTGCACAAAGTCACGCTGAAAGCCACTTGATGTCATTCTAATCCTGTCTCCTCACAGTGGTGTTCTGGAGAATAGGGTTGGGGTTTTCTTTCCCCCTCCGTATTTATTATTTGCAGAAGGAACTAGTTAACAAATAAAAAGGACAAAGCTGAACGAGCTGTCATTAATCTCCAAAGCAACTTGTTCTGCTGCTGAAGTGATCAAGTGCTCCGTGCAGCAAGTGCTAACAAGGGGTTTTTAGCCGGTGCGGCTTTAATGTGTTAAGGAAAAGGCTGTAGCTGGAGGTGTCACCCAGGCGTGTGCCCGAGCCGTGGAATGCCAGCCCTGTGAGGGTGGCAGAAGCATCCTGGTCACAGAGTTTTGATCCGAAAAAGCCTCCCCAGCAATCACGAAGCACAAACACCTGCCGGGGTGGGGGAAGAAGGGGCTGCGATGACGCCTAACGAACACCGGGATTCCCGACACGGGATTCCAAACCCGACAGCTTGTCCCGGCCGGACGAACCACCGAGGTGCGGATGGTGCCCTGGCACGGCCGTGTCTGTGCGCTGGAAGTCCTCTGCCGCTGCTGAGAGCACTGCTGGCTGTGACCAAGGCAGATGGCCAGGATAGATGAGGCCCTTACGGATTGTCCCCTGGGAATAATTACAGCTAAACTGCGACGCCTAGCCAGAGCCTTTTGTGCTCGTGGTGCCCTCAGGAAAGCCAGGGAAGCAAGCTGCCTGGAGTGCTTGGCAAGCAGAGAAGAGGGATGAAATCCCACCTCTCCTCCACCAAGCATCCCGAGGGAGGGCAGCGCTGGCACAGTCATCCTTGTGAGTTCTGCCCTGAGGGTGTGAATAGGGGATGGTGGAGAGTCATTACCCGGGGAACCTCTGAAGGTGCCAGGCTGTCCTAGGAATGCTGGCTCTGCCAGTATCATCACGCAGGCGTTCTGCCCTTCACTTCAAACATACCAGGTAACAAGGTTTAGAAAGATAACCTGCTGTTGCAGCAGGTAACATGGGAATCGTTTCGTACCGACCCCAGAAAATGGGCTTTTTGTTTGTACCTTGGCCAGGAGCAGAAAAGCCCTGCACAAACCTTTTTAACACACACGTGCTGGCAAACCTGCAGCAGGCTGGGAGAGGACTGTAAAACAGGGGGGGAAGCTGCCAGTGTCAGATATCATGGCTATCACAGAGTCAGAAGGACTGGAGACTGATTTAAGGTCAAATTGCAGCATCGCCTGTGAGGAACACAAAGGAAAAAATGGATTTAAAGCATTCCTGATTTCCCACATATAGACATGTCCTGCTTCTGCAGCCCATTGGAACAGCTCAGAAATGCAGGTGTCTGCCCAAGGTGAGCACCCAACGTGGTCTCTGCCTCCACATGGGCACAAGGCCATTCCCATGCAAGGACTGTGCTGGAGAACCCACGACTCATCCATGCATGAACCGTGCTGGTATATCTAAAAGCTTGCTCTTTCCAAGCTCTTCACAGCTTCTGTCTCCTCCAGCGAGTATCTAGCGATGGTGAGGGAGACTTTTGATGAACTTCTGGTTGCTTTTCCACAAAACTATAAATCTCCCTATCTTTTTAAGCTGCTCTGTCACCAAGTAAACTATTTCCGTCTGTCTTACCTAAAGCTGAAAAATGTCAAACCAAATAAAACAGGCTAGTGGCAATGGAACAAAGCAAAGTGTCACTCTGGCACTGTTTTAATGTCCAGATATCTCACAACACAGAAGATGTCCAGGCAAGTCCTAGGCCTTCATTTCTTTGATGGCTAATTTGATTTGGCTAGGGCAGGCTTATCAGATGCTCACAATGGCCTGTTTGACCATCTAAAGTGTGAAGTTTCAAAAAGTCAGATGTGAAAAGAAATACTAAGCCTGTAGTTTGCTGATATATGTTAAGCAGGACTTGCTTTTGCTCTAAAACACAACAGAAGGTTGTAGCACATCACATTTCACTTTAAGCTGGCTGAGCATAAGCTTTGAAAACCCCAAACCCCTGATATACTCCTGTTAATCATTGATACAGTCTTTGATCTCTTCTCAGTTCTGTGTAGCTGATTGACTCATCCCCACAGTTTTTTTTACCAGCTTTCCATTTGTGCCTGTTTTTTTTTTCAATGAATCTGTTCTCCATCACAGTTTGAGCAAGCAAAAGAAGTTATAATAGCAGGGGTATTTTTATAGTATTTCTGATCAAATGATATATACATCTTTGTGCAAAATTTCTAGTATCATTCCACAGGACAAAAAGGATTTGGGATAATATCTGAATTGTCCAAACTCCCCTTCTCTCCAGTTATTTCCATCTCCTCTGTGACTTCAGATAACATTTGCAGGAGAAGCCTCTTACAGCTACTCAATATGGGATTCCTCAAACACATCACTCTGAAGGCTGGCAGAGAAGCACCATGGCTTCAGGGCTGAAAGGAGTGTGAGGGAACATGCTTCAGGCACAAACTCCTCCCTCTCTTTTTCACCACAAAGCTTTCAGAAAAGTCTGCTTGGATTGCTCTGTGGACCCTCAGTTCATCATGCAATAAGCTGGGGCTCCAGAAATAGGCATCTCTAAGAGGGATGCATGAAGATGACATGATTCTGCCACCCTGCCATTTCTGGGGAGCCTGCTGTGCTCCCTCTTTGAGAGCAGTGGCAAGGGCATCAGCTCCTATGAAACCTACCTGGTGAAAACATGCAAAAATGCATCATATCTTGGTTTTACTGGTGATTTTGGTGATGGTCTCAAATGTTCACCCTAGGTCCAATTTCTCTAATTTTTTCATAAAACTCAGAAATAGCTTTTGAGTTGTGCTGAATGGGTGCCACCTGGCTGGTCACCATGCCATCATGCTGACCATTTTTTTGGTACACTGGCATTGCAGGCTGTCCCCACACTGCTGCTGGTCCCTCAGCTGTGGTACTCCAGATAAATTACCCCATCCCATTCCACCCACTTGACTGTACGTGCATGAACACCCCTTTGGCCCTGTGCTCTTCTCACATAGGCTTTCCACAAGCTTTTCTGTTTGATGATATACTTTTAAGTGCGGGGAATGGCAAACTAATATAAAAGTCGCTAAAAAGGTGTGAAGCTAATAGCTGGGCAAAACACTCCCTCCTGGGCCCTGTTTTTTCCTCGCTTCTGGTACCATGGCACAAATATGGATAATGAGTGAAGTTGGTCTGTTTGGCTTCTTCCGCTCCTCAAGAATTAGCTGTTTTCTGTTTCCTGTATAAGCAAGATGAATACAAATTAGTGGTTCAGGTTCATGTCCATTTATGTGCAGGGCAGTCAAAACACTAAATAAACTTCAGCATGGAAAGACCATCACAGAGACTGAGCAGTCAGTGGCTTTAAATACCCTAAATTCACCTCAAATTCTCTGTGGCTGCAGTTAAACTGAGAAAGGGCTGTTAGAGGCACTCTTACATTCCCTGATAAAGCAAATGTTTACCAGACACAGGAACCAGTTTTCCTCTTGTCCTCTTTAGATTAAATTGCCTGATAGAGCAGAAGACAGAGTTAACTCTCTGTGCTACGACCAGGACAGAAAGCTCTTGACAAAATTAAATTACTCAATTCACTGCAGAGAAAATTGCTTGATCATTTCATGTGTACGGGAGGCACAAATCTCGAATTGTGTGTTTGGCAACATATGAGGGCTATATACATATATAGTCAGTTGATGTTGTTATTTTCATTAAATGAGGTCTCTTCTTTTCTCTATTTTTGATGCTGTTCTCCAGGGAGATTAATTTGTATGGAAGTAGTGCGCTAATTGCACAAAACAAGCTGGGGTACTGCAGGAGCATAATTAAATAAAAAAAGAAAAAAAGTGGTGTTAATACAATTGTGGTGCTAATTAAATAAAATTGGTGACAAGTGTCTAAGGCAGACCAAGTGTAAGGAGAAAAACTGACAAAATGATCAATTTAAAAATTCTTGCAGATATTATAGTTCACTGGTAACTGAGCCGAATTAAAAGTAATTGTACACGAAGTGCTGCGCAAGTGCCCGATCTTGCTGTCAGCAAAGTGGGACTTTTGCCAATTCAGACTCTAATGTTCCATAAATTGCTGATAGGAAAGTGATAGGCTTATTTTATTTCTGCATGTGTTTAAGTGGGGGCTAATTCAGGGTCAGTCAAAAGGACTCAGGTAATAGCTCCAGCAGCAACATTTGCGGTTGTGCCTGCGGTAAACTGACCATTCCCTGCTTCGATAGGAATTGCTGGTGGTCCATGTGCCAAGGGGACCTGGAGAAAACATGGAGTGGGCTGTGCCACTGGCACACTATGGCTTTGACCTCACCAGCTGCCAGCTTTCCAGACCTTCACAGACCAAGGGTGCATCATTAGACTCCCTCCTCCGCCCTTTGGGGAGCACAGGGGCCCTTAATCAGCATCCCGGCTCAACTCCCTTCCTCTTTGGCATTTATTAGTGGCTCAGAGGAATTGCATGACGCCTACTGCAGCCCCAGCTTCCTCTCCAAGCTTGGCTCTCCCCAGCATTTTCCTGTGCAGTGCCCTGTGATCTCGTTCCCACTTTCTCCAGAAGGTCACTCCCGCTGCCCAGCTGAGCTAGGGACACTCTGCCAGGTGCATCTGCCACCCTGGAACTCTGATTTCCAGCCTTGGTGCCCGTGGGGAGCCCTGGCAAGAGCCCTGATGGCCTTCCACCATCCTGGGGCACTGGAAAGCTGCTTCTCATGTACTCTGATTTTCCTCACAATTTGTGTTGATGGAGGAAACCTCCCACTCCTCCTTCCACCCGCAAACCAACAACTCCAAGCCATTTCTAGCCTGTGTGGTCCTGAAACAAATAAAACTGTCCTTTCAGATGTGAAACAAGGCGGCCTTGTCTGCCTGAGCCAGCAGCCTAAGACAATAGCTGTGAGCACTCACCTAGCAGCAATTGCTACCCTCTCTGGGGTCACGTTATAATACAGTAGACCCCCAGCTGTGGTTTTAAAAATGCATTGGCTTGTTTTGGGAACTGACTCGAACAGCTTCACTGAGCTTGCAGGCAATTAATTGTGATCCTCTATACAATGAGAATTTTGCCTTTGATTTTGCTAGGAGCAAGATCAGGACCTTAATGCCTACGGAAAAATTGCCAGCTCTTGCTTGCTGGAGCAAAGGGAGCTTGGGAGATAAGTGATTTCTCCGTGTAGATGTCTCAGCCGAGAAAAAAGTAGAAAGGAAAAAAGTTCCCTTTTGGGTCATATTTTATGGTTGGGACTGCTGGTCACTGCCCTATGATATTGCTGGCCAGAATGAAAAGCTGAACGCACAAATTGCTGTCCTGATCTTTATTGTTCTTACATGTTATTGATGATAAGGCTCAAGGAGAGCTCTCAATCTGGGACATGATGCCTCTGCCCTTTCTTGAGAGGGTTTGCTTTCAGCAGGGTCTGTGAGGCTCTACCATCCATTGCAGCTTCTTATTTTGCTGGTGACTAATCCTGCCCTGCTATCTGTTCTCCACATGAGCACTGCTGGGATGCAGGGGGGTTGCCATTAATTGCAAACACGTTTTTAATCCCAATTTCAGTTTCAGAATAAACAAGAATAAAGTTGCTGCTGAGTTTCAGCCTGATGCTTTTTATTCACTTCCCTGAGTCTGAGTTCCTCATCCTTCCTGTCTTCATTAGTGTGACTCTTGCTTTGTCTCTGTGCTCTCTGCATAATAGCCAGCCTGTTTCCTCACCTTCATCTGGAAAGCAGAGCTCAGCTCGATACTGTGTGTTAATTACTGCTGGGTTCTGCTCAGCTCAGTCCTCGGCATTTGGAAAGGCAAGACATGACTGAGGGAAAAAAACCCGAAAGAACCCAGGAAAATACAATTGGCACAAAGTTGTCATCTTCCTAAGAATGCTTGTCTTAATGGTCATATCAACCACACGGGCGTGTTCCTCCTTCACAGGAACAGTGTTGGCTTTGTCTGGCTTATGTTACAGTAAGATTAAAGCCTTTTCTTTGCTGTTTTCTTCCCTTAGGGTGTGTTGTCCCCATTAATTGCCCCAAGGTAGAACATATCACTAAGACTGGACTGAGAGTTAATAACTAGCCTTAACTCAGTGTCGGGAGCAGATGCTCTCTAAACATTACTTTGGGCATTGCCCCTGTAGTACAGGAACACAGAGCATAAACCCAGGCTCAGCTTGTCCGCATTGCACATAGGCAAATGCAGCCCAGAAACAGCCTCTGTAGCTGGAGTGATCTGTCTAAGGCAGAAGCAATATCCACAGATATCCTTTTCCTCTGTCACCGTGCAGAGCAACCATAAACCTGTGGGATGCAGGCTGTGCCTTTAGGCTACGGGTGCAAATTTCCCAGAGGGGGGAGCTTTCCACCCTGGCTCTGGTCTGCACCTGATGCCCAGCGTCCCCCTTGCCCATGCCCTGTGTGGTAAAAAGGCAACTTCCCTCTACCTGCCCAAGTTTAGGGCTTGAGAAGGAGGTAATGTGGTAATGCTGGTGCCCCCGGAGGTGCTTTGCAGCAGGGGATGTTATGGGGTGATGGGTGCTGGTGGAAGAGGTGGGTGAGCAGGGTGCTGCGGGCTGAGGTGGCTGGTGAAGCCTTGCCAGAAGATGGGGAGTGCCAGGTGAGGGTGTGTTGGTCCTGCATTGATTCTACTAATTTCTAAGGCAAGCTCAGGGTCCAGGCAGTGTCCTGGGTGCTATGGGCTACTTCTGTAAAGAGAAAACTCCCAGCCGTCTTGCTCAGATCCTTGACCACTACATTTCTGAGAATTCAAGGCAAGAACAAGTGTAAGTGAAGTCTATGTGTACAGCAGGAACTTTGTGAATTCACGCTAACAGCTGAGGATGCCTTATAACCTTTCTGACACTGTGAGTTATCGGATAAACAGGGAAAAAAATAAATGATGACATATCATAATATTGACTTTTATTCCCATTATTTCTACAGCTGCAGTTCTGGGTACTCATGACAGAAACAGCAACTCAATGCAGTGTATTTATATCTTACATTTCTAAACAAACCAATATTTATGTACAGTATGTGAATATAGGTACTAAATATATACATGGTCTAATTTAGACAGACTAGATACATGTGCTTCATTATAATATATATATATGGTTGTAATATATTTATATGGGAAAAAGTACTGAAAGTACTAAGTGGGGCAGAACTGCAGGATGACTCTCTAAAATTTTGGGTAAAGATGAACAGCTTCTAGTAGAGCAAAATGTCTGTTATAGCTGTGATATTTATGGTTATATTTTGACTGCTGAAGTCAAACAATAACAAACACTGAGTTCCTTTTAGGTCCAGGCTCCCTTACTATGGCAATAAAGTATGAAAGTTTTATTAATTCAAAACTTTACTCTCTGAAGTGAAATTCTAGCCACTTCCTTAGTGAGGAGACTTGATCAAGACTCAGAGGCATTTTGCCATTCTGGGATTAACATGACAGTTTCTTTCTGACAGGTGAGGAAAGAAAGGGAGGCAAAAACTTCAGAAAAATTTCCATAACTAACCCCTCAATTCTCTATATTCAGTTAATTTTCTAAAGGTGAAGGCTTGCCCCAGAGCTGAAACACCAGATAGACATCTGAGTAGGAGACACTGCAAAAGATAAGGTGATGTGAGTCTGAAGCTTACTTCACTTGAATCTCTAGTGAAAAAACATATTAAGTCTCACTGTTACCTGAGCAAGGCTCCTTTGAGGAGTAGTGTTCCAGGTTTGCTAGGGAAGGAGCTGTACAAAAAAAATGGCCAGCATCATTATAAAAAAGCACTAGCAGGAATTTGCTGCTCAGAGCCCTCAGTTTCAGTATTTTGACATAGCAGCTCTAATTTAATTTTTTTTTTCTAAATATACAGTTTTCTAAACAGTGAGATAAATCAAGCTGCCAACAGTTCAGCAGATGTTAGCTAATCGTTTTCTGGGGATTCTTTACCATTTAAACAAATACTTCCCTGAGACTGAGCACTGATACCTTGCTTTCATCACTCCAGCGACTCAACTTGCTAGATGCAGGGTAGGATGGCAGCAGCTTTTCCATTAATATGCCTTAGGCCTGGTCGAGGCAGATCATCTAGACTGACAAAAGGAGAAAATTTATGGTGTCCTTTCCAATTAAATCCTTGTTGTCTTTGCTTAGATGGCCTGGGTTACCAGTGGTATTTTTAATAGTGCAAACAGCTGCTACCTAAAAAGCCTAACAACCAACTCATGGCCATGAAATAAGTGCTGTGTGGTGACTATGCTGGATGAGGTCCAGGTTCAGAACAATAACCTCACCAGTGAAAGCCTCTCCAGGCTATTTCCATCACCTCTATATACCTCTTTCCTGACTCATCTTGTGCTGTCTTTACTCCTACTCCCCCACTAGGGATGATACGGGATTTTTCATCACAAGTTGACTGATAAATGAAATTTGCTATCTCTGTGTCTTTTCCCTTGGGGGCAGGAGGGGGAACAGGAGCTTTTGCTGGTGATAGTGAGGCCACCAACCTGCGACTGCTTTTGTCCACGGCATAGAAATGCACATCTGTACAAAACACTGCTGGGTCTCCTCGGTCCAGGCTGCAGTGAGTGTGTGACCCAGGAGGGTCCTTGATGTCCAGATGAGCCTGAGTGGGCTGGTCTGTGTGTGCTGGCAGTGCCGGAAGTGTTTCCTATCTGTTGGTGTGATGTCATGGTCAATCCACAGTGTGGGAACGCACCATTTCCTGAATTTCAGGGTTATTGAAATGGTTAGTTAGAAGAAGATCCTGTTCAGAAGTGGGATGGGCAAGTAAATAAGTAGCCTAACTAGCTAGCTAACTAACTAGCTAACTAATTAACTAACTAAATTTATGTGAAAGCACTGGCACTGTGCCTGCTACCAGGTCAGAAAACTGCACTATGCATCTCTAACAGCCTGTATGTGACACATGGGCTCTTTCCAAATGCTGCAGCGTTAAATGTGCTCAGCAGTGGCTCAAAAGAAACCTGTCTGGCAGGTATATTCTCTGTGGTCCTTTCCATCCCTTGCCTCTCTGCTCAGCCTGCCAGGCCCCCAAGTCAACAGGGGAGGGACCATGCCAATAGCTCACGGCTGCATCTTAAATTTGACTGACTCTCCTTCATAAAACACCCCAATAGCTGATGCAAATCCTGAAGCCCCCAGATGTGCCTAAACCTCTTGGGCAGCGAGATGCCCTGTGAGAGCTTGAAGCAAAGGGAGGTTGCCTGGATCACACACGTGTGTGCATGCACAGAGTTCTGTCATTCCCTTGCTTTCCTCACTTGGATGAAACTTTCTTTCAAAGGGCCTATATTTGGTGATCTGATGTCTTGAGTCTCTCTTTTGTCTTCACAGGATATGAGCTGCCTCAAAAGAGCTTTGATAAATGGCCCCAGCCAGTCATAACTGCTACACATCCACATTATCCTCCTGCCAGCAGGGTTCCAGGAGCTGCATCCCTCGCTGCCCCAGGGAGAAGGCAGCACAGTGCAGCAGGAACACGTGTGCAGGGACATGCTCTCCCCTGTCTCATGCTGGCAGGACTGGGCCCCTGGCAGCACTAAAAAGTTTCCCTGCTTCGTAGGGCCCCCGGGGATGAGCCACCTGTCTATAACAAGAGGAGACTGGAAAAATGCTGGCCCCAGTCTCTCCTTCCTCACTGAGAGTGGCAGTCCACCTAGCTCAGTGTCCAGTCTCTGCACAGCTCGCGCAGATGCAGCTGGAGGACTTGGCTGGCAGATCATGTCACTTGTGCACAGCTTTAGTTCAGCAGCCAGCAATTTGTGACTCAAGGACTGCCTGACCAAGGACCAACATAACAATAAAAACTTTTTTGCCTTTCATGTCTTGGCTGTGGATTTCCCTGGTTGCCTCTTGAACCCCTACCAACCCCTGGTGTCCACAGCATCCCCTGACAAAGAGTTTCCCTGCTCCAGCATTAATGGATGATCTGCATGTCCCATATTGTCCAATGTGTGTAAGTACTACATCCATCTTCTGGAGAAGGACCCATGCATCCAAAATGATGCTACAGGGAAGGCAGAAGAGACAACCTGTCTCCCAAGCCTGCCCCTCCTCAGCCGCTGCCAAACAAAACAGTGTGGTACCGTGCACCTGCAGGAAAACCTACAGATATATTCTGGGTACAGGAGAGTTGCATAACACAGGAGCAGAAAGTGGGACAGTCCGTGGGCTGCATTTCTGTTCAGAAGATGTAACAGCATCTCAGACAGAGGAGCTCTAGGAGGTATCAGATTATGTCGGGAGTGACTTGGCTCCCTTTAATGCCAGGTGTCATGAAGTCTGCTTTCCCAAAATAATGAAGAAAAAAGGGAAAAAAGGAAAGAACAATGAGAATATTAGTTGCAAGAATCCACTCTGAGGTGATGAGTGGCCCTTTGATGCTGGCATGGCCTTTGCTACTCCCACACCATGCTGCAGACTGTGCCACATGTCACATCCCAATGAAAGAAGGAGTCTTCTACCCAGAGGGCTTGCTCTGCCACTTCAGCGTGCATTGTTTTCCCGTCCCTTGCTTGCCACAAGCCTACCAGTGCTTGCTGCTCGTGCTGGGTGACAGACACCACTAACGGCAGCACCTTCTGTGGCAGCAGGACGCGCCGAGCGCGGCATTCTGGCACATGGAGTTTTGTGAGGCAGCAGGCAACGAGGGCATGGGATTTGCTGAGCAGAGATACTGCATTTTGGAAGCCAGGGCCCTCTCTTACAATAAGGATAAGAGAAAGCACACTGCAGAAAGGCATGCCCCACAGGGGCTGTATTTTGTAGGGGCAAGGAGAGGGGACTCGAACCCAGGATACTTATATGCCTTCCATCATGTTATTCCTGGGCCAGCTGTGCCACTGACTCACTGCATGTCCTTGGCTGAGCGGCCCAACCCCTCATGCCCCATTCGCCTTGCCCATATTGGTCTGTCCTCTGGCAGGAGCTGTTCTTGCAGGCATGGACTTCACCAGCTCAGAGGCCTCCATTCATCCCTGTCTCTTTTTCTCCTGCTGCAGTGCTGACAGCTCATATATTCCCAGCATTGCTCTGTGGTTTCTCTCCAGCTTTGGGAGATCATGTGCCAAATACTGCTGATCAGCCTGCTGACCAGCTACATCTGGTGTATCCAAAGCCAGCCAGAGGCTTTGGAGCATGTGCTCCTCTGTGACGGCTGCCTGTCGCTTGTTGCAGCATGCAGGCTGGGCTGGCGCAGGGCAGAGCCTTGCTCCGGGCTCACATCCTGCTCCATGCTGGCATCCCATGCCCAGTGAGCAAACTGACCCTGGTGTGGGGATCAGCCCTTAAATGGAGGGTTTGCACTTCTCTCTGCCAACTCCTGGCACAGCAAAGAGTCCCTAATATAGGAGGGTATATGTAGAGCCTCCTTTGCAGACTTCTGGTTTGTCCTGAATGCAGTGTGGCAAATTGGGTAATTGATCTGGGGAGGTTGATACTGAACCGGGTATATCCATGTCAGATTACAAAGCCAGGGTTAAGCACAGGCCAGAGACACATGGACCTGCTGAATTCAGCAGCAGCAGCAGCCCTACCAGGGCTCTGGAACATGTAAATCACTTCAGGGGCAGTAATGTCATCCCTGCCCACATGCACGCTGTTTTTTATATATATAGGCACTTGGCATGCATCTGAAGGAATATTTACTTTTTTATGTGCTGACTCTCTGGAGAGTTGTACCTTGAGCTGAGTAGAGGAAAAATTGAGGAAATAGCATATCCCTCCTCACACCTCAGAGTCCTGCACTCCTTAGCCCAACAACCCACATACTTACCAGACTTAGTTGCTAGTAAGTGAAGAGGGCAGAGCAGCTGCAGTGAATTAAGTGGTAACTTCCAGAGCTGGGATATTACCTGCAAAGCCTTAGAGTAGTCACACACAACTCTGTGAGCACAAGCAGACCAGTGTAATCTGTTGCGAAGGGGAAAGCTGGCACAGATGCCTGGCCTGCTGTTTCTGCAGCTTTTGAAGATGAAGAGGAGGGGAATACCCTGATACCATGTCTCCCACTGCTGCCCTGGGGTCCTGTGGAGACTTTCTGACTTCTGGCATGGGGGCAGTGGGATGCAGCTGTCCTGGAGGGAGCTGAGCTGGAGCTGCTGAAGCCCTGCATTGCCATGCAGGGCTACAGTCATTTGTGTGCTCTGCAAGTTCTTGTTGTTGATTTTAGCTGCCAGTACTGCAAAAGTGACATCAGTCTAGTTTGGAGGGTCATATTCCATAGTCAGCTACAACTGTAATGCATTAGAAATGCAATAGGAGCACTGATTTAAAAACAAACAAACAATAAAGGGTGACTTAGTCCAAGTGTTCTTAATTGTTAAAAATCTGATTGATTTTACAGAACTGGAGTTACATCTGGAGATGATTCCCTTTCCTATGTAACATAGGAGTGTGCCAGCTTCATCAAATGTGTATGTATCAGCTATTCATGTGTCAGAAATAGTGAGAAAGCCTGGGAAAGTGAGATACATGATAAGTTTGCCTGGAAATTATAATATGTTTCTGTAAATATAGTCAATAAAGGGATTTATCCTCACTGTTAAGTATCTTAAGGATGCCCAGAGAAATGTCTGACAGTCTACAGGACCCTTATCAGTCAATGAGACCTGGGAGCTTAAACCCCTTAAGATCTCTTGATGGGTTCTCATATTTTTTCTCATAAACTTCTACTGCAAAAATAATTTTGGAAGGATTTGGAGACTCTTACACAGGCTCTTTGGTTTCATTTTTTGGAGCCATAATTACTACTTTGGCCTGCACTGCTACTTACTCAGTTTTCTGTGTGAAGTTACAACCTAGCTCTGGAATGGGCTGGAACTCATTAAATCTGAGCAGGATGTTCAGTTCTGTAGATTTCATTTGAAAATCAGTTGGTGATTCTCATATATTATTACAAATTTACAGTTGTCCCTGGTTGGTAATTACGTTCTAAGTCTGTCCCTCAAATTAATCTGAGTGCATACTTTAAAGAGTTCTGCCATGGCTTTGGTTTAAGTAAATTACTTACAGGAATGACACATTTGTTACTAATCTTTCAGCCTCTTACAGCCAAATTTTGTAATTCTCTTCCAGACTGGTAATTCTTTCTTATGCAAACAGACCTACTGACTTCACATTTGTTCACCCAGTTCGGACCACCACTTAAGCACATGGTTAATTGTAAACATGTGTTTAGGTCCTGTTGACTTCCGTGAGGCTTAAGTGCTCTCTTGAATAGGCATTCTTTTCCAAATTGGAGCCGGAAAATTAAATTTGTCCCCCTGTATAAAAGATCAATTCAACTGTTATGCATCCAATAGAAAGCTGAAAGTTCTATTGGATTAAGGCAGGATGTTCACTTAAAGTGTAATAACTGTCGCTGAAAACCTTGTCAAGCAAACTCCTATTCTGGAAGGAGCATCCACTTTCAGAGATGTTAAGGGTTAGCTGGTTTTGATGCTATCTCTGTACAGATACAAAATGCACCTTAACCATACCTGTAAGATAATATTTTGATTTGTGTCAATATTTAGTGAAAAAACTGAAGTGATGTGTAACTGTGATGACACTAAGGAATGTAGAGAATTTGAAATTTGAGGCTAGCAGAAGCAATGCTTTTCTTAAGTAAAATAAAATTATTGTATTTTATTTAGAGTGAGTGTCTGCTACACCCTATCTATTCCTGATGCAAGCCACTATAATGGAGTCACTGGCCTGTCAATTTTCATCAGAAGAAGGAATAGAAAGAGGCCCAAGTTCTGGTTGCCCTTTTGCATGGACACATGCCATGAATTCTGAGGGAGTAGCATGGTTTCCCTTTCTGTACGGCTCCATTTTGGTCTGACACAGGAAGCAGAGGTGGGCACAGCAGTGGCCTTGTAGGGATATAAGGAAAGGTTGGCTCTCTCCTTACGTCAGCCTTGCTCTTCCTTGCTAATCCACTGGCATGCTCTGTACACCCTGAGCATGGGAAAGATACTGAGCAAATGTGGTTGCAAACCCCTCGGATCTGTGTTCCCGTTTGTGGTTTGGTTTGGTGGGGTTTTTTTGGGTTTTTAAAAATCTTAGCAGTTTGTCTTTTTTGCTTGTGTGATTTTTCTTGTGTTTTTCTATCGTGAGTTGTTTTTTTTTTTTTCCTGTGTGCACTATGAGGCTTCTGTTTAACACTCTCAAAGAGCAAACAAAGGAGTTGAATACACTTGCTGACGTTCCCCATTTCATGGCCTGTTGATAACTACACGATAACACTCTCCATTGGATTCTTCATTTTAAAAAAAAGTAAGAGGAGGAAGAAAAGAGCCTTTGTCAGTCTCGATAGCACTATTCACTGTTTTACCAACAAGTTACAGTGAGAACATCAGCTTCCTGTCCTTTCATTGAAGCCCATTGATCTTTCTCCCTAGTAAACAGAGCGGCTGGGCTGTAGCTTTTGTTTGACTTGTGCTGCCCATTTGTGCGGTGCATTTCAGGGATGAAATGTGCTGTTGTGGCTGTTCTGCAGAAGAACTGGGACAATGGCAGTGGGACAATGAGTGGGATGTGTGGTGGCTGTTAGAGAGGGACACTGGGTGGTTGGGCTGCCACCATAAACACGGTGGTCTTTGGGGAAAGGTGGTGGCCGAGCACCTTGTAAATGAGCAGTAGTGGGATTTCAGGCTGGGCATGGCCCACTTTTGCCTTTCAGTCAGCCCTGGGCAGGGCCGGGCAGGTTGGAGGATGGATGGCAGGACGTGCATGTTCGAATTAGAAAAGAACACTCTCAACATTGGCCACAAGGTAGGAAAGGTGTGGCAACAGGTCTGAGATTTCACTCTGGCTTTCTTGCTCATTCAGTTACCAATAAAAAATACTGTGATTAAGGCCTCCCAGCTGGGGTAGTGTGCTGGAGCTGCAGGACCAGCTATGGGCCTTCAGGAGAACCCAGACCACTGGGGGCCCTCAGCTGTAAGAAGCTGAGTATGGGGGAAGACCTTTCTGGGTGGGTGAGGTACCAGCCATGGGGAAGGATTGAGGATGAACTGGCAGAGCCTGTGCCAGGGGAGCAGCTGGGGCTCTGGGGTGAGAACTCTGCAAAGAAATAAGCCTTTTTGTTTTTCCCTTGTTTTTCTTACAGTCACTGAAGTGGGTGATGCTTTAGGAGACAGAGCAGAGGTGTAGAGATCTGGGGTTTCCCTTGATGATAGATAGTAAGGTAGTGAGATGATAGCCACACACAAAGAGGTGTGGCTACTGAGAGCAAGTAAATGTATGCTTTTTCTGATCGGAAGTAGCAAGAAACAAAAGGACTGCTTGCCCTCCCCTACCTTTCAAACGTCATTTAAGTGAGGAAAATTTTCCTTGTTGATTTCCATTGTATGCAGTATTTTTGTTGGTCATACTGTCTCTGGAATGTGGTAAACTTAAGTGAAAGAGAAATAATATAGCAAGTCTCAAGAAAATATTTCCTGTGGAATCTCAAATCCCCTGAAATGGAGATTTGTTAATTTTTCTTTTGTTGCTTTGATTCAATAGCAAAACTTCATTTCAGTGGGTTTCTGGCCTTTCTTAATTGCTCCTTACCCATCTTGCAGTGATGTCCAGGAGGCCTGGCTACCAACCATAACTTTATGAAGCCAGGCACTTGGCATCTACAGGACAAAAAAATGAGCATACTTTGATGAATATTCACATTTAGACTTCCCAGTTTGGTGTTTTTACTAATAGCCAAGGAGAAACGCTGCTTAACAGTTGAGCTCTGAGTGTGGGCTGTGCTACTTTTCCTCAAAAAGTGCGTGAAAAAACTGAAGTAGGTCCAAGGGTGCATCTTTACTGATATTGGTATCTATGCAGATACTGGATTGATACTATGCATCAATGGATTTGGATAGTTCCTGTTCCCATAAAGAAACTTAAGCAGAACTTTGCAACAGTTTGAGTTTGAACAACTTATTTTTCTGCTTTTTTCCCTTTTACAACTTGAAGTAGAAGTTGATGATCTTCTTGCTTCTCAGGCACAGTCTTTACATGCAATTGGCTAAGGTATTTTTCCTGTAGCAGGAAACCTTTGGAACATAATTGGTCTAGACTCTTTCTGAGTCCAATCACTTGTTTTTGTGCAGAGCATGCAAAATATCGGAAATTTCAGAACAGATTTGAAAAAAACTGGATTGTTTTTTCATCTACAGTGTCAAACAGGGCTAAAATGTTGTGGTGACTAAAATCTTGTGTGTCGAAATAATTTTTCAAAAAGCAGAATCTTAAATCCTCAGAGATTTGAGACAGCTCTGTTACTGGATTACCCTCTCTTCACTGAGATGTAGCTTTCATTTTGGGGAGTGTCCAGTTGACCAAGATAGTTTTTGTGAGAACCTTTATGAGGCTCGGGCTCTTGTAAAATGTTATGTTACAGCAGAAAATTGATTTTAATATCAGAGACTATGCAATTTAATAAATAGTTGTACATATATTAAACACTTGTAAGTTTCTATTTAATAGTATTTTAAAAATATCCCTAATATGCATGTCATGGTGAGAATAAAATTGTAGAATTTTGTACAGAACATGTAAGTCTCTCTGCATTTACTAAGGTAATTTGATGGTCAATTAATGCAATATGCGCTTCTTGTCCTTGTGGAGGGTGTGAACCGAGAGCACACACACTTCTGCAAAGACAGTGCTTGTCTTGAATTCCTCCAGTGATGCTGCACAGCTGACTTTTGTGGACTTCAAGCTGACTTTTTTGGACCTGTGAATGCTTAGCCTTGACTTGTATGAGTTGCCCCATTGATTTCACAGGGTAAATTAGTGTTGAAAAATTTAGATAGAGGCAAAAGCCTCTGAGCCAGAGCCTAAGGAAAGGGGAGACTGAGGGGAATGCTGATAATATATTTCAACAGTACTGCTCAGTTGTCACCCAATTGCTTTTCATTCTTGGGTTCCTTTCCTTGCTTCCTGATTACTTCTGGGTGCACTGGTAACTTCAAGAATAGCTACAAAGCTGTTGGGCAATTCAGGATGTTTTCTTTGCTTCTGGGGTGCACCTAAGGTGCTGAGGAGGTGATGCTGGTCACTTCTGTTCCCTGGGCCAGGCAGCGGTGGGTGGCATTTACTGCTAAAGGCAGGGAGGAGAGGCCTGTCTGCAGTCGTGGAGGAGTGCTTATTCTGCTGGATATTATTAATCAAAGCAGATTTTGGCCAGGATAAAAGGGTAAACACCCTTCCTCCTCTTCAGCATATGCTGTAGGAGCCTTGCAGCCCACAGAAAATCAGGCTCTCTACTAAGCCTTTCCTGTGAAAGGCAGGGACTCCTGCAGCACAAAACCCCACACCTGGATGGTGAAGCATTGTTCGCCAAGCCAAAATCGGGAAGGGAAAAAGAAGGGGTCATTTACATCCACCACAAATCCTCTGGTAGTGCTCACAACTTGAGCATGGTCCAGTGCCTTGGCAGGTGATGGAGGGGTGAGGATTTAGGGGAGACAGTGAGCTGCTGGGGAGATCCAACCTGTCACTGCAACTTTTCCTGCTCATCCCTCTCCTCCGATTTTATTTGTTGACTCCAGGCTGGAACCTCCTGGTGGACACCACAGGTTGGTTTTGGCATGGGCAGATCCCCACACTTTACATTGGCACTGCATTCTGCTTTTGATTGCCTTTGTGCAGCCCAGAGTCCTCTTTTCCCCTGCTCTTCCTTTATCTGTCTCTTTTTTATTGATAATCCAACTGTATGATTAAAAATGGACATGGCTTACTAAAACAATGCTGCTTGCTATCAGGAGGCTTGCATTAGAATTAGGGGAGGAAGGATGTAATTTTTTTTCCTAGTGTAAAGAAAATGGAGCTGAGGGATGGGGTAGGGATTAAGTAAAGGAAAACCATGACAGGTGCTATATATCCAGCAATGACTTCTCCTCTTCAAAGGCAGACTCTTTTCTAGGTGCTTACATTTGCCCACAGAATTTGGGGAATTAGCACAAATTGTGACCTAATGATGCAATGAAGTGTTTCATGTTGCTGTTTTCCTCGTGGGCAGTTTGTGCTGTAGCCCTTAGGTATGCTCCAGGCTAAGACACTGTCAGGTGGAGCAGAGGGTGATGGAGGGAAGCAGGAGCTCTCCTGTCTGCCTTGCCATCCTGCACACATAGTGTGGGCTCACAAGCAATTTTATTGCACTGGAATTTGCTTTTTCGTTTTTCTTGCCTCTGTTTTTAAAAACTCTGAGAAGAAAGTGGGGACAATTGCTGTTACTAACGCGTGTTCACATGCCTTGGTGTTTTTTGGGAGGCTGTATATTAAGTTGATGTGCATCTTCTAGTGCCTTTTTCTTAAAGCTATCTGTTGCATAATTGTACTGGAAAGACAGTTCTTGCTGAGGGGCTGGATTGCAGGGAACTGGGATGTGCTTTAGGGGGTTTAGTGGGAGGGGAGGTGTCACCAGGTTGATAGAGCTGGGAGAGGATTATGATGAATACAGTGGCAAAAAGCCACCGAATACTTATTAGGACTGCAGCCTTCCTTCCGTGGAAGGCTCTGTAAGGAAAAATTCACGCAATCAGAAGGTAGGACCCCAGCAGAACTTCCTGCAAATATCCCAGGTTGGGGATTATAAGGCCTTTGTTTAAAACACTTCTGTGGTAGTGAATACATCTTCCACTTAGTTAACCTGGCTGTGGGCTTATGCTGAGGCAAGTGCATAAAGCTTGACCCAGTAAATAAATCCCTGTGTGCGTGTAAATCCACGATGAAATACAAGATTTTCAGGGGTTTTTTTTCTTTTTTTTTTTTGCTCCACAGCAATCTAATACAGGAGTCCTCAGGTCCAATACATGACCTTTGCAGTAGCCTGTAAGTCTAATGAAACTAATCACTATGCAAAAACTTGTACTGGTGCATAGAAGTGCATGCAACTTACTGCACTAGGCTGAGTTGTTTTGATTAGACTTTAAAATCAATTAAAACCATATTTCTTTTTTTTCCATGAGGGCCTAACTTCAGAGTCACTAGAGCAATTCTGAATGTATTTAAAGATACTAGTTAAGACCTCTATTCAAACTGATTTCTTGGGAAAGATGTGGTGATTGAAGCTGATTGCTAGACAGTAACTTTTAAAAAGATTCTTTCTTTTTAAACTTTAATACGAACTAGGCTTCTGTTTCTTGATAGCGGCACCTCTCCTTCCAGCTCTGTTTTCCTTACCGTTTGTCTGTAGGGAAGGCATGTTGTGAGGAGGAGAAATTTATGTAAGGCGAGTTGAAAATAATGTAGGCTTCTAACAATAGCTTGAAAAATTGCAGAGATTTTCATGACACTTGAGACATAAAATATTTTGTTTTTCACTTGTCGATCTTTAGTGCCTTGCCTTGTTGGTCTCTGCTGTTGGCATTGCAGAAGCAGAGAGCTTTCATCACTTATGCTGAAAGTTTTAGGAAAAGTGTCCAATTGTAGAGCTGGATACCATGGGGATAAAAATGCAAGTGGGTAGCCCATCTTAGTGCTTTGGATTGTGAAGGAGTGGCAACGGATTTCCTAGCACTGATGTCATAAAGAAGGCTTCCATGTGGCATAGGGAGAGGTGTTCCTTAGGCAAAGGTGGTTTATTCTCCTCTTGAAGATTTTGTAGACTGAGCTGATGCTTCCTGAGGAAGCACACATCTGAGTTCAGGTTTGCTTTGCATATTTTAGAAACCTAACAGTCCAAATGTAAGAGTTTAAAAGACAAAAGGCCTGTATGTAGTATGTATATACAGATATATCTCCTAATTTGACATCCTCACCGTGGAGCTGGTCCTGTGATGCCTGTGGTGGAATGAAACACAGACACTGATAAGGCTGTGATTATTTTTAACAGCAGCGCAGTGGGAAGGAGCGGCTGCTTGGATGCGGCGACAGAATCGAAGCCAGCTGTAGCAGTGAAAGTCTCACAGGGTTAACCACAAAGTCTGCCTGCAGCTGCTGCAGCTCAATACCCAGCATTCACATGAGGCCTCACCAAACTGCCTTGTGACATTTTTGATTCATGTCAGGGACAGAGTACCATTGTTGGGGGGAAAAATAACTGTTCTATAAAATGTTCTGCAGACTTTCAGTCATTTCATTCTCTATTCTCTCCTCTGTGCCACTCTCGGTTTGAAAAAAGTTCTTCTCACTTTGCTATTCTACTCACGGCTTTCAAAAGTGTTTCTGGCTTGATTTCTTTTATTATAGAGCAAGAGCTGCTCCTTAACGCTCAGGAAGAGGCTAATAGTGGGCCCTATTCTGCCTTTGTCATGTTGCTATGACCTTTAGGTTTTGAGGGACCTGTGCCTCTTGCTGGTGTGACTAGCAGGAGAAGAAACAGCATGCTTTTGCCAGCAGAAAGGATACTGGGGTTCAGATGGAAGGGCCTCCCCTTTTGTAGCAGGCAACTGGGAAGGATTTCTTGAGTGATTACTCTTTGCTGTGAGAACAGGGCTGCCTGCTGCAGGTCTGCTGTCAGACCATCAGCTTGATTGCTCTGATCATGCTAGTGCAGTGGGCTCTGGGGATGGAGGCTCTGCTCCTTTACTCTTTTTAGTGAAGAGATAAAAAGCCTCTTTGTTTTTCAGATTTATGGAAAAGTTTTAAATTGTTTGTCGTTCATTGCCCTGGGTTACCCCATACTGTGCTGCTAGTTGGAGCTCCAGGGCTGAACACCTAGGGCTGGGCTGGGACAATGGGACAGTATGTAAAGGGCCTTTCCTATTCTCATTCCTCTGAAGGAAGTGCTACTGAAGGACCTGAATGCATTTCCACAGCTTTAATGCCTCATTTGCTTCAAGCAGGTAGCAAATACAAGGATTTTCAGTTTGAGAAAACAAATTAAATTAGTGCTCTTCTCTTCTTTTTTTATTTCACCTTTTTTCTAAAGGATTCATTCCCCTCCATGCATGTCACAGCAAATGCTCAAATGGGGACAGCTTGAAAAAAGGTCCTAGTGAAAGGTTAGGGTTGTTTTTGTTTGTTTGTTTGGTTGGTTTGTTTGTTTTGTTGTTGTTTGTTGTTGTTGTTATTGTTTTGTTTTAAAAAGTTGATGCCAAGGTGACCCTGAGTAGAATTTCCCTGAAGCCAAGGTGTGCTGTTAACAGGGAGGATTGTTTGATTCCTTGATACTGCCCATTCAGGACTCCAGGCAGAAAGATTTCCAGAGAAAGACCATGACACTGGGTCCAGATTCTCCTGATGCAGCAAATGCAGCTCTATTTCAGGCCTGATTTGAACATGGGATTCAGACTTTCTGTCAGTGGCGATCTGACTTGTGCCACTCAGTTTGTCATAATCCAGACTGCAGTACAAGCCACTCAGGGCACAGGTAATGGCCAGCTCTTCATTTTCTGTTCTGGAAGCCCCGGATGGTGGGGAAGTCACTGAGCACTCTGCAACACACAGACGGACACAGCAGCATGGTTGGGGTATGAGGGTCTGAGCTTGGTGGGCTTGTGCTCCTCCATCCCTCTGCCTGAATAATGAGCCCACCTGGGACAAACTGCCCCGGGGAAGTCACTGGTCTGGACCCCTGATCTGCTCACAGCACTTGGGAACCTGAGGTGGTGATGGGTGCCCACGTGCTGTGTTCCTCTGGTGCTCCTGGGTATGCAGTATCCAGGCCAGCTCCTCAGAGAGCCAGTTCAGGCCTGAAAAAGCTTATTAACTTCAGCTCTGTGCTGTTTGAAACAGTCTGAAGTGCTCCAGGACTAGGAGGAGCTGGATAGCAGTGTACGTGGAGCGTTGCACCCATACAGAGCTGGACAGGGAGTCTCTGCATCCTGCCAGGCTTCATCCACAACCTGGATAGAGCACCTGCAGGTAATTGGGAGCTGGCTGTGCCTGACTGGAGGGCAATGTCAGATTAATTAGACATCTGCAGGCTGTTCTTAAGGCCTTTTCCTTCGCAATCCCAAAATGGAGAACTGTTTAATATAAAAGAAAAAATAAAAAGGCCTTTTCCCCAGATTGGCATAGAACACTACTTAATTGAAGACTGGTGTGGACTGATTTAATCTCTCAATAATTTCCCTTCTCAGGTACTAAAACCTGTGGCACAGCATGGCTTTTCTGATTTTCCTGTTCTTTGGTTTGCTTTCCATATTTTGCATTCATGTATTTTCTTCCCTGATTCTTAGTGTGCTTAGCCTGTTAAGATGAATATAAGATCTTTATAGTAGCATCTGAGATCATAATCTGTCTATATCAAAGGCCAGAATTATTCCCTGTTGTTTGTAAAGGAATTATTTAATAAGTAATACTTGTAAGTGTCAACATTACACATGAGATGACATAACACTAGGGGAAAGTAAGGACTAAGCCAATATTCCCACACCAGCTTCAAAGCTAAATATGCTTTCACATACAGATGCTTCCTATTTCTCATCTGTGGCTTCTATTTCCTCCTAATTGGAGCTGACACTGGAAGTACCAGTTTTCCTTTTCCTCCTCCTGGATGTTTTGATTGGAATGTTAATACCGTCCTCCTTCATTACCAGGCTCTGTGGAGTGGTGTGCCACGTGGTTTAAGGTATAGGATTGGTTTTCCCGTGGAAGCTTAGCATGCTGCAATGTCAGAAGTGTTAATTCACAGCTGGCTGCTTGCTGCACAGCAGTCTGAGACCTCGTGTGCCTGCACTTTTGGGAGCAATTGAAATCCAGACACAGGTTTTGCCTTTCTGGCCTATCCTGCCCAAAAGCAAAGGTTGCACTGAATGAGATCAGAGCGAATCAGACTGTTCTGCAAGTAAAATTGTGAAATCATGAATGCTGAAAATGCACACACACAATTTCTTCCTCAGAGTGTTTCTACAGGTTGAAAATATCAATCTCTGCAAAAATCTGAGTGTTGGCCCCTGGGTGGAAAAAAAAACTCTTCCAAGACTAGAGAAGCCTTCTGTTTCCTGCAAAACCCCTCCCCATTCTTGCCTCGTGCATCCCTCCCAGATAAATTCAACCTCCCAAGAAAAATTAATAAATTTCCGTGGTGTGAATTCAAAACATCAAAATGTCATGGAGACATTAATCCTTTCTGTTAGTAAGGCAAGTCTGATCAAAACGTCCTTAATCCTTTCCTTACCAAAGCAACCTCTGAGGTGAGGCAGTAAGGAAAAGGGGCAAAACACGGGAAATGCTTTGCACCAGTGTAGATGCTCCTGTCCCGGCTGGGGGTCTGCAGGTCCCAGGGTGCCTGCATCCTCCTGGGGATTTGTGTAGCTGCCAGGAAATTGTAGTGATTTCTTGAGAGCTTACAGACATACACTATCTCTTCTCTGAAATCACTGTGAAGGGATTTTAAACCACTGGCTGCCAAACGCATTTATCCCAAGGAAGAAGATGTGAGATTTCCCTGCAAAGTCACATCTTGCAGTCCATGAGGGTTGGATGTGAAGCCACCCATGGTGCTGCCGAGTCCCAGGCCACAAGCAGGGATCCCTGCACCCAGGGCCCTGATGAGCCCACATGCTCGGTGTTTGGCTCGGAGCTTTCCTTGCCCACGGGCTCCCTGCATGGGTGAAGGCAGCTTTTATCTCCTTACAAAAGTATTGCCCAAATGCAAATCCTCGAGCTGATGACTGCACCCAGCTCAGAAAATGAGTGTCCTCTACTGAGGGGGCTGTTGGGGTATTTGCAGGTCTTTTGGGTCCAGATCTCCCTTGCCTTGTGCTGTGCTTGCACAGCTGATGTGGCTGAGACTTTGTTGTCATGTGTCTCTGCAAAAACCTCAATAAAGTATCAATGCCTGAATCCAGGGGAGCTGAGGACAGCTTTCCCCTACAAGAATATGGAATGTTACAGTGACACAGGGATCCCTGCTGCCCCAGTGCTGACTTGTCAAATATGAAACTCTGCCTTGTTCCTTGTACTTTTTTCACCATCTCTTGGGCTCTGCTGTCAGCATCTGTCTCGAGGCATATCCAGGTGCCATAAAGCCTAGACGGTAATGAGGCTGTTTTGTAATGTCCCTGCACAAGCAATAACTCTGTGAAATCCTAGCACTCAGAAAAAAGAGGAGGTTTGTTGTTATTGTGCTTTGCAGACAAACTGGTAGAAAACAGTGATCCAGTACGGACCTCTGTAGAGGGGCAGAGGATCCTGAGAATCACTTGCAGAGTCTGTCCTGTTTTCCATGTAAGAGGTTCAGAGGTGACTTGGGGCCTCTCATGACCAGGCTCTTCTTGACCTTACATGAGTTGAGGCAAGTACCCTCAACACTGGTTCATCTGAAAGCCTGGCTTTGTCCTGGGCCCTCCATGTCCTTGCAGTTGTCCTGAATGGATCCTTCCTGTCTTCTGACAGGTGTTAGGTGGGTATTATAGGCCAAGAAATCTCACAGTCAGGACTTTGTTGAGAAGAACAATTGTCTTTAGACAAAGCTATTCTTCACCTTTTTTTTTTTTTTTTT
>WEKY01050504.1:96538-111169 GCA_013390045.1 Picathartes gymnocephalus
TTATTTTTTTTTTTTTTTTAATTTTTGTCACTGGGTTCATGGGCTCTCCACCTTTTTTTTTTTTTGTAAAACCTTTGATGCAAAGAATATTGTGGCAAAATGATTGCTCTAAGTCCTCATTTTAGCTAGAGTGAATGACTCAGGGCTAATTTTTGGCTCTACTATTTAGAATGCAGACTTGTAAAATGGCTATTTTTAGAAACTAGTGAGGAATCCTATACAGATCACAGTGCCTTCTCGCAATTTCTTGTTAGGGTCGAATGATTTTTACTTTGGTGGAAATGCAGGAAAGACAGCCTGCACAGGCATAGGAGGCTGTATGCAATTTTTCTTCATGTCCCCAAGCTTAATCTGAAACTGTGTGAAGTCTCCTGTGGTCCAGACCTGTGCTTCCCTCTAATAGACACTGTAGTGCTAATTGTGTTATTGCTTTGCACGAAGGACAAGTGGGCCCCAGGGACCAAGATGACTCCATCAAAATAATTTCCAGAATGGATCTAAATGGCATTTAATCTAAGTATACTTTTTAGAAGGAAAATACGATGGCATTAGCCCAGAAACCTGGGGAGACAGACGTCATCTTCCAACACGTTTGCATGCTAGCTTGTGTGTCTATAGCTCTACTGCAATATGAATATGCCAACCACCTCTTCTAAATTTCCTGCCTGTTTCTGTTATCACAATGGTCTTTCTGGAAATCCATGCAAAATATAATGAAATTATATTAAGGTTTTTGCCTTGTCTTCAATTCTTGAGTTCTCAACAGTAGTTTCGTAGAAAAGTGATACTCCCCTTATCTATTTGTTAATTTCTACCATGTATCACAAGGAATTCCTGCAAATTCCCATCAGCCCTGACAAACTTATCTTGTAGACCTATGTAGTGATTTTGATGGCTTTACAGACCTGTTTGTTTTGTTCTGAACTAAATTAATAGCACAGTGATGGCTCCACTCTAGCACTGAACTTCTAAACCTCCCTTAATATACTAATCAGCGTGTCAGTAGAATATTCTTTCTGGATAGAGACAAGCCTGGTGAAACAGATTAGACATTCACATGGCATTGCATAATTCAGAGCGCCAGCATGGTGCATATGATTTGCATTAATAGCCTCTACTGCAGCAGCTTCTCACAGGTCTCTCTCATTAGATCATATGTGGAAGCTTCCAGTCTGTCAATCAATTACAGTAATTTCCTTTTCCATATTTATTCCATCACGATCATTGACAGTTACCATTAAGTGACATTAATACAATACAGTACCACCTTGCATTTTCCAGTGCTCCTCTTACAGGGTCCCTAATGCATATAAGGCTGAGAGGCTTCATTATATATGGAAAAGGTGTCTGCTCTCCCCAGCTCAGCAAAGCGTAGCTCCCCTGTGACGGGGAGGAGGATGGAGCACCTTGTGCTACATTGTCTGGCAAGTCCTCTGGGCTGCTCAGGAGTGGGGTCTGCTGGCTTGGGACAGAGGTGGCTCCTGCCCAATGGTGAACACAGGGCGCCCTGAGAGGCTGGCAGGCTTGGTCAGGACAGAAGAAAACCTGACTGCAACAGCTCAGTGAGGCTTATGTGGCATGTTCGGGTGCCTCAGCATAGATATTTCAGTATGGTTGTGGTTGTAGTTTATCTTGTTTGATGCCATTGGACATTCCCAGTGGACTGGCATGAGCCAAGTTTTCAGATGTAGCAGCTAACACCTAGGCAGTCTGGTTGGAGAAACCAGACCTCCTTTCTTCCTTTCAGCCCTGCCCTTCCTGTCTCACTGACTGCTTAAAACCTCCTGTCCTGCCCTAAGTAAGCAAGGTTCAGAATGACTGAATTCCAGTAGCATCCTCTATTGAATAAGCACAGGCTCAGCAGCACCAGAGCAGGGCAGTCTCTATGCAGTTAAAAAACCCCAAAGGGTTGGTGTGGTCATGCTGTAGCTAATGACCTGGTGGCAGCTGAAGGGGGTTCCTCCTGGCTCTTCCTCTGCAAAATGTGTTACAGTACCTATGGTGAAAACTGAGACTGGTCATCTGAGCCCTCCTGTTTGAGATCCGTCTTCTGGGGGTCACCTTGAAATTACTCTGAGGGGACAAACAAGGGGTGTGAAACCTGTTGGCAAATGTCATCTGAGAAATACGTGTTACTGCAGCAAACACTGCATGGTGGGTCAGCTGGAGCACTGCATGTGCTTCTGGCCATTGCTAGCTCTTGTTAGCTCATATTTGCCAAGAGGTTTCCCATGGAGCTTGTGGCTTTTAGCCACACTGCACAAGTTTTCTTAGGTTCTCTTATTTCCTGATGTCCTACCCAAACATTTAGAGGCTTAATCTTAAGTTTAGAAGGTGATCTTTGGGCTTTGGGGAAAAGAAACCTATCTTTTGCAGACCAGGAGAAAAGGAATTGTTTCTGTACCCTCTATGGACTCTGCAACATCCCTCCTCAGTCAGTTTCCCCATACTGTACTAAAAATGCTGTCTGAAGAATGCAATGAGCTCCTTTTTCATTTTTGCTGCCTTTGTGCTAGGGACTGCTTCTGCCCCTTTTCAGTCTTGAGGTGCTTTTCCCAGCTCGCTGAGCTGACATGATGAGATTCTTTCACCACTCATCAGTAAACACTTCATCAGAAATTCTGCACATGCCCAAGGGTTTTCCCTCTCTTTCCTTTGCTGAATTTTCTGGTGCTTCTTTCTTCTTCATCTCTCCTGCTAGGATGGACAATTTTCCACTTATCCCCATCTCCCTCTTCTTTGATACATGTCAGAGACTAAGCAGGATCAGTTGCCATTGTGTCCCCATTCAAGGCACTCCTAAAGCTATTGCTGCCAAATATGCTGGATGTCTTTCTCACAGTGCTCCACTTCCATCCTTGTCATTCATGGGTAACAGTTCAATGATCTTTCCCCTTCTCTGTCCACTGAGCTCATTTAAAATCCAAACAGTTTCTGGTTGTCAGCTCTCCTGTTTGTGACTTCACTCTGTTTACTTCTCTCTTCAAAATATTCCCTGTCACCTCTCATCTTCAGAATTGTCAGTGCCTAAGACATTCATTTCACTGCCCCTCTTTTGTTCTTACCCGTGGCTTCTTATTCCTGTCCACAGGTTTGCAATTGAGAGGGTCCCCACAGTTTGATGTGCTGCCATCCTGTTATTTTAGGTAGGCTTGTTGCTTAAGCTTTCCCCAGGACTGCAGTGGTCTTGGCTTCTGGTATTCACTGCTCAGGCTGTACCTCCAAGGTCTGCTTTGTTGCTCTATAATCAGTTCTGTAGCTGCATGAATTTCACATAGGGACTATCCATGGCTTTAGGGTCCAGAGTTTTGCTCACAATTATAAACAAGTTTCTCTCTAGATAAGGATGGCCTGAGATCTGAATTTCCCTTACATTTCAGTTGTTACATCCAGATTTTAGGATTCTGACTTACATAAGCATTTGCTAGGCGTTGACTTTGGATGCACTGCCAGACTTTCCCCAAAGGTTTGAGTGGCAATCATATCACAGTTCTTGCTTTAGCCCAAGCTGCTTTTCCCCCAAGAGAGATAATGTTCTAAACTTGAGTGCTGGTTAAATAATACGTAGGCATCTATTCAAATGTGAGTTGTTACAGCTAGCAAATTATATACTTGGGATATTTGAGCACTTTCCATTAAGTTTTACTGAGTTATGCTTGATAACTAGTTGTAGATAATGGTGTGCATTATTTTCCTAATCATGCAATTATTTGAGAATTTGGCAGTGTGTGTTGAAAATGCAATCAGCATAGTATTTTTTTTCTTTATAGAATGCGTCATATTGCTTTCTGACATTTATTGTTTCAAGAAATATTTCCGTGAAATTCAGTATTTGTACTAGAACTGTGCACTTGTCTACTCAAGAAATAAGACAGTGTTTTGTGTAATTCTGATCATTTAACGTAGGTATTAATAGGTCAAGCTCAATGTCTCAAGAGTGATTTTGGAATAAAAACAGATGAAACTTAAATGCTAAACTAAGTCTTGGAATAACAACTAGGACTGCTCTATATTTTGTGAGTTGAAAAATACTCAAGCTCTGTCCTAAGAATTATTTATTCCCCTTCAATTTATAATTTTATGATGGATTTTTGTCTATTGTTCACTGAGAAGTTATATTCACTGGAATTACTACATTTCCATTTACACAGGATTGGAATGTATTGCTTTAGTGGAATATGTCTCCGTGGGCCAGAAATATGAACGATGGGAAGGGCTTCCCATGTGGCTGACAATCTGAAGGGAAGAGCCACAGAAGATATTGCACTCCTCTGTAGAGTTTAGGCCTACAGTACAGGCCTTCTTTAAGGTCTGCTGATGAAAAGTGCTCAAATACTCTACTAAGGGTTGGATGTTGTTATTGTGATGATCTGCTTTTACCAAGCTTGATCTAATGATGCTGCAGCCAGGGGTGGATTTGTGTTGCTCGACAGAAGAGACACACAAAACAGCTCCTCAACAGTTAACTTCTCTGCCACCCCCTGAAAGCAGAATTATCCTGAAGACCTTTAAATGGCGTGGGGAATGCGTGCACCGAGTGAAGTCCCATGGGATGACAACAGGGAGTGGGATGCGTGGAGTAGTCGGGTGAGAGCTTTCACATCCTCTTGGAGCAATTGTGTAATGAGATACATGGAAGGGCTCAGCGATTTGTTAATGACTCGAGTGCTGCTTCAGGAGAACATTTGTGTAAGCTGTGGAACAATGCGTAGTATTTGTGTGTGATTAATGAGAATTTGTCATCTGAAATACAGTCAGCACAGCGCCTTCGTGGCTGTGTGCCTCAAACTCTCAGAGCCAGCCCACAGTGGAATATTAGAGGAATTACTCAGCAGATTACTTCCATGTTGTTTTTGTCAGCTTATTCACCCCGACGCCCAGTTGATAAAAGGAAGGGGGTGTGAGGGTTTGTGTTATGTGTTTTTGTTGGCATCTAACTTGTGGCTCTTCGAAAGGTCATGGGTGCTTGAAACTGTTTCAGACTGGTCAGACCACGGCTATTAGTCATGGAGCATTATTCACCCAGTCCCCTTCTTTCTTTCCTCTTCCCTGTGCTTTTAGCTGAAGGACTGATCTTTGGAAAGGAAACAATAGCTGAAGGAAACTGCGGTTTTTTTGCCCGGATGTTAAGTTTTTCCACCGGAATTTAATTGAAATTATTGGCATGCTGTTGGCTACAGGATGGCCTGACTTCCCCTGTGAGAGTTCATCAGAGCTGAGTGCAGGAGCCGTCTTAGTAATTTTGTCTGCTTGTTTCCTGTCATGTCAAGTGCAGTGGTTTTGCTGTACCCCTGTCCTTACTAGGAGACTTCCCAGGGTTTAAGTGGTTTTCTGTTACAAACTTGTTCTGTGAGAATTAACTACCATTCGTCAAAGTTTCTCTTTCAGTTCCTTCTTGGATAACTTAGGTTTGGGGCTGTTTTTTTAATAAATAACTCTTTCTGATCATTTTTTTTTGACAAATAAGTGAATAGCTGGCATGCTTCCCTGGATGAAGACCCCACTTGATACTTGTTAGTGTGACATACCTACTTTTTGTACATGCCAGCTGGTAGAGGTTTATGCTTCTAGCTGTTCATATTGCAGTAGAGCCTAGTGGATTCACCCACCTTGAGCCTCTGTTTATCTGGGTTCTAAGTGGATATTAAAAGGTATTCCTTGCCCCAAAATTAAGTCTGTGATAGACAACTGAATGAAACTGAGAAGCCAGGATATTTTAGGAAGCTAGTGCATAATTCTTAGTCAATCAGCAGCTGTAATGCTTATATAAGCCTTTTGATATCTGAGTGTGAAGACTGGCAAAAAAGAAGAAAGGGTGCTTTCTCCAGTGAAAACAAATATAAATTATTTTATTTTATATACTGTTATGGTCCAAGATGCAATGGTAGAACTGTGACTTGTATGTTTTTGGACTATGCCTCAAAAAAAAAAAAAAAAGAAAGCCACACATCTGCTTAGGTGATGAACAGAAAGACCATTCAGACAATAGACTGGATATAAATACATGCTAGATCAAGATTTTATTTAGGTTGGCATCTAAGTTTTAAATGCCTAAAATCCAAAGCTTTTTTGAATAATTTCTTAGTATTTATTTTTATGTGCCCATGAGCAGTAACCTATAAATCACAGACTATCCAGCAGCAGATAGGTACTGTGATCTGATTGGATCTTGATGTACAGAATGGTTCCAATAATATAATGTAGTAATATAAACTAAAGTTTTAAACAGTTTCCAAATCAGTTCATGTTTTCATGGAGAGTGCTAGTTTTCTTAGTTTCACAGGAGGACTATTTTGTTGTTGACATATTTTTGGGAGGCGTGGGGGAACCTGTGTTTTCAGTATCTCTGTAAGTAACAGTGCAGAACACCTGCTTTCTACATACAGTTTAAATGTGGTGTTAAAATATCACCTGCTGGAAAATCAGAGCTTTCTCTGGAGGAGTCAGGCTGTGGCTGGAGACCAGCATGCCCCAAGTCTTTTCCAAGGGTTGGGTCCCGGCCAGGTGCTGCCTCCACTCTTCACTCCAGCCACCCACAGCAGAGAGGATCTTGGCTGGGGATGTAGCCCTTAGGGAAATTTGAGGGATGTGAAAAGCTGTTGATGATGGATCCTAAAGGAGCATTTTTATTCCTTAAGTATCTTCTATTTTTACTTTTCTTGGTGGTCGTGTGTCTTGATGTGCCAGTGAAGTTTTGCAGATGGGCCTGAGACTTGAACTTTAGTAAAGTTTAAGGTACTCATATATCAGGATTTGCATTACTTTGTTTCCCTAAGTGTAGTCTCTACTGATTTCACCATGAAGTAAATGATTCTAGTAGTAGCATTGTTGCTCATTGTTGCTGGGATGGATATTGGACCATAAATGAGCAAGGTTTCTATGGAGGGAGGGCTGTGTTCTTACAGGTGAAGGTTATGTCACTGTGCAGATATCCCGGTGTGCTCTGGAGTCCATGGGCACTTCTCTGAGCATGGAAGAGACAGAGCAAACTTCTAGGAGGAAGAGGGCAAAGCCTCCTGCATCTTTAGCTACCACAATTCATAGAATCATGGAACCACTTTGATCGGAAAAGATCATTGAGTCCAAATGTTAGCCCAGCACTGTTCACCGCTAAACCATGTCCCTAACCGCCACATCTACATATCTCTTAAGCATCTCCGGGGATGGTCGTTCTGGGCAACCTGTTCCAGTGCTTGATAACCCTGTTGGTGAAGAAATCATCCCTAATTGCCTGTCTAAGCTTTCCCTGGAATTCCCATTTTTCTGTTTGGAAAGGTGGTTAAATGTTGTTTGTCAGACATGGCATTCTGACATGTCTCCCTGCAATTCCCTCCCCACCTCCAAAGCCATATTTCATTCTGTTTTACTAGGTGGTGACCCTGCTGGCAGACAGGGCTCAAACTGTACCTGCCAGGAACTGTGAGGCTGGGGATGAGTCTGTGGCACTTGAGAACTTTGGGTATCTATTACCCCTAAACACCTCTGTGCTCGGGTGGGGAATTGGGAGTGTTGCAGAAGGGTGTGTGTGCCCAGGACCCAGCAGTGCTTGCTGCCACAGGGACCCAGGCAGCAGCCCCTCCTCAACACGGGGTGTAAATCATTCCCTGAGCAGTCAGAGACTGAGTGCCCACCCAGACTGATGGGCTCCTCCTCAAAAGCTGCACCCGACCTCTGCCTTCCCTACCCCCATGACAAAGATATGATAGAAAGAGTAACAAAAGAAAAGTGTGGGTGTTTTAAAGCAGGCCTTCTGCCTGCCAGAAGGCAACAGGCATCTGCTGCTCAGCCTGGGTGTCCTCCCACACCCAAGGGGATGGCTGCTCCATACTGAACTTTCCTTGTCCCCCTTCTTGCAAAGCCTTTTAGCTGATCCCCAGCATCACATGCTCCTCTCCCGCTTTCCAGGCACCTCATGGAGGGTCAAATGAGCTCCTGGCAGCAGGCTTTGTTTGTTCTCCCAAGGAAAAGGCAACTTTCAAGCTGCCCAGAACCTCTCTGCTGGGGAGAGGGACAAAGCCTGGAAGCCCTGGCTCCCTCCATGGCTGATCTTTGACAGCCTGAAGTCCTGCACATCATATTTTCTTGTTGGAAGCTTTGCCTCAATTAAGGCACAGCCAAAATTGACAGAAGGACCTTGTAGTGTCACCCCCCACCCTTCTTATGGTGTTTTTTTGGGCCCGCTTTCTTACTTCAGTGCATCAGGGACTAATACCTCATAGGGGCTCATGTCCTTGACTACGTTTCTGCCTTCTGTTTCTGCAGGGGTTAGTTGTCCTGGTGCTAGCTGGTCTCTGAATTGCAGGTTTCAGCTACGTGGTCCTCCCTGTATTTCATACTGCTGGTGCTCTGTGCCACCATCTCATGCAGGTGCAGGTCCCAAAATAACCTTGACGCTCGCTGGCTTGGTGGGGAGCAGATGTGCTGGCAGAATGCTGCACTTGGCTGCAGAGAAGGGGCATGTTCTGGCTTTGCTATCCTTGGAGTGTGTCTCTTGCAGCTAGTCTCTTACGTGATGTTAATGGCAGCATAAATATATGGGCAGAGGTACAAGAATCAAACAGTGGCCCGTGGGTGTCAATCCACAGAGTATGGACATAAAACAGAAGGCCAGGGTGGAAAAATGGCAACCCGAGATGCACCAGATCTTGTGTGATTGAAAGGAATTTCTTTTTAAAGTCATATTTGATTTAGGGAGTTTCCATTCTTCTTTTGGCTACAGACTTGCAATTGTGTAATGCCAAATTTGCACATAATCATAAGTACATGCATAATTTTGATATTGTCTCCAGAAGTATTAGAACCTCTGACAGAAAAATTGCCAAAGGGGACTACATAGGTAAACCTCAAAAAGACATACAAATCACATGATGGTTTAGAGCAAAATCCTTGAAACCTCATATGTTTCATTCAGCAAATACTACTAAGAAATTTGATAGGAAAACCTAATTATCCAAAAGGAAGAAAAGGGAGATAGTGCAGGCTATGTTAGCTGATTGCCTCCTCACCACACTATGAGGCTTGCTTCACTGCCTCCTACAAGGTTTCAAGACCCAGTGGCATCTATAAATCTGCTGTTCTCTTGTTATCTAGGTATCTGCATTTTTGTTGCTCTTGAACTTATGATAGAGAATCACCATTCTATCTGCAGGCAGGACCATACAGCCAGGTGTTATCTGAACTTTGGATGCAGATACCCGCCAAGCACCTGGGTCCTGATTTGCAGCAACTCGCATTGCACTTCTACAGAGAATCTTCCCACAGTGCCAAATTGGAAAGGATGCATTTGGGGATGGAAATTCTAATGAACTGTTTCAAAGGGTGTGCCAGGCTCCTTTCACTCAGAGCAGTAAGAAGAGAGAAATGTAACTCATAAGAGGTGAAGAGTAAAGCAGTCCTCATTTTAGCTTACCTTTACTCTCTCAGCATGTTAATAATTGGAGGCTCCTAGCAGAAAATACTTTCCTTGACTTGTGGATAGTATCCATAAAATACTCACAGATGTAGCAAGCAGCTGCATTGTGATGCTGTTCTTAGAAAATGATGTAATGCCGCAATAATCACTTCTGAATCATTACTGATTTATGAATTGAGAATGTTTGCAAATTATAGGTAAACGTAGCCAGCTCAAATGAAATTCACATCAGCTTGGTCAGGTGGTAATTCTGAGACTGTTTGCTGGTGCTCCAGTTAGGGCTTTTGCTCCGTTGGCATGGTCTTTTTCAGTGGCTTTTCAGAAACGGTTATGTTTTGGTGGGCTGTCATGGAGGGAATAGGGAAGGAAAGGAAAAACACTGACAGCTCTGGTGTGTTGTGCTGGCAGTATTGGGAGCTGTTCGGGGAAGAATGACCTGACTCCAGGAATCCCTTGTTTTAGACATGTTTCATCTGTTGGGGCTTTTAAAGAATGAGGGAGTACATTAAGAGATAAAATATGTGGGATCCAGAAAACCAGTGTGCTAGTTCTGGAAAGAGTCCTTTCTTCTCTGCATTAATATTTGCTGTGTGGTCAAAGATTCCTCCCCAGGCTTCAGTTAATTTCCTGATATATCTGGAAGGCGACGGGCAGCTTGGAGCAGGAAGTTGGTAGGATCCAGTTTTAAATTCATGCTTTCAGTGAGGAACTGTTAGCAGATGGACATGTAATTAAAGTAATAATAACATATCTAACATTTACCTTGCACCTTTTCCTAATCCTCAAAGACCTCAGCTGACTTTGAGATGGAGCACAACACACTGATTGTGCATAATAATGTCACAGAATGGTTTGAGAGGACAGGAGGAATATCTGATCCATGGAAACTGCAGGAGAACATAGTAGCATTACAGTTATTTCAGTGAGACAGAATAAAGCTTCAGAAAGGAGAAACTGCCTATTGACAGGGTGTCTGAAGAGATGACAACTTCTATACTAGACCTGGTCTTTGTAATTGCAGGAGGTTTTTTTGCTGTATAGGCCCCAAACTGAATCTCTCTAACCTCGATTTAGCAGATGTGCCTTCTGGGTGTGTCTCTAACCAAAAAAAAAAAAAACAAAACAAAACAAAAAACCCAAACCAAAACAAAAAAAAATTACTTTTTTTTCTTTCTATTTTTTACTGGTCTTGTTTGTTTTTAATGAGATGGTTGGGTCCTGAATTATTTTGAGGCTGGGTCACCCTAGTATATTTTGGGAAGAACGATCTTTTGTCAAGGAGTCTGTGGAAAAAGTGGAAAACATCCAGACTCATGCCAGGTTAAAGCAATCTTATAGATTGCACAGAAATACTGACTGTGATCAACAGGGGTACAGGGAAGCCAACTGATTATGAAGACCAGCTGAAAAAAGAAACTGCAGATGGAAGATAACTGCTTTCCCAGAACAACCTTGGTAAAGGTTTTCTGGAAATTACCAGTGGGTGCACAGACGTGTGCCTTCGTGTAGGATTAGATCACTTTGCGTGACTGGGTACAGATCCAAGTTTTGAGAAGTGGGGTGTTGCACCCTGGGAGCCCCTTTGCTGATTAGTTTTTTACAGAATGCTCTGTAGTCTGGGAGGATCAGCTAAAATCAAGAACAAACCATCCTGAAGGAGTTGGCTTTTCTGCATCTGGAATCACGCCATGATCATTTAATATGAGAGAATCAGCCCTATAGTCATGGAGGGAATTTCTTCAAGATCTCTTGTTCCCAGCATAGCTATTGTGCTCAGTTGATGGCCATTAAACCAGAGGCTTATTTCATTTTTATAAGAATTTCCTTGCTTGAAAAAAACAAAAGTTATGAGCCGAGTGCCCTATATTTGCTACTCCCTAAGTGGAATACAGAGATGAAGGAGGGAATTTTGATGATAGCCAACTGCTGATTGAGTGAATTGCTTTTAGCAGCATGGAAAAAAAAAGTGTGAGAACACCGTGAGCTATTATTTTACAATTATCCTATTTTTGCCACTGTGGGCCTCTTCAGGGATCAGACTCTGGGTAAAATACCATTTTTCTGTTCCTGTACCTGCTGGATATAAATACACACCCTCCCTCATTCTTTTCCAAAATGTGGCTTTCTCCTTACAGCCAGTCAAGAGGAGTGTGGTAATCTCTGGTGTTGCTTGCACCTTTGTTGTATTTTGGGAGAAATATCACTTTTTTTTTTTTTACTTCCTCAGTAGGTGACACTGTGCCCTTTATTATTTTGTTTAAACTTGCTCTGAGATTTATGGATGACAGTCCCTCTTTGGCCTTTGAGAGTACATGGTTTTCCACCAACCCTTGCTAGATCTATTTTGCTAATAGGGTAAAAGGCAGAGGATGTGTTGCTGTAGAAATGTGGCAGTCTTAGTGTTGCCTCCCCTTGAGCAGTGGCTTGCCAGTGTTCTGGGCTAACTCTGTAAGAAGGGAAGAGACGGTGCTTTGTGATGTGATGCCCTTATTTTTGAATCAAGCCAGAACTCAACGCCTAGAAGTTAGGCTTTAAAGCAGATAGTAAAGCTAGGGCCATCACATTGGTCAAGATTAAGGGGCCTGTGCTCAAAAATATTAGAGAGTTTGTCATCAAAAAAAACCCCAAAAAACCAAGTTAATTATATGTCTAAAAATTCAGATAATACATCAAAATTCATCTTCTTGCTCTGCTTTTTTGTCTGTGTTTGAAATCAGAAATACCAAAATACCACAGGGGAGTCTGCACTCACATTAATTTCTTGCCAAGCCAGACTTGGAAATACTCAAAATTTCATGAGAAAGGGCTTTCCCTGGGCAGTTCAGTCCATTTATGCAGACTTGAGTGGTGCTCAGATGGTTCAAATTGTCTAGATAAGGATCAAATCTTTCAGATGTTTGACTGTCTCCCAAATTGACCGTGTTTGAAGGGTGGATCCTCTATTAGTGGTCTTCCTAAAACTGCATACCAAGTGTTTATCAACACTGTTATATGTCTAAAACCCAGTGCTTCTTGTAGCAGAGACAACCAAAAGCAATTTGAGCCTTGAAGAGAGTGGGAGAGGACCTTTTGGGACTCTGAGGATACATAGCCATCATGGTTGCAGCCACCATGCTGATTCTTCAACTCGTGCTCGGCTAGTGGCACGTTTACTTTCAGCTAGGCTGACACAGATCTGGAAGCATATGCAATGACTGCTACTTCATGGAGAATTTGAGTCAGACCAGCACCCATCTGTTGTGGGAACAAATGAAAAGCAAGTACAAAATTTCTTCTCAGTTTGTGTCACGCTCTGTGCTATTTTCTGCCTCCAACTGATCCTGAGAACACGTGCTTTGCCTCTTTCCTCTAAACACTTCCTTTTCCCAGGTACTGAAATGCTCTTCTGTCCCTCCTCTTCCTTCACTGAAACAATTCACAAAACCTAAAATCAGGATAGAAAAGAAAGAGTTGTAGTGGTTGGCAGGAAATGGAAGCAGCACCATAATATTTCTAGATGTGTCAAGCATATGTTGTGTTGTGCTGGCACAGAAATGTGCAAATGCAATGCTCAGTTTCTGAGTCTTTCAGATTTTAGGAAATACTCAAAGTGGAAATGAATGGTTCTGTGATTTGTGAACCTGAATCCTCTGTTAGGACCTGATTCTTGTAGAAGATTTCCACGCAAGCTGCACAAAAAGAAGTCTTCCATGTCTGCTCCCTGGCATAAAGCTCAAAGCTGCTGTAAATACAGTCTCCACAAACTCCTGCCAGTACACTTGCATTTTTAGAGTACATCATGGATGGGAAACAGGTTGGTCTACTTTAAATCAGGGCTTATCAGGACATTCATAGTGCCACTACCAAATAAAATGAGGATCTTTCCACAAGTTCAGATGTTGTGTGGCTTCAATGACTGCTCACCTTTTGGCAAACAATCTTGTGTTGATACTCCTTCCAAGCTGGTGTGATATTTCCACTGTGTCTGTGCAGTGGGGGTTTCTCCAGCTGCAGGACTGTCCCTGTCTTTTACAGAAACTTGCGCAGTCCTGGTACCAAACACATCAACATCCAGAGAGATTTAGCCAATGAGGTAAGGCCAGTCACCTTCACCATGCATAGTCAGTCATCTGAATTTAAGGTGCCCATGAGAATAGAGAGGCGGCTCAGAGCTTCTACCCCTGGTTTCCAAAATCTTGGTCATAAACCCCATCAATTTCTTGACGTGGAAGCTTGATACAGTTGCACCAAGCATAAGAACTGAATTGAAGGTTTCCAGCATACACTGTCTCTCTTGCAGACCTTTAGGTCACTGATCTGACTTACTGGACAAACCAGAGGGCAAATCCCCCAAGAGCAAACTCCTTCACTCTCAGGATCACGCTTCTGTTGCAGTTTGCCTTCTTTGCACTTTAATTTTGCTTTTGGTTGTGCACTCTGATTTGAGGGTGGCACTTCAATCAAAAGATAAAGCAAGTGCTTGTCTAGGTTTTATTAATGTCAGAAGAACTTAAGCATGTGTTTTGCCAGCTAGGGAAAGAATGAAACATGTTTGATTGAGAGTTTCTAGTGAGAACTGAAGGGCAAAAGAAAAGCTGGAAAAAATTATTTTTCCATGCTTCTGATTATCATCAATATTCACACATGCATTAGAAATAAACAATTGAGCGGTTACGATTTTCTTTTGGTTGTTGTTTTAAAGATAGTGCTAGCACTGCTCCTTATCCTTCTTGGTGGAAGATAAAATATTTAAATTTGAAGTAATTTTATAAAGCAGCTTCATCAGAGCTTATTTGTTTATTACAGTGTTCATGATTGTTGTGTAAATAAGATGAGGAAGCTATTTTTGGCTTCTGCCTGCTTGTCCTCAGATGGAGTCATAGGATGTGTACACCAAGATGGTGACTGAGTGCAGCTGGAGCACCTGATAAGTCTCATTTGATGTGAGCTGTTTGAGGGATAATTACCACGAAGGGGGTCAGAGATGAGGCCTCTCACAGTGATGGGCCGAAGAGCGCTCTGCTGATTGCAGCAGCTAGCTCTGCCATAAAGTGATGAAAACTGCCTCATCCTTTTCACTTCCATTGATCACTGAGGTGCTCCTCAGGCAGCCTTTCTATGGCTTCTTTTTGTGCTTTTTTCCTTCCTTTATTTTTCTATCGCCTAGAAAGGTGAGAGTGCTCTGAGGCAAGCTCTTTGCTCTTAATAAAGACACATAGGACATATATATATATATATAT
>WEKY01050507.1:0-10996 GCA_013390045.1 Picathartes gymnocephalus
ATATATTTATACGTGTAAGCTCAACACTTGGAATATGGTACTGTGACAATGTATCACATTTCCAGCAAATTTCAGGTATTTATAAACAGAAAGGAACAAACATCTAAAACCATAAATCTTAGACTGAAGTAGATTGACTCTTGTTTTTCCATAGATAGCCTGAATCTTAGGTAATCTGTACTGCTTTCCAAGTGCCCATACTTGAAAAACAGTCATCTTACCACCTACAAGCTAAAATAGCTTGCAGTAAATCAGAAGAAAGGGATATTGGTTAGTGATTATGAGAAGGGAGAAGAGGCAGATAATTCTGGGGAAGAATTCCCTTCATCTTACCTGTGTGGTGGCTACGTTGGAAGGGTTTTAAATAGGAGAAAGAATCTGATTTCTGGTTTAAAACAGAAAAATTACAGATTTATAATGCAACTGAAGAAACAATATTTTGTCACAAGACAATTCAATAGATAATGTGTAGATAGAGCTAATAAACTGCTGGTGTAACCTCAATATATTTTTTTAAACTTGTCTTCATCCAGCAGGCAAGAAACGTCGTAAAACTGTAAATGTCTTACAGCTTCTTTAAGAAGAGATCATTAAAAGCAAAGTTGTCAAGCCTTGTGTAGAAAAACACTAAATCTTACAGAGTAATGAAAAAGAAATGTGTATGTATTTATGAGTTTATCCATGTTCAGTTTATAATAATTTCTCAGATTTTTTGGTGTCCATATACTCTTCTGTTTCTGCATTAGGTCTAAAATGTCAGGGTATAAGAGGCTTAAATGCCATTTACTTGTTTGCAGTAAGAGTTAGGTTTCTAAATGCCTTAGAAGGTCTCATCTCTGCATTCACTTTCTATGTTGAGAAATAGTAGCTTTACAGTTCTCACAGACTTACAGTGAGGATAAATACAGTAAAGATTATTAAGTGATCAAACTCCTTGGTAATTGAGACTATGTGGGTACCTTAGGTGAATAAATACTCACGTTTGCAGGACAATTTGATAATTTGCAGCTTATATCAGTTTGCCTATAATTAGAGGTGAGAAGGAAACAGGAAAACAGAAACTGGGAGGACTTTAAGATCAGAGCTAACTGACCTTGACAGGAAGAAGGCTTTTATCTCTCCAGAAGGAAGCAGCCCAAGCTGATGACAGTCAAAATGCACTAGAAGTGCATGTAATATTTAAGATACTGAAGAGGAACATATTATGAGTGCAAATAAATGCAATTTTTAGAAATGTTTGAGATTTTAATTAATTGCATTCTTTGTTGCAAAAGCATGGATTTCTCTGAATATAGTCAGCAAACATTTGGTCACTTCAAGTGGTATTTAAGTTCTAGTCATTTAAGTTCTTGTCATTAAAATCAGGCTAACAGAAATTTTGTCAGTAACAAAAATTGAAAGAAGCAACAGTAGAACTAAGAAACATTTTTTAAAAATTAGGACTGACTTGCTGGCTCTACTGACACAAAATTCTTGACAGTTTCAACAAGACTGAGGCTGGTTCTTTCTGTTCAATGCTTTCTATAAGAGCATCAGAGAAGTTTAGACTCAGCTCAAGAAAATACTTAAGATACATGGAGTCTTTCCATTAATGGAAGAATAGATGATTTACCCCTCTCTGATATGAAGGAAAGCATCAGAGATTGTACTGGCACCTCAGGTGGTCACAGTTTTTTTCTTGCTGGAAATAATTTTCTTGAGCATTACCTGCTCAGGGGAATGCCTGATGAAAAGGATTTTTTGAAACAGAGTAAGTCTCTCTTGTCCAGATTAGTATCTCTTTCTTTTTTTTAAACAGGAACATCTGTTTACAGGCATAAAAGCTCAAATTATACAGAAATGGTTTCTTTTAATTCTGCTCCTCCTAGACTACTTCTACCGTGTTTTTGATCTTGGCTGTCAATTCTGGCAACTCCATGGAATTTATTCAGAATCAAAACCAAAAACTTCAGTGAGCAAAGGCCAATTTTGCTGTCTTCATTGGCTTGCACAGAGCAATGTTCCACTGAATCCTGGGCTGAGAACAACCACTTGAATCATATGTTCTGTATTTTTAGGATTAGCTCCTTCAGTTGTCAAAACATAAAAGCAGAGCTGTCCTAGAGGCTTCTAATCCCCAATTCGCTGCATATGATGATCACATTGTTATTTAGCATTAACAATATAGTTAAGAGTTGCAGGATGGATCCAGCTCCCTTACACGGAAAACAATACAACAGAGTCTGTCTGGAACAGATTTTAAAAATAAAGCACCATATGCAAGTCTCCATTACACAAGGGGAAGATTTCAGTAATTCCGTTATAGACTCCACTTGCAAAATATACAAACTATATCCCAAAGAGATTCCACATATAATTGCAAAGAATTTAGTGATACCAGAAACACCAGTTGTTTTAAGTCAGATTGCAGTCTTTCCTGACTTTTGTTGATGTTGTTTTTTTTTCTATTCCTAAGAAGAAACATTTTTACAGGGATTAAATCACATACATTTTATTGGTTTCAGTGCACAGAGAAAACTCCTCACCAGAGGAGTATGCTTTAACGATACAAGCAAGGGGGTTAGTCACCTGTGTAGTTTTTGATTTTCACAATGTATGTATGCAGAGGTGTATGAACCAAGAGAAAAAAAAAATAAAATTGTGTCATTCAAATTTTCTCAGTATTTCTAATTAAGTAACTCATTAAGGTTTTTCAAAGAACTAGTGACATAAGTGGCATTATTAAATACTTCAGAAGCTATTCAGTCACAAGAAACATTATTCTTTTATACATTTTCATATTCTGAGAAACATAAAATTACTAGCAAAAACATATTAAAAGGCCCTTCTCAAAGAAGAAAGCCACCTCTCAGATTAGTGATTTGAAAAGCAAATATGCATGTTTCCTATTCAAGAAACTTCAAGAGTTTCAGAAACATCACTCACTGTTCACAAAACATCAGTTAAGTAATGAGTGAGTCATCATGGCTGGAAATATACACTGAAGTGGTAAAGTTTGTTGCCTCACCTGAAGTCACAGGTTGAGTGTAGCTGCTTCTGCCATGCACTTGAACAATGAATAAATATCATCCCGCTGGAAACAGAATATCCTACTTGTCAAATTTCTAGAACATCCCTGCCAGCATGGCATGGTATTTATTCACCCTGAATGAACCACAAGCATGCCTGTTCCTATTTTAATACTCATTATTCAGTCCTAGTAACTCTGAAGTCATTCAGAAATGGTCAGTCCCTCTCGCTGCTGCAGCTGCTTCCTCATGCTAGTCCTCCTGGGCTGTCCTCTTGGCTGTCTCCACCCTCTGCCATCCAGTCTAGCGTTGCTTGAGATCGCCTAGATCCTTAACAGGATCACAGCTAGGATCAAAAGATCTAAGATGGGTGGACAGTCCATCTTCATTAGCTCCCCTGTCTTTTGCTCTTCTTAAGCTGTGTAGTTAATAAGGGTAACATTATGAACCTTTTAGAGAATCTATAGCGTTCTAGTGTAGCCAGTTATTATCATGATCAAAGAAACAGCAGACTTTTTCATCAAAAAAGAGACATGACCTCCTAATCTACAGTTCTTTTAATAGCACATTCATAATGAAATCAGTCTTAGTGGGCATCTCTGTATTTTTCTAGTTGACTTCACCCATTGGAGCATATTTGCACAAATGGAGTTCGCTTGCCCACAGTGAGCTGAGCATTGCAGGCATTTCTGATTTCGTAGCACTCTGTATCCATTTCACCTTGGTAAATGGCCATGAGAGTCTATGAGAGATTAAAAAACTCCTGAAAATAAAAGGCAAAGTGAAAGTTTAGTTATTTCTATTATGCCCAGGTTCTGGTACCTTATGTCCCACCTCGTTTGTTTTCACCTAACTTCAGAGAGGGAAATTAGCATATGTTTCTGTCAAGAAGTCAAGAAAAATGTACTAAGCGCTGAGCCTCTAGCAGAGAGGAAGATGCAAGCAGCAGCTGCTGAATAGAAAACTGCTTAAGAAAGGCAACTGCTTTACTCTACCACACATGAAATGGGGCACACTGGGAACAGGGGTACTGAGGAGAGTCCCTGTAGCGGGGGAACTGTGAAACGTAGGCAGAAAAGATTAGGGTCACTAAAAGAAAAGAAAAAAAAAAAGGGAGAGACAGCAGTCACCCATTTGTCATTGTGGCTATCCTAGAAAAGTGAAGTTACAGACAGTTGTAAATAAAAAGTAGAAAAGAATAATCTCTTTTGTACATAGGAAAAGTGAGAAGTACATAAGTTCTAATATGCCTGAATTAGAATTGTGGGAACTCTGCTCACCTGTTTGCCCTCACTTGCTAAAATGGTTCTGTTGTTGGAGTATCTGGGTTTCTTCTGAAGGAAATAAATCAGGATTTTAGCAATTAATATCATATTTCACAACAATATACACTCTGCCCAAAGCACATCCAAAACACTCCTGTCAAAGAATTTTCTTTTACTTGTGTCTGTTACTGAACTGCCTAATTGCTACTGTCAGAAATAGTCAGTCTTTGATGAGAAGATATGCCTGTGCCTATTGAAAAAGATGCCTTACCTCCTCCTTTCTTTTATTCCTGGCTATGCATGTGGCAGTATAGCCTCTGCCTTCATTATCACACTACAATACTTGAGGGAGAACTGCAATGCCACTAAAGCGTCTGCAAGCCAGATTTTTCTCCTATGTTTGGAGATTATCGCTGACACGCTGGCTTTGAGTAATTGCTGATCAGCACAGCAATGGATCTGTTGCCTGTGGTTCTGTCTTATTTATGGGAGTTTGTGGATAATTTTCCTCAGATGGCATGAGATGGCATTAGATACCTGATAAATGGTAGTCTGAGTGTGAGTGGAATAAAGCAAAACAGGATATCTCCCATAGAGTGAGAGAAACAGCTTTGAGGGAGAAGTTGACCAAATTTTTCTTTAATGTCCAAAGATTTTTAATAGTTTCCTTACCAGATATTTTTGAGTGGTGGCATCCCATACCCCTCAGATTGGAGTCTTGTTTAAAATAGCTTTTTTTTTTTTTTTTTAACAGCGAAAAGCCTAAAATGTCACTGATCACTGATCACTTCTGAGAGCCTGTCTAGGAGATTTCCAAATTCCAGTGTCTAAAGAGAAATACAACAACAGGTATTCAGACCATGTAGCTATTTCAGTGGGAGACAAAGCACTTTAAATGAGGCACTTGATGGTCACCTAAGAGTCTTTCTATTATCTAGGTTCCTTTTGAGACATCAAATTTTGATGCATAGTGTAGACTGAATTTCTTTTTGATGACACACCTGTTTTGAAGAGCCTGCTAGTTCTCTGTTCTAACATACCCAAATAAATAAAAGGGGTTAAGGAAAACCGCAACCTTATAATTTGACAGTAGCTTATTACATATCTGAGAACAACAGTAATTTGCACAACAAGATGACAACACTGCAGACTTCTATCAAGTACTGCAACAAGAAAAAAGATTTTCCTACAGCATTTTCATGGCTTCAGGGTCACTTTGGGTACTGCTGGAACCCCTGGCTGTAGTTCCATGCACATTTGCTACTCTCTGCCATTAAGGTATTCATCAGGAATAAAAAATACGCATATCAGATATGCATAGCAGTAGGAGCACTACTGATTTGTTCTTCTACTAAACGTAGTCGATTGCTTGGCTGTTTTAGTCTTCTATCAAGGAACAACCTAATATAATTTACAGTATTAGTCTATACTGTCTACTAGTCACATACCTGTTCGCCATTTAGATTAGAATGCAGCATTGGCAGGGTGCTTCCTGCTGCAGGGGGACATTGAAATGCTGTGGAGGCCTTCCCCACATCACCTGTAAAAGGCAGAAGAAGCTGGAAGCCTTTTGCAAGACCAGCTCCTGCTCCCTGTTAGTGCCACCCAGAAGTAGCTTACAAAGAGGACAGGATCAGCTCAAGCTCTGTCTGTCCTTCCTCTCCCATTTCACTCCTTTCAGAGGTGACCAGCCTGTGATACCTATATAAGGTTTCTGCTCTTGCCTTCACGCCCAGGGAATGTCAGATCCTTTTCCAGGTGCTCCAGCTACAGTGTCCATTTACCCTCCAGCTCACACCAGTGTCCAGCCCCTGTGTACAGCAAAGCGCTCATGGTGCTTAAAGCACAGGTAGGATGACTTGGACTTCCATCAGGAAGGAAGAATAATAACCTGGTGATTAGAATACTGCTGTAAGCCTCACAAGTTTAGGTCAAGGTTCCAGCCCTTCCACAGATATTCTTGAATGACCCCAGATATGTCACTTAATGCTGCCATACAATGAGAACAAGATTTCCTTTGCTGTGCCATTCTTCCGTCTTGTGTGTCAAAACATTTTTGCACAGTGGATAAAAGATACACTCCCAGTGTGGCTAACTACTGAGAGTGAGCATCTCTGGAACAAGGTGACACTGATGCTCTTTTCAAATGCCAGGTGAAAAAAAATCAACATCTCTGAGAACAGAAAAACACCATCATCAGTTCACTCACCAGCTATTGAATGAATTCATACAGTCATCCATCCTTTGCCACGGCCATTCATGAACCAAAGAAGGAGATACACTTCTCACTTCCCCTCTTTTGTCAGTGCGTGCTTTTGTGAGGCCTGGTGCTCTCACTAGGTCCACTAGGATTAAATCAGTTGTATTGTACAAAACCACCATGTTAATAGTTCCCAGTGCAGGATGGAGGTAGTAGTTACCTTAGTATTTCTGCTGCATTTAGTTATTTTTATAGTTCTGCACCTTTTTTCGTGCTGAGAGAACTGAATAAAAAAATGACTTTGAAAGACATTATAATCAACGGCTGCTGGCTGCAATTACATTGTGTACTTGACGTCTTCATAAAGTACCTCTAGTTTAAACCCACAAATCTTTCAGTTTGAATTCTCTCCTGGCTCTATTCTATTTTGTTATTTCTGTGGTGTATTTACAGGAATGATCTCTAGAGTATATGGGTGTATATAACAAAGATATAAAAAAAAAGTTATAAGAAGATTACAATTTCATCCGCTATCTTTACACTGGAAAAGTGACATTTTGTTCCATTTATGACTGATATTTACAAAGGCAAGCCTTGTGGACAATAAAGAAAAAAAAGCATTTGGGTTTCAGTGCTGTAAAAGCTTATTCACACTTGAGAAAATTATTAGATGAAGACTTTCAGATTTAAATGGTCATAAGAGAGACATAATTGTAAAGTAAGCTCAAACTCAACAACAGCATTTTAAGTCCAAGTCAATTATGGACAAGTCTGCAGTGTTAAAGCTTCTGAGCACATGAAACTTAGCTATTACTGAAAATATCCAGCAAGAAATTCTTTGCTATATATGAAAATGTATTAATATGATTTGTCAAAGTATATGAATATGACACTGAAAAGAAGTGAATATGATAAATTTGGAAGCTTCTATTTTTTTAAATTAGCTGGAATACTTTTTTTTCTTTGTACAGCTAATATCACTTTAACCTTTGCCCCTCCATGGTAAGAAAGTAATTTTTTTGCAGATTTTCCTTGAAGACTTAATCATTTCCTTGCAGTCTTGCCTCCAGGCTAGCAGAATCACATTCCTCACATTAGAGAGGACGCCCCCAAGGACACCCTAGGGTCCTGGCTTCTCTGACTCATTCAAATTCTCCTAGGGACTTGGACATTGCTCCTTTGGCTTGGCTTTGCAATAAGGTAAAATCCAAGTAATGGATCACTAAATCCTTACCTCGAATGCCTCATTCCATACTCCAGACCCTCACATCTGACACAGTAAATGCAGAAGTGACTATTCAGCCATTTTTCTCCTGCCCCATTAATACTTTCCTCACCTTTGGTTCCTCAGGCTTTGACAGTGAGTTGTTGGTGTCTTCCCCTGTTGCAGACCTGACAGATTTAACACTTACATATGATGTTTGAGCCAGGGGAGAGTCCTTGCAGCAAGACTACGTGAGTAGAGAGAGCTCCTCTCATTGCAGGGTCTTGCTGGGGACCGGGAAGTGACTCTCCTGCACAAAGAAGCAGTGAATCCAGAGCCTGCAGTCCAGGTACTGTCACTGCCACTTGGCTCTGTAGAATTGTTTGGCATTTAAGCAGGCTCAGTTTGCCTGACAGACTTAATTGGTGCTGGCTGGGTAAGCATCTAGAAAATGATGTCAGAATATTTTTAATGAGTTCCCACATCATCTACAAAATTAAATATAAATTAGAGCTTCCAGGATAGAACCCTCCTTTTCTTCCAAAGACACTGGTAGTAAACACTTCATATGATGATGAAGCCAGGGACTAGTTTGTATCTTTTCAGCAAAAACTCTAAATTAGACCTGATTTGGGGGCAATAAAGGCACATATACTTGTGCATTCATAGTGTAATCTGCTAGAATGAGTGAGTAGGGTCTATTCTCTTGTCTTTATTCATCTTTCTCTAAGAATGTAAGCACACCCCATGAGGATAGATGCAATTTGTTGTGTCACCGAAATAAATAAATAAATAAACAAACAAACAAACAAACGTGCCTCAAGCCCTAAAACTTTCCCCATGCTCAGTTTCCTATATGCTATGCCAAAGCGAATATTAACTTTTCACCTCCTCATTCAGTTTCTGTGTGAGAATAGTAGTACATTATCAGTTCTTCAAAACACAATTGATGTTCATTCCAATGTACTAATGGACCTTAATCCAAATCTGCGAAGCTTTGCATCCAGTGCTTGAACAATGGAACTGTATCTCGATGACCAGGGAATAAGGGATCTATTAAACTGGCACTTCTGTTTGAGTAAAGGTTGTGTCAGAAACTTTAGAGACGCTGATGGTTGCTAGCCTATTTAGAAGCTATTTAAAATCTAATTATCAGCAGCCCATAACATCCAGGATGTGTAAATTCTTACAGAAACATAATGGAATGTATGGGTTCAGAAAAGAAATTATCCTAAAGTCCAGAGTCTAGTATTCTTTATAAAGCATATTCCTTTGAGAAGTCTGCTGATGGAGTGAGTACTATGGGGCTGAACAGAAAGGAATGAAGAGAATCTGTTTTCCCTCTCCTTGCAGATGCCTCTCATGGGAAGGCTCTTTGCTAGTCTGGTTTATTTAACAACCAGCTGGGAAGACCATTACAACCCACAGTGCTGAGCAGGAGCAGAGGTGGAACCTCTTTGGGGCTCCTCATGTCAGGAATCTGTACCTGATGCCTGTCACTGCGCTACAAAGGCATCTCCAGGGCAGGGCTCCCTGATTCATAGGAGTAACTCCAATGGATGCATTTCTTTTTTGATTTATAGTTGAAATACTTGGATATTGCTCTGGAAGGATGTAAATTTGCACTGAGTTCTTACATTAAGACATTACATTAATGAAGTATTGGAGGAGAGGGTGAATAAAAAGGCTATGACTATCACCTGGGGGGAATAATTTTGAAATTGGTATTTATAGTGATTAAGCAATTGTCTGAGGTTTAAATCTTTCAAAGAGGCATGAACATAAACTTTAGATCTGCAACTTGTCACACGGAAGAAATTTCTGTGGCTGCAAGTGACATAGCTTTTATGTTAACGATTACCATAGCTGAAGTTAGACTGGGATTTTTTTTAAGCTTGGATGTGCACATTTTCTCATAAAAAGCTCAGATTTGCTATATATTTGAGCTGACAGAGCTAAGCCAGTTGTCTGAGGTTGTTGTACACTAAAATTGTTTTTCCCTCTTGACAGCTGATTAACACAGCAAGTTCCCCAGCCACCTGACCAGCTGATGGTTGAGAGAAATGCCATGTTTACAGTGCCTTTTTTCACCTGTCTTTGTGCAATGCAAAGAAAACAATTTTTAGCCCCCATCCCCAGGTCCCATCAGTTATATTTGCACATCTACAGTTAAAGAAAATAAAATCTCCCCGGTGTATGACATGTTTTCAAAATAAAGAGGGATTGCACAAGAAAAACTATTCCATTGCACAGACCTCTCTGGAGCATGAGACACTGGGACTGGAGCACAAAATGGCATTTAAGAGCCACAAGAGCTCCCTCTACTAAAGGCTCAGCTCAGAGTGTAGTGCTCTGTCCTTTTTATTCACTCAACTGAATTTATCACTATGACCCATAAAAGAGTAATCGTCGCCGATAGGGCAGAGGCACCCTGGATTCAGTTGGTACTTACCCCAGTTGCACGCCGAAGCCGGGGTCTGTAAAGGTGTGTCTCCCCTCTTGCCACTCACAGGGAAGCTGCTGGGGCTTAGCTGCTCGGCTGCATCATGAAGGCTGTGCAGTCAAGAAGGACATTACAGGATCATGCCCTTATTTCAGCATTTTGGACACATCTCTGCAGGGAAGAATAAAAGGCTGTATTTCACAGCTATGATATCATTCCTGTAAGCTATAATTCAGCATGAGCCACTATAAAACCTTTCCCATGACATCAGAGCTGTGAAATATAGCTGACTTCAAGTGCAGCAAATTCCCCCATAGGAATAATTGTTTCCTGGCAATTGGTGTTTGAAGGACTGATCCCTTAAAAGGCTGGCACAAATCCCATCTAGGTAATGCTGCTCCAGACAGCATTTCTCAGGAAATGTTATGTCCAGGAGGAGAGGTGTGGAGCCCCACCACAGGATCTGGCCATAGAGGTGGTGGGATGAGCACTAGAGGAGCCTGTGAGGTGATGATTTTCACTCCCTTATGCCTCAAAAATGCATGCAGATGTCACTAATAGCAAAGTAGTAGGTTTGCTCATGTGCTGCACTCCCTGCCTCAGACCCTACCTCCCCAGTAAGGGAAGACACATGTGCACAGCCAGAACCACTGTCTAATCCATCCTTGCACGTCTGCCCTCCAAACACAGATCATCCTGATGATACGTGCATCCTGATACATGGGAGCTCACCAGGTCTGCCCCTGCTTGGAGCAGTACTTAACTCACCTGGGCAGGTCTCAACCTCCCCCCAAAGCAACTTGGCAAGAAAATGGAAGTCAAAAATGTGTGGGACAAAATTTGCCTTTCCATATCACATGAAGGAAGAAGTCCACT
>WEKY01050507.1:12738-51018 GCA_013390045.1 Picathartes gymnocephalus
TTATTAGTGAAAGCATTTACATATATAACTATGTATTTAAAGATCCAAAACTCTGGCAGTAGATAATGAGAAAACGAAAGTGTCCGCTTAATCTCCTATGCAATAACAAGCAGGTCTATTATGTGTGAGATATTGACAAATATACACATTTATTTTACTAACCTATTCAGCCAGGCCTTTCTAAAAGAAGTTAAAGGCAAAACTCCTTAAATGTGAGAGAAAAACCCTGGAGTTAGGTCCAGTCTCTTCAGTCCGTAACTATAGCAACAGAATGCCTCCTGGGAAGACAGTGTACAGTTTTGCTAGCACTTCTTTCATGTAATATGGTAACCTCATCAAGATCCCCAATCAGAAAGTAATCAGTTGCATCCCGAAGTTCAGGCAGTAAAAAGAGAAATATCTGGCTTGCCTTTATCGATGAAGGGAAGCAAATGGGGTTAAACGGGACCCTGACACACCCTATATCCAAACATCATGATGCCTTCCCCCTACTTAATATAGATTCACTCAGATCGTTTGAGGGACCATTTGCAGCATTTTGAATCAGAAACAGCCCAGGTTTTCAACAATCATTATTACTTGTCTACTTTGTGGACTTACTTGCAGCAGTGATGACAGTTAAGTACCTTTGGAAATGCTAAAAAAGTTGTTATTTTTCTTTTCAGAGATCCTTTGAGACTGCAAAGACTATTTAAAGACGGAAGACGGCATGAGATTGGATTTTGTGCAGTAAAGTAGGTTAATTTGAGGACAAGACAAAAAATCATTATTTAGACCTTCTTGTGTTGCCGTGATGAGAACTTACCATTGCTTCTGGCTGCTGTTTTGGGCTGGTCAGCCCCACCAAAGTTTCTTAACTCCGTTATCCAAAAGGACTAGTGGCTTTCCAGAAAAGGAAAAGGTTTTGGTGTTGTCTGGAAACAGCAGGCAAGACCTCCATCGTTCCAAAAGGAGCTGGATGTGGAATCAGTTCTTTTTATTGGAGGAATACACAGGAACTGACTACCAATATGTTGGCAAGGTAAGTTTCTTTCATGTGCATCTATGTTTTGATTTTAGAAGCACTGGAAAGCCAACAATAGCAAGTAGGGAAGAACAATGACTGCTACAACTTTTAGTTCATGTTCCTGTGTGCCCAGCTTCTGCCGAGGAGAAATTCAGTGGAACGGTTAGTGCACTTCTGCTTCAAATTGTAATCAACAAGTCTTCATTTAACCAGGAAGTCCCATGGAAAATCATTGGCACTTCTGTTAAAGATTTTGAATTTTATTTGTGTCTGGAAATAATGCAGCTTAATTATAGGCCTAAATTTTAGCTTTAAACTGGAATATGTGTTTTCCCTTGTGCTCACTAATTTTGCTACAGTCAAACTATATAAACCAGAAGAGGTCTAGCTCTAAGTTAGGATTCACAGTACCTACATTTTTGGCGAGGATTCTCTCTGCCTAGCGAAAGGCAATTGTTTCCCACTGCACGCAACAATGCTGCAGCCATTTTCTGATGAGGTTTCATGGTGCCACTGAGGACAATGTGACATGACCTTCACACCACCAACCATGCTACCACAAAGCACTGTTGAAGCACACTGTGCATATATACTAAGAGGCAACAGGCCGCTGAAAATTTCTAATCTCAAAGCATGCTTTCAGTTGGGAAAGGGTTAAAAAAAGTAATTTAAAAAAGAAGAGTGACAGCTTAACTCTGAGAACATCCACCTCCCTGAGCTGCAGACCTCTATGTAAGTAACAAACTTTATGTGAGCTGTAGAGCTAATGCACCTGTGTTAAGAGCCTAAACAGAGTCTATACTGGCCCAGAGTCTATGGCCCAAGGTGCCATAGTCTGTAGGAGTATGTCTTGCAGAATGCAGAAATTATGCTACTGATGATGACATTCAAAGCAGAAACAATACAGCTTGGTTTTCCAAACTAAAATGGAGTTGTATCTGATCTAGTTTGGTCTCTTAAGCCTCTTAGCAAAGGCTGCAGATCACAATGGTTTGATATTTTATCTCCCTCTGCAAGCTTCTGAGCATTCCCCTGAGAGATGGTGGCTGCTTTTCTTGCCTGCCAGTCAGCTGTCAGTCAAAGCTGGATGCGACACTCCTTTCCTGCTAAATGGCTGCAAGGCATGATTCAAATGAAGAGCTACTCAGCTAGTGTAATACTCATAGAACTCCAGCCAGGATAATCAGCATTCATGAAAGGTACCATTGATTCCAATCTACAGGAAAAGGCCAAAGGCAGAAAGTCCTCAGAGAGGAGAAGTAGAAAAGGAAAATAAGAGGGTGAGAAAAAAAAAACAGAGTAAGAGGAAAGAACTAGAAAGACAGAGATGGAAGGAATGGAAGCTTTACAAAGAGGAATCAAGATAGAAAGGAGAGGGAAATTACGTTAAATGGTGGTAGAGGATAAGAGTTGGGAGAAAGTTTACCTAAAGATCACAACAACAAAAACAGAAGATGAGACAGTGAAGGAAAAAAACCAACAGATACGAAACATCGAGTTAAGGAAAAAAAAAAAAAGGCAACAAATTGACACACACTCTCCTGTTTCTCAGTCTGCTGAGGGTGGTCAGGGTAATGGGGATCTTTCTGTGCAAAAATCATGTGGTCCTGAGGTGAGTCCTGCCACCTCTTGTTTTCACTGTGAGTTTTGACACTAAACCTGCTTAGCCCCACATTCTTTCCACTGCAGAATTAGAGTACAAGCTATTGACTTCAGAGGGATTGATGAGGAAGTGAATATTCCTACAGGATAAGTTTGCTAAGGGACAGTTAAAAAATGGTCTAGTTGGACCAGAAAACCAAGACAGTTTCAACAGGAGTCAGAGAGAGAAAAAAATGTACGTTATTTTTAAAAGTTGTTCTTCCACCTATATTACACTTTCTGTTGTAAAGCACAGAAAAAACACATAATGTAAAAATGTCATTGATTCTGTGTTCCTGAGCCATTCACAAGTGGCCTTTCACACAATCTTTGAAATGCCAGAACTGCTCACATTCTTGTAACTGAGCAATTAGCCAAGAGGCATGGAAGAAGCAGCCTTTTATTATTAAAGTGAGGATTGGTGTGAGGGGAAATGATAGAAACAGCTAAATGTCTAAATTGAGGTAACCAGGCAATTTAACTGAGCAATTAAACTTGATTGATGTGGGCAAATGAGGATAATGAACATTTTTCTGAAGCTTTTTTTTTTTTTTCTCAGAGGACTAAATGTTAACCTTAAATATGGACTTAAAAATGGTAGGAATGTTAAGAAGAAATGTGAACAGCAAAATCTTTTAAAACAATAGCAATATATGTATATAAATGGAATTGTGTTTATGCCTTACTGTATAAACAGGCAGACATGAATCTTCTGCAGTTTTTTGTGTTTAGTGGTTAAAGCTGGTGGGCATGAACATCATAACCATAAAAAGAAAAAATTCTATATAAGCTACAAGAAAAAATCTTTTACTCATGCTGGTTTCACTTTTGCCTCTTCATTTTTTTTTTAAATCTCTCTAATCCAAATATCTACATCAAAATTTGAGATGTAAGAAATGTGTTGTGAAAGATTCTAAAAAACAACATTTGTATGAGCTGCCCAAATTACAGTTGTAAAATCCTGTAACTGTTTAAATGACAAAAACACATTTGCATCATAGTAATTTTAGAGAGTAGGGAAAGAACAGTGAAAGGGGATGCATTCAGGTTTGGGATAATAAAAGAGAAAGGTAGTCTCTCTGAAGAGAGAGCTCAAGGCAGTCCTGAAGACAGTCCTGTATCATCATCTGAGTCACAGACCAGAGCACTGTTGTTGTCTGTACCCTGTATACTCTTTATTCATTGAACCCAGAGCTTTCCATCCTTTAGGAGCTAATTGTCCAAGCAAATACAAAATTGGTTTTTTGGTAGCTGTGGGTACTGCCAGCTATTAAAAAGCGCTCCCCAGTTTTGTATGCCGCGCGCTCCATTGTCAGCCCAAACATGCAGCTGTATCTCACTGGACAAGGGTGTGCAGCTGCCAAAGAGACACTCGCAGTGTTATAAATACGAGTTGATGTTTGCTGTGGCGTTGACACCAGATCGATCGCTCTGTTACCCATCCTTGTATTCATGAATTTCATTCCTGTATAATTGTGAAATAAAGTCTTTCTAAAAAGAGTTGATATTCATGCCTCCAGTCACTCTCAGACCTAGTAATAAGGAACTTGAAGAAAAGTTCTAGACTGGAATTATTCATTGCACTTCTGAATAACTTGTGAACTATAGCTATGCACTGAAGTGTGACTGATGGGGACAGTGACATTTTAACCTGAAGATATCTTTTCTTCTGGTTCAGAAATTATGGCACTTGGCAGGGACTCAATCCAAAAATAAAAGAAAATAATTACATGGGCATCAAAGTAGAGAAGTGTCTAGCACTACTACGTAGCCAAAATTTGCAACATCTGATTTGGATTTTAAAAGAGATCTAGTTGTACCTGTGGCTGTATAGTACAATTTGAAAGGGCTGAGGTGAATGTGGATTTAAATCACAGACAAACAATCAAGTGGTAGTGGAACTGTATATAAAATATATATACTGTGTTTCCTAGAGATCTTTGGATATTCCAGGAGTAAAAAAATAACACCTGCCCTGTTCCAAGATTATACTCACAGGTATAGTCACTATTTGTATGCTCTTGACAGCTTTGACATGGTGGTCCCACTGACTAAATAAAATCCGTGTACTGGCATCCATCACTGAGTTTAGAGCACAAACCTAGAATAATTGTTACATGAAGGGATAGGATTCCACTTTCTTTAGGAGTAAAGAAAGATTTGAACAAGTCTTAAACCTTGACTCATTAACCCAGGAACAGCTTCTGGCAGTCTGCAATGGAAAGGACCAGCTTGCTTTCCTGGTAACAACAGGCACAACTGTGGAATGGTTTTGTAACACTCTGTCTGGCTGGAACTAAAAGGAAACTTCCAGACATACTTTTCATTTTTGCTGTGTCGTATCGATGTTTGTATAGTTCAAGCAGTATGCTCGCCTGGAAGCTATCTGATGTTACTACCTGTACAACCCATCATAAACAATCAACCTCTGCTGACAACTCCATTTTTCAAGGAAGATAAAGTCAGACTTCTGCTGATATGTGGTTTGGCAAAGCAGAAAGGATACTGTGTTACTGTAGGCAAACCCAGAATCTTTTTGTTCAGTGTTGAAAGAACCTCTTGGAAAGATGAATTCCCCTCTGTCAAGGAGTGGTTTAAGGTACTGTTGACCCTGCTTTTGAGGGGAGGATGAACTAAATGTTATCACAGTATAGTTTCAGCAGTGTTTTTCTTTCTTTTGTCTGATTTTACTTCTGGCTACAACTATGCTGAAGGCAAGCACAGCAGTGTATTTCAGCAGAAGCAAATGAAACAAGAGGCAGAATCTCTCCAAGCCCTTTCTAGTAGAGGGACTAAGCAACATATTGAGGCAAAATTATCTGTCTGTGAGCACACACAAGGGGCTGTTTAAACAAAGAAAATTACTGTCATGTAGTACAATCCATGCCTTTTCAGCGTTTTAGGAAGTAGCAGGTAACATTACTCCAATGGTTAAAAGGTTGCACATCTTAATTTGACGGCATGATAACTAGCAAGAGAAATCCTCCCTTTCTCTCAGATTTTAGTACACTAGTGTTCTCTACTTACCTTTGAAAATTTCGTTCCCCAAAAGAAGCAAGATGTGAAAAGTCAAACTAAAATTACTCCCCCATCTGCACTTTTAACATCCTTTATGCAGCTTTATTGGCAGACACTTGCTCAGTATTTGTTTTCCTTGCCTTGTGACTTGCACTATGATACATGCTTGATGCCTTCAGTTTCCTGTTCCAAACACAGTAACTATTCATCATTTTTGCGATGCCTAAAGTTAAAAGTTACCCTTGTAACTTCTGTTTATGCAGAGAGCATCTCAAAGCAATTTACCATTCATTTTTGATGATTAGAATAGCCTTTCTCAGGGTATAGATTTTGCGTTCTGCATCCAGAAGAACTGTAAGCATTAAGACCAGCCTTTTACATGTGGCAAAAGTGATGTACAGGGAGGTTAAGTGGCTTTCTGCACAGCCAAAAGTCAGAAATTTCAAAACAGAGATTGGAAAACAAAAAAAATCAGAATTCTTAGCCCCTTTCCCCCCTTCCCCCAGTTTATATGATTAGGTCATCTGCCTCCCTCTTCAATAGGCTGAGTGCTTGTCATTCTCTTAAAAAGTAGAACAAATGCTGTGGCGCATCTGTGCTTCCATTATTCCTCATCCATCGGTCATATTTTATGTTCCACCACTTGACTTTCCCAAGTGCCCTTCATTTCTATATTGAATTGCACACACATACACACACTTGTCTTGTATTCCTCTTTGAAAGATTTACTGGTGCTGATAGAAGTTCTCTGTACTGTCGGTCTCTGCGGAGTAGAGATAACTCCGTAATGAGGGACAGTTGAGAGGTTAGAGACCCAGGATGACAATCCAGGAACAGCTTGCAGGTTTTAAACCATCATATGGGGGCTAAGAAAGGAGATAATGAGCAATGGGTGGGACAGGCAAGGATGTTATTCAGAAAATGAAAAGGCAGGAAATACAGCATGTTTAATGTTTACGATCATCATAATTGTGAATCTGCTTGGCATCATCCTTGTATCCAAATATATTACACAATATAAGAGCCTTACAACCATCTGTTTCAAACAAACCACACTTCCTGCATTATGGCACATGATGGTACTTACAGTGTAACAATACATAACCTCCTCCCCTTCTTCCCATTCCACCTACAGAAGCAAGCAAATCCTGGGACCCTCAAGGCTATATTTCTGTTAATTCTTAGTTTTCATTTTTGTGTCCCAAACAAAACAATTTTGTTTTTCACATGCTAATTACCCACTCATGGGAGTGCTTACATTTTGGATCACATCTTTTCACAGATTATCCTGTTCTACTCTTGTTAGCAGTCTGCACATAGTTCTGAATTGTGTGTCCCTAGACTTCTAGCTGTAGAAAAATAGCTGAACATGTTAATCTTCCTCTCTAGGGAGAGACTACATGTGAAGTTCATGCTTTATTAGGGATTATTTAGATCACTGTTCTTTGGACCTACAGTTACTATGTTCTTATTTGTTTGTATAGCACAGTAGCGTTCTCACTATGAAGCTGCAACATGGTGAATATAAATTTTGAAGTCTAGGGACAGCTGAAAAATAATATCCCTCTTTCAGGCGTAAGACAACCACTGTTACTTCAGCATTTGCTGTTTACAGTTGGCTTACCAAATATAGTAAACAATAAAGCTTAGAGAAATCTCTTTATTAAATTAAATATATTGTCTGTGCCTCCCTTTTCTCTTGCTGCCATTTCCCTCACTGGTGAACATCAGTTCACAGTAGGACAGCAGCAGGTTGAGAGCTGTGGCCAGTCAGTGTAACATTTCAAAACACAAACTGAAAATGTGTTGTGATGTGAATGCCTACTGTTGATCCGTATGCACTAATGCAGACTGTGACTTGCTTTCACCATTAATGGGATGAAAGAAACCTCAGCATGCACTTGCAAGTACTTCAGGATGCAGTGAAGCTTGGAGTTGTCATGAAAGTCTGAGGTGGCAGATGAAGGAAAGGAAAGAATTGCCCTCTGGAAGGAAAAGAGAAGGAAAAAATATCAGTCCTTTCTCTCGTCTTCTAATTTAATAAAAAAACACACCCCAAAACAGAAAAACAAAGGTTGTAAAGAAATAAAATACTGAGTGAGCTGGGAGTTAAAAACTTACATTAAAGGAAAAGAGGAGAAATATTATGTTTATGTTACTACTATAATTCCCACTGTTTTCTCAACAGAGTTGTTTATTTTGGAGTCGTATTGTATGGTGAAGACCGCAGTCCTTCTATCCCCAGCTTGCTTATGCCGTGTGGTACAGGGCAGGGCTCCTGGAGAGCTCAGCTGAAGTGGCCTCTCTTTATAGGAATATTGTCCCTCTGGCGTTATTTCATACTTTGTCTCTTTGTGAAACATCAAGTGATGTTTCGCATTAGATGTCTGCCGGAACAAAGAAGGTTTTAATGTGTTGCACAGGCTCACATAATGATCATTTAGTCATCTTCAGCATATTTGTCATCTTTGCCCATTCTATATCTTCATGTTGGAAGGCGACATCAAGTTCAGTCAAGTCATTTGTATAACCTTGGTGTTTAGCATCATATTATCATTTATGGAAGATCACGTTCCCCCCAAAAGACAGAACCAAACAATATATATGTGTACCTTTGGCACTATGACATACTTCCTTGGACCTAACAGCCCTTGCAATCAAGGTGATTGGGACTCTGGCAGAGGATTTAAAGGGCATGCAAACTGAGGTGTCAGAGCATTCATTCATAGTTCCTTTCCACTTCATATAGTTTACACACCTCGGGTCAGTTGCTTAAAGCACAGCTAATGCTGCTTACAACTGCTAAAATTATTTACAGAATGGGAATAACATAATTCCCACATCTTGGGAATAACAACTGCCAAGGGGGTTGGAGGCTAAGAGTTGATGCCTGTGGAAGAAAACTTGCATGTTTATTCGTGTTAATTGTAAACTCATGTGAGCTTGAGCCTCATGCTACTTGCAGGTAGATCCTGTCAGGATCTACACCATTCACCTTATAAATATCTGTTATTTTATCTACAGAAATATTTTATGAACAATTTCCTTTAGAATTTTTAGACTGATAGTATCACAGTAATTATATGTGCTTCAGAGAGAATTCTTTTCTTTCATGAATACTAAATATTATATAATTGAGAGAGCATAAACACAAATATTCTCACCAAAAGAATTCCAAGTTCTCCAGTCAAAATTAATATGCATTCCTAGATAGACCATGTTAGATCTGGAACCTGAATTGGTGTGACTTCCCCTGTTTTCAGAATTTAAGTACCTTCCCCACAGACTATGGCTTTTCAGACATTATAGAAAGAAACATTTCATCACTGTCATCGTCCTTAGATGCATCCAATTTTTTCTTATGGAACTGAGTGTGTCCAGTTTATTTGAAAGGCTCCTGATTTACTGGTTTTTGTCTGCTGTGGATAATGCTTCACTCTGCCAGAATTTTCTGCCTGACTCAAGGCTCTTTGGGGCCTGTGGGCAAAGTGCTGTTCTGTATCCCTGAGCAGTTCTCCTTTATTCATGATGAATGGATCCAGCATAACACACCCTCTGGTCAACTCATCGATCACCTGGGTGAAGAAGTTGTCTCAGGACATTCTGCAGAAACCTGGGTTGCTTGCACACAGACATATTGCCCTTCCAGCGAACATAAGAATGATTAAAGTCCCCCAAGAGTACTATGACTTGCAATCACAGGGTTTCCTCCATCTGTCTAAAGAGGGCTACATCTGCTTCATCTCTTTGAGGAGACAGTCTGTGGCAGATAGCTAATGTGATATCTTGTGTTGGCTTGTCCTCTTATCCTCAAGATCCGGACTGATTTGGCACCTGTTCCAAAGCAAAGCTTCACCTACATGTGCTGATTATTTGCTAATCCACCTCCTTGCCTTCCTAACTTGGCCTTTGTAAGGATCTACATCATTCTGCTGCAGCATTCAGGTCATGTGAGCTGTCCCTTCACAGCCTCACTCATGGCACTCTGAGGAGTACTTACTTGAAAGAAGAATCTGCTCAATACCAGACTTGGCTAATGTTTCCCGTAAACATTTTTCTAGTTGAGGAGTCTTGGTCAAGAGGGTTGTGTTGATAGATAAATGTGTGGCTTTTTATATTGCATCTACTGTGTCACAAACCCTTGACTATCTGGTTATATAACACAAACTTATGTTTAGAAACAAAGTTGGGCAACATGACAGAATGGAAATAACATCTCCTTTTCCCAGCTTCTGACATATAGAACTAAATGACAGGGGCATGAAAAAAGATTAAAGACTCAGTTAAACTTGTGGATATGAATTAGTATCTTTTTTGTTAAGTCTTTGTTGAAACCTGAATGTGGGTTCTCATTTGTTTCAGCTTTTGTATCCTCCATTCTCCATCCCTCTTCCTCCTCCCTGACACATACACTTTTATACAGCATATAAAATTCATACACACATTTCAGGGTTTGATTGTCAGCATCAAGCACTCCGAATATCAAAGGGTCACCTTTGTCAGTAAGCAAAGGATGAGCATTTGCTTTCAAGCACATCCATCAGGGAGTAGTCAGAAGCTGTTACTTGCTGAAGAAGCCTGATGTTTTATTCAACTACATCCCAGTAAAAACATTTCTGGATATTAGGTCAAGGTTTTTTGGTTTTTGGGTTTGGGTTTTTTTGTGTGTGTGGGTTTTTTTGGTGGTTTTTTTGTGGGTTGGTTTTTTTTAGGGGGGAGGGGGTTTGTTTTGTTTTGTAGTTCATCTTTCAGATAGATTATCCCCTACCCCCACAGGAGAATAGAGGCTTTCACAGAATTAGAAATGTATGTGCTCATATACCTTAATTAAGGTGCTGTATTTGATTACGATTTAATTATGAAGCATTTTTGAAAGTTCATGATTCCGAAGTAAACATTTTGTCAGTGATTAAATAGATAATTCTGACCACTGATAAAGAGTAATCTGGGTAAATTCCCAGAGAAATCAAAGATAAAAAAAGCTGGACATACAATACAGACTGATTTCACTAATTATACACGTCACACAATTTAAAGACTGAGGCGTATACACTAAAGTTATTATCGAACTGCATGCTTGCTGAATGTACTCCTTAAAAAAAAATATTTTCTCCTAATCTCAAGAGAATGCCTGCTACCATCTTCTACTGTATGATTCCCTTTTCTAATTGACTAAAGCAGTACAGGACTGAAGTCCCATTATAGGCAGTGGAAGGATATCAAGATATTGGAACTAATTTCCTCTGACTTGAAAAAAAGCTGTAAAGAAAGTTGATGCTCTTGAATTGTAGCACTATTCTAATTGAAAAATGGGGTTTAGGCATGCAGCCCTTTATGAACTCATTGTATTCCCATTGAATGTCATTACAAGTCAGGCACTTAATTTTCTTTAACCTCACATATGAAAGCACATATATTCCTTTTAAAGGAATTTTTAAGATAGCTCAAAATGCAGAACTCCCCCTACCTACCCATCCAAACCTTTGGTGACAGTAATCTTCTGCTGGGGGATAACAAAAACCTGAGAACAATTAGATTTTCTACCATTGCAGCTGCATTAAGGATAGGCCATCCCTCCACCCTCTATAAATACAACAAGCTGTGGCAAAGCTACAGTACTTCTAATCTTGATTCCAATTAAATGATACTCAGTGTTTCCATAAACTAACACAGAACAAATTACACCCAAGGTTCCCAAATCATGTTAATCATTACATACAGAACTGGACATTGTTAACATTTCACTGCAGGGAGAATGTAGAAGCATCAAATAGTGATCTAAGATCAGACAAGAAGACTAAGTATTAAAAGGCAGTATTAAAACTTGACAGCGTATTTGCAGCTACAAGCCTGTCTTTCCCTTACATATCTTGTAGTTTTGTCAAAGACATACTCTTAAGGGTGCTTCACTCCTTGTTTGTATTTTTTTTTGTATACCAAGAAAATCATCAGTGATGTCTCAAACTAAGTTTACCCATTTAGTCTTTAAGACTCAACACTTGAAACCGATGACTGACTATTCAGTTAATGTGGGAGATTTGCAGCGCTGGCAGTGTCTGTCTCCGAAAATGACTCATACAGCTTTTTCAAGAAATCAGAGACTTGAATTTTCATTCTTGATCACTGAATTGTATACACTAGATAAAATAATTCTTTAAATCTATTCTAATCTTCTGCTCCACTATTCAAGAGAGTTTTCCTGGTACCTGAGCTAGGTTGCGAGAAGTCTGGAGTTGGCTAAGCCATTTATACTTTTTAGTAAGTTAATGCTGACATCTCAACTAAAGCAAATCCTCATGTCTACCAGGTCCTTCTGCTACCCCACAGTTTGAAAACACTGACAAAAAGAAATAGTTCTTGCTTTGACAAAGAAATCCAGATGTTTAAATAGATGGACTAAAAGCATAAAACAGGGATTTTAAACTGCCTTGGCCTTCCGTGAGAGAAGAACAAGATCTTCATGCTTTTGTGAGGGTAATTGCAGAAGTCTGTATAATGCTCTATTGTTACCATCACTACTGTTTAGCTGAAGAGAGCTCTTTGATCTTTCAAAGGCATGATGAAACCCAACTGCTCTAAGTAAAACTGGGAAAATTCAGTATACAACCATGGATTTTTTTTTTTTTTTTTAAGTGAGAGGTCAGTTATTACTCAGAGTCAGAATTGTTTTGAGTTCCTTAGAGTCTGAAAGGAAGATGCTTCTTTCTAGTGTTATACAGTAGTTCAAAGGAAAGCAAGAAGTTTGATCAAAGGATATGAAACTCAAGGGCCCATATATATAGAGATCAGACTTGACACCATATCTCTGGTTCCCTACAAATTAAAGACCTATTTGTGTTTGTAAGGGCAAACTTTGTAAATTCCTGCTATAATTTGGCTCAGAGATAATAGGAAGAGGAACAAATAAAGTGCATTACCGCAGAAGTGTTAAGCAGCACTCAGCTCAGCAGAACATGGAGATGCCTTTACCTAGTTTGCAGCTTTGCCAGATATTCATTAAGATCTGATAATCAGTTTCCCCGTGAGAGAAGGGCCGTCAGAATAAGGTACCATGCTAGTTTGATGTACTGCAGCACAGGACAAAAGCTCTTGTGCCACTGTCCTTGTTTAATCACAACAAAGAGCATAAGCAGCTGGGGAACCCAAGAGGGAGAAGACTTGAGAGGTCCCAGGCAATGTTGAAAGGATTGACATAATCCAATTGATTTTTTGCAAAGCTGATTAGCTGTGGCTGCATGTTTGCACTTCAGGTTAGAAAACTCATTTGTGATTTTGAAAGGTGTGTAATAAAGGTGTGAGTCACCCGAGTATGGATGTTTATTCTTAGCTCCATACATTTAAAACAGAACAACAGGTTCCCAACTGCACTTTGGGCAGCCTATTCCTTAAACCAAGGATCCCAACATCAGCCAAACTGTAGTCCCTGTCTGTCTCAGGCCGTGTGGCCTCCCATATGGCCCTCACAGAAAGAGACTTCCAGCCTGCCTGGACCTTCCAGCCTGCCTGAAGGGTGTGAGCCTGAGCTTCCAAAGTGAGAGAACTCATTACATCTTGTCTCTGATCTAATGACAAGTTCTTATTCCATTTCCCTTCATATTTTTTATTATTTTTATTTTTTTCACTCCAGCACCCTATATTCTTATTATAGTGACTTTTCTGTGTTTTATTCGTTTTGAAATCAAATGCCGCCATCTTTTATACTGTGTTTGTATTTTGAGTACCTGGTTGCTTCTGAATCTTGAAATATGCTTAGTGCTTTTTTAGCTGTTCATTTTCTGGATTTGTTCATCTCCACAAAACTGGTTTTAGCCTCTCTTGGTGTCATTCATTTACAGGGAACAGATTGGCACTGCCACTTCTGCAAATGAATGAGAAAGTTCACTGACATTTTGATTCTCTCAAGAAATAGAAAGACAGCATCACCATGATAGTCTTTTAAAATTCTCCTCCAATTCTTAGTATCAGAATGATATGTTTTGCGGATGATAGTGCTGTTACTGAATGCTTATAGCTTTTTTCTCTGTTTGCAGTGGGTGAAATGTTAGCATTTTTTTGTTGTTGTTCTTGAATCCCATGGCTGTTTTCTTTTTTGTTTGTTTGTTTGTTTGGGTTTTTTTAAACAACAGTACTTAGGTTGAAGGATGCCCTTAGAGGATATTGTTGTTTTACTCTTTGCATGTTATGCACTGAGGTGGTTATCTTAATAAAGCATTTGACTTATGTTTAAACAGTTCAAGTATTGATTGAATTCCCATATCCTTTACCGTTTTTATTATTATAATTTCAATATTTACTGAGTTTTTCTGCTAATCTGCCTGTTTGAATGCAACCAGAGCTGATACATTTTTGTAAACAAGGTATCCTGCAGATATGTTCTTTCTATAAAAACACAGCTTGCTATGTACTATTATATTAATAGGATTCCACAGCTGAATAAGCCAGGTTTTGAGGTGTTCTTGGGTTTGCTATACTAACTCTTACAGATCAAAAATGCAAGCACAATCAAATAGACATAGTATATTTTTCAGTAACTCCAAAGAAACCAACACCCTAAAATGCAGCTCCTACAATGAGATCATAGTAACTTCCTATAATCTCAGTAATCCTTCAGTGCTCTATTTCATTATTTTTTTATAAATTTAATGTTTTCAATCAGGAGTTGAACTACTCGATGATCCTGGTAAATCCCTTCACACTCAACATATTCAGTGATTCTGTGATTCTTGATTTCAGTCTTACCTTTATTATGAGAATATACTACGGTAGAGAAAGAAAGCTATTGATAATGGAAGGAATCAAAACAGTAAAAAAATGCAATATTCATGAAATAGAAGTTATCAAGAAAAAATCTAATAGACAATGTATGGTCATAAAATGGAAGGAGAAGGAGCAGAAGAAGAAGAAAAAAGCTGAGCATTTTAGTCAGGAAGAACTAGTTTGACATAGCAGTGAAAATAGCAAATCTTTGTACTAATTTCTAGTGCAGATAGGAAAATACTAACATTATTGTTCCAAGATCTATATCCATTAGTACAGAAGGAAGAACAATTCAAATGCAGCAATTACAGAAAATCAGCTAGTAGCATCAGTCCTTCATATCTGGCCTTTTCTTCACTGGCTCCTTTTGGAATCCACTTGACTTGAAAACAAGATACTGAGGTTGTAAACAAGTTTCCAGCTGAGGACTCAGAAGTGCCTATTTTGCAAGCAAAGGCTGTATTTAGGCTGGGAGTCTAGCAAAAAAAAATTAATGAGAGTATATGGAATTATTTCTGTAAATGCAGGATGAGGAAGAATGTATGTATGTGGGAGGAGGCTCTTTAAAACAGAAAAATAATGCTGGCACAAGAACAGCACATCTGGTTTTGGGAACAAGATCTTTCCTACTCTCCAGAGCAGCAATTTCTTTGAACAGGAGCTGTGTACCTGTTGCACCTTTTTCTTTGCTAGGCATGGCGAGAGCGAAGCAAGATAAAACTACATTAATAAACACTCAAGAATCAGTCACACTGAACCATATTCAGGTTTACTGTGTTAACTATGGTATAGGAACTGGGCTTACGATACTAAACTAATCTCTTACTATAGTCAGCCAATTCAATTACTCCATAAACTGTGACATCTGTAAGGGCAAGAGTGACATCTGTAAGGGCAAGAAAGTGATAAGAAAAGGAAGACTGCAGATTGCTTGGGACAGCAGGTCTTAGGTTAGTGAGGAGATACAAAAAAGTGGGAATCTATTTTAAGAACTTATGGTAACAGTTTAAATACAGCCCCTGTGTAAAAGCATTGTTCCTGACAGCTGTACTTCAGGAATCATGGTGCTGTGGTCTGATAGCACTGGGTCTGTTTGCATTTCTTTTTAATCTTGTCAAATATTTTTTTATTGTTTTAGTTTCTTTGAAAATGGCAGTGTTTGAATCTTACTTCCAAGTCTTCTCTTGATTTTTGAGTCTAGAGTATAAATCTTATTATAATCCTCAAATTTCTTTATATAAGAGTGGAAAAGAATCATCTCTCCTAGTTTTTGTAAGCACCATGAAGATTTGGAATCACCATAGCATCTTTCTACTATTGTCTTCAAAATTATTTTTAAGCATCTAGCCATCTAATCATCAGCTTCAGCAGTCTAGCCTCTATCTCTGTCCATTGGCCTCCTCTAAATAGCTCTAAAGTGCATTAACTTATTTCAGTTTAATTTTATAGAGGAAAAAAGGTGTCAGAATCATTAATCTCGTGTACAGTTTGAAGAACAGTAGCTACATCAGGCAAATAAAACTGCTTTTTGCCTTGACTGGCTGGTCAGCTGGCTGTTCCATAGATACACATATAAACCACCAACAGCTGTGGCCCATGATGGTTTTTCTCCAGGAGGTATGTAAGGAACATGAGAAGTAGCACCATTCTGCAGTTTCTAGAGGATTTAAGGACATAGGCCAAAGCAGGAAGTATCCAGCACCATGCAGTGAGGTGAGTGATCTGAGGGAGACAGGAGACTTTGGCTTAGGGCTGAGTTAGATAAGTTACGTGATGTATGAAAGAATCCAGAGCTTAGCATAATTAAGACCAAAAAACCATGGCACACACATCCCTAGGAAATTGTCCTGGTTTGAAGGACAGGTGTCTGCTAAGGAAGGCAGGAGCCTCCCTTGGAATGGAAAATGTAAACCCCTTCCCTCTGAATTATTGTAATTTTGAAATTAAGGGGTTCTCAGGCAAAGATGAGAGTAGGAATAACAGTTCTTGACTAGTATTTATAATGAAGCAAACAAACAACAACTCTTACAGCATTAACAACAAACAGAACCAGGAACCCGGTCCCAGCCCTCTGGGCCTGCAGGCACTTTCCCCTTGGGTGCAGTGATGGTCACAGCCGGCAGGGGGCGCTGGTGGCGCTGGGTGGGCAGGGCAGGTGCGATGATTCCCCCGCGGCTGCAGGGGGCGCTGTGGCACGAGCTCCAGCAGCGCGTGGCAATGGCGGCTTGGCCGGGACGGGGAGGGGTGGGGGAGAGAGAGGCTTTGCTTCACAAACCCCCTGGGGCAGTCGGTCCCGGTGCCCCAGCAGGACTCTCGGAAGCAGCAAGCTGGGACGGCAGGACGTCTTGGCAGGCAGGGGGAGCGGGGCTGCAGCGGAGTGAAAACCAGAGCAGTGCCGAAGGAGTGATGGGGTCAGGGGCAGCAGCCTGGCTCCCAACCTGGCAAGGAGACGCGAGCTGAGGATCCCGGGCCCCCGAGCAGATGGTAAATAGGTCCCAGTTCAGAGCAGGGGCTCACCCACAGCAGAAGAAAACAGCTCTCAGCAGGGGTCCAGCAGCAGCCCGGAATTTGTCTCCCTGAACCAGAACCTCCGACGGTGTTCACCTGAAGCCAAGAGCGAGCGAGAGAGCGCCTGCAGCTGCTCGAGCCCCACCTTTTACCAGCCCCAATTCTCAAGATATCTCCCCTCACCCCCTAGAGAAACTCCCAGACAGGAGAACAGTAAAACAGAGATGCCTCTCTCCCCGGGGCTTGGCCATTTATTTTCTTTTTCTTAAGTACCCAGTCGTTAGAGCTTCTTAGCAACTTAATGGAAAAAAGTTCTATACAAACAAAAGGAAAGAAAACCTAACCCCCAACAGAAATCTGTCATTTCTGGTGATGCTGGATCTCTTTGTGGACCTTCTGGGATATCTTTTGGAAGAAAGGATCTTTTATGTCTTGAAGTAAGTTATTTGTGTAGGTGTTTGCCCTGATGATAGTGATATGTTTTGTGGGTATGGAGGTACATGGAACCTGTAAGTATTTTTCGTGCATTAGAAAGAATCCTGTACTTAACCTTCGCCAAAATACATATAAATACTTATTACCTAATGTGCAAAGCTGGTGGCATTTTCCTTTTAATGCAGAATCACAAAGTAGAGCAAAAGTTTTGGTGCTGAGTATACTAAAGGAGTTGGTTATTATTGTTATTGAGGGCATTTGTTGATGCTGTAGGGGTAAAGAGCACCAGGAGAACCAAGGAAGAGTGCAAGGTTGTTACTACTCTTACTATTACAGTATTAGCTGTCTCTTTTTGCATGCTTTGTTTTTTCTAAATGCTTCAGTATTGCACTGTGTAACCTCAAGCAATACACATTTGTTCATTACTAAACAGTATTTTGGTATTTGGATATAGTAAATTTGGAACTAAAACATGTGCTATGAATATTCCCAGGAGTAAAACCATGATTCTCTTATTTAGATACCTACCTACTTGCTTGCTTACTATTTTAATAGTTAGTCTCTTATTTCATTAATATGTTAGGAGACAAAAATGGGACCGCACTAACCCCAGAATATCAATTCCCTCTTAAAAATACAAACAAATAATAAGATGCAACAGGCAGTTTATTTGTGGATAATTGTAGGTTGATGGTTCAGTGTGTACATCCCAAGGTCAATTGACTTTGATCTTTGCAGAGTTTCAGTAACCGCTGTGAAATTCAGTGACAAGCGTGTAGAATTCACTAAAGGAAAGGGAACTTGGTCTGTAGGGTGAATAGAAAACTATTTTACCCACTGAATTGCCAGGTATCGTAACCAGCAATATGACATTAGTGGGACCTAAACTGCAATTTACAGCCATCTTTCATAACCTAAAGCCACTTCATAAATGAGATTAACTATGCTGTTTAAATCAGTGTTACAGGATGAAATAGAGGAGGGGTGTTATTTAACTCTGGAGAATAGTCACAGCCTGCAATTTCAATTTTTTGGAATTTAATTACCACAGCTGTTAAAGTACATTTTCAGTACAACCTTGTTACAAATATCCATGCTAGAAAGCCACTTCTCTCTATTGTATTCCATTTAAACACACAAAAATATTAGTGGTTACTCTTAACCTGTTAAAAAACACGGGATCTCACTTGGTTTATTCAGTTTTGGTCCTTATGTTTCTTAAAGTTTCATATCAAGGTGAATTTAGCATGTTAAGAAAAGGGCCCTGAGTTCACTGCCCAGCCCTGACTGTCCCTGTCTTCCTGCTCAGAGCCCAAGACCCAAGGTCAGCCTCATGGTCCTGCCCCGGAAACACCACAGCAGGGCCAGTGTCCAGCTCCCCGCAGCCCTGCCCAGCCATTCCCAGGAGGTTCCCAGTATCCAGCACTGGGGCTGTCCCGGTCACCTGTGGCTGCCCTGCTCCTGTCTGGAGTGGTGGGACAGGCCGTGGCTGCCAGGCCCTGCTATCGCCCACCTGGGGAGATGCTATTCCCTGCACCAGAGCAGTTCATAGTCTCACTGCAGAAGCACTTGGAAGATGCCCTTAAATTCTTCCCACATGCTTTGCTGAAGCAATTCCTGAGTGTGTAGAATGGATCCAACATAATTTTTTTAATCCTGGTAAAATTTTCCTGGAGTATTACTTTAAAATGAAGCAATGCTGTCTGTTGGAGATGAACACAAATGTTTTCAATATATTCAGACCAGAAATAAATGTAAAAAGAAAAAAGTTAATATGAAAATACTTTGAGCAGTGATTTCACTTCCCTTTTCCTTGATGTCATGTTGAAAACAGTCCATCGCTACCATCCTTGGAGATTTTGGGAGGTTCTGCTAGAGGTACTGTGGAGAACTAGGCTACTCTGGATTGTGGCTAATTTTGAGGGGAAAAAAACCAAAAAAACAAAACAAAAAACAACAACAACAAGAAACCCAACAAAACCAACCAACTCTTATTTTAAAGTAATTATGTATATGACAAGAGGCAGAATGTCCAATCCAAGGAGCTATTGCTGCAGTCTTCAGTGCACTCTAAACACCTCTTCCTTCAGGAGGAATGCAGCCTTCCCCTTGTCCAGGCAGATGTATTCGAATGGTTTGGGCCAGGACATTTGGGAGGAACAGAAGAAAGATAGAGGCTGGAGAGTTTTTATCTGACTGTAAGTCATTAAAAGCAAACCAGATGGTTCGCTTTACAGTGGTATTAAAGTAAAATGAGTAGAAGTATGCCTACAGCCTAGTAAATCTTTAATTTGTCATTCATCTTCAGCCTTAGCCAGTGATTGATGGACAATGTCAGAAGAATATCCAGATTAGATTCTGAATGAATCAATTTATTATAATATTAATACAGTGCAATTGCTGACGCATTTACTTTTTATTGCATAGACTTAGTTCTTCACCACTTTGCTTACTTTTGGGGTAGTGCTCAGTTCAGCCACCAACTGAAATGAATGCCAGTGAATAACACTGAGTTCTGATGGAAGTTAAAAATTTGTCCTAAAGTGGAGTACTTAAAAAATTGGCTGCACTAACTTTGTCTTGAGGAATGGTAATGCGATACAGCCCAGATTAAATGAGGGCTGTGTCCGAAACATTTTATTGTGTCACATTACTATCTGCCATGGCTCTTTTATTTAACTAATGTTATGCAGAGGATAATGGACACCTTTTTGCAATATGGGTGAGTAAACAGAGTGAAGCTATAATATCTTGTATTGGCTAGCGACAGTCCTGCTAAAAGCATCTTCAGTATAATTTATGCACATACTTCATTACAGCAAACTTTCTTTGCAATGAGTTGTCTGGGTAGTGAAAAATAGTTTCAACTTAAAAGGAAAATGGGGTTGTTATTACCATTCATTTCATCCTCATAACCTCACAGAGGTGTTAAGTTTTATATAAAAAGCCCATCAACTGTATTTTTAAGTACATCTCACCTCCAGGCCTTTCTTCAGGACTCAATTTGCATCACTTTTTTTGTCCTTTAATTTTATTTGCAATTTTTTTTTTTTTTAAACCTGGTAACAATAGCAATTTCCCTCTTCATATAGGTCACAGAACCAAAACATTATTTCCAAGATAAACTGACACTTAAGAAAAAATAAAAGAGAAGATTTTCTTTTCCTGGGTAGAACTTCTCTACCAAACAGTCAAGGACAGATAAAGTAATCTAAAATAATTTTTTTTTTTCAATATATAAATTTTCCACACAATGGAATGTTGCAAATTTATCATCTGTGAGAAACTTTTCTAGAGACCTGCTTGGCTTTTTTTTTTATTTTTCATTATAAAAACTTTTTTTTTTTTCTGAGTAGAAGGTAACAAAATCCAAACTATTTTGATAATACAGTTATTGTCCCAGCAGCTAAGCAGCTGGTGTGATACAGGTCTATCCCCCAAAAACCTTACGGCAACAACTATCCTCCTTTACTGAAATCAAATAGATTTCAGTCATACTTTTAGAGATCCTTTGTGAACCAGCTTGATGAGGCCTCACATGATGATACGCTGTAAGTTCATTGTTGGTTTGAAGAACAAGCATTCAGCCAGCTTTAGCTCTCTGTGATACACACGTAGGACATGACCTCCCACAGGTCAGGCTCTCACGGTAAATAGTACACATATAACCTGGCTAACTGAGCACTTAGTTTGTTCTGTGTCTTAGGAAAGTTGTAAAACTAAAGATGCGGAAGTTGGAAAGGATTTTGTCAGAGGGAGCATTATTTTTCAAAAGTTAGTGATTTAGATGGAGGTCTAAAGATTGAACCGTGGATGAGGATGACCTCATTCTCAGTGCTGATGACACTGAGATGTACCTTGCGTTGGTATCCAGAATCACAGTGGGCCTTACACAGGGCTTTAACACTGGAGGAGAAGGGGAAATTTAATAAACAATTGATATGAAAAAATCATGCAAGTTTCCATTTTTAGTTCTTTAAGTAGTCTAGGCTAGTTAAAAGAGTATTACGGAAAGCTATTCCCAGTGGTTCCTACACCTTTTTTATCTTGACCTTTTATTGCTACTTTGTTCGTTGAAACCAAGTTTAATTAAAATTATTATAAAATTGAACTTGGGAGATCAGCCTTTACCACGTCTCAAAACAGCACTATTCCATGACTCATATGAATTAATGATAGTCTGTTACTGAGGGCTGTTTTTGTCCCATTCTGATACAGACAAAGTTAAACAGGCTTTCAAGGCAAACAGAAGTTGAATTTTTGATGTGATACAATCATAAAAATACACAGTTTTAAAACAAAATTATTTTCATGCCTTTTCTGTTGCAGGTTGCCTTTGAGGAGAGTTCTAACCTATTGAAATTACTTCCTGCAGTAGACTTCCTAGTCTGACTTCTTAACAAGCTGGTCTGATATATGTTTTTTAGAGTCTGAAGTTATGTCTAGTAAATAATATAATTCCTCGAGGCCCCCTGGCCAAGGAAATTGGCTGACTGAATAGGACTCAAGAGACCTAAATTCTATTTCAAATTTCAAGACTAGCCTTCTGGGAAACTTTGTTATCCAAAAAACAGAGCAAATGGTATTGACTGGTTTTGTGAAGGGATGTGAAATCTGTTTATGAAAAATTCTGCACAGCACTTACTTATTGCTATTCTTATTATCAAGAGAAAGGGCTCCGTGCAAAATTGCACAGAATGCCCATTTTCTCCCTGAAGGAGAAAATTAGGACGAGTGCTTCAGCATGTCTGCTAATGATTAACAATGCCGCAGTTGTGATATTTTTTTATTATTGGACAGTCTTGGAATGTGTGGTGAAAGAGTTTTGCCCTTAAAGGCAGACTTTTTGCACGGAACGTGCTTTCTCTAGGGATCATTGGCATATGCACACGCAGTGGAGGTCTGCCACCAAGTGTGTTGTCTGTGGATTTCTGATTTGAGCAGAAAGTTGGAGGAAGCCCAAAACATTGACCATATGGTCATGCTGGAGGCTGCCCTTCCAGCATGGTAGCGGCATAGCCAGGCACTGCTGGAGTCTGTGCCAAGATTTCTTAAATCTACAAATCTTTCTGTCCTCTGCATTCTATCCAGCAATGCTAAGTGCTTTGCAAAACACTCAGCTAGGGTTTTCTTTTCTAACTTTTATTCAGGAAAAGAGAAGCAAAGAGCTGGTTGAGAAAGTCCAGCTCTCCTGACTCGTAAACATGTTTTCTCTACGAAAGAAATGATTTCCAGGAATCTGCTACCTAACAGAATTTTTTTCCCATTAACTTCATCACCTGTGCTCTGACTTTGGAAGCCATTCTAATGTTTCATTTTTTAAATTTTTATTTTCCCTAATGTAATAACAAAATAAATTGTAGTTGAGTAGCCTGGATTTTAAGGCCAGGGGAATAAATAAGGCTTTATCAAAGGAATGCCCATAATGGTATGATTTAATCAGTTACACCTTTTCCGTCACTCAACAGCATCCCAAGAGATGTGGAAGTCATCTGGGGAAATGAAAAATGATGGTTTGGGCAGCTCATGCTTTGTATGCTAATTATATTGCCTTTGGATAAGGCAACTGTTCTCTTCAACTTCCAGTGCTGTAATAGTCTGTTATACCTGCCTATCTGTGCCCTTAGTTTGCCAGATCTGTGAATGCATGTATTTATCAGTGGTTTCTCTATGTGATAGATTATTTTATTGTACACTGTGGAATATATTACATAATATCCATGGGGCATAAGAGCCAAGCACCTAGAATTTAAACTCAAGAAGTGGCTTAACTCGCCACTTTTTAATTCCTCATTTACTGCAATTTCCAAACCCATTGGTTTTCCGCAGTAGGATATCATTGCCCTATGTATTCCTAGAATTCCACCTAAGCCACTAGCATTTGGATTTGACTGATGTATATTTAGCTTGGGAAAGTGGTCTGCAGCTTCAGTTCATGGTTATCCTCAGGCAATTTCTTACAATATTGCAGACCATTTCAATTCTGACGTCAAAACACAGCTCTGTCTGTTCACTGCTTCTACTGTAGTATCACCTCATTTCCCAAAAGCAGTGTACAGCCTTCTGGCTGGCTATTACTAATAGGAAAGCATATATCACGATATCAGTTAAAGTATCTAGAATTGTGTCCCAATTATTTATTTATTTTCCTTTCCTTTTCTTTTTTTTTTTTTTTTTCTTTTTTATTCCCATTTCACCACCAGCTGCATTCAGACCAGGATAAAGGAGATGGATCACTTAAATACATCCTTTCTGGAGATGGAGCAGGAGACCTCTTCATTATCAATGAAAACACTGGTGACATCCAGGCCACAAAGAGACTAGACAGGGAAGAAAAGCCTGTATACATACTCCGTGCCCAGGCTATAAACAGAAGGACTGGAAGACCAGTGGAACCAGAATCTGAGTTCATCATTAAGATCCATGATATCAATGACAATGAGCCAATGTTTACAAAGGACGTTTACAATGCCAGCATTCCCGAAATGTCAGATGTTGGTAGGTGCCAGCTAATAACCGATTTCAGTGTCTGGTCTGGCTTCTTTCCATGGAGTTATTGAACGGCCCAGAATTTACAGGTGTTGAATGGAGACATCTGCTGTTTGAGTCTGGTCTAAAAGCACCTGAGACATTAAAAAAAAAATAAAAATCCAGGAAAATAATGGCAACAGTTTGCTGGAATCAGAGGTGTCAGCTGGGTGAAACATGCTCCCTCTGTTTTACCACAAAAAATGCAAGTTAATACCATCTGGTTTAATGTTAATGAAAGTGAGTTGAGCTCTGTTACATGACACCTGAGTTTAATACATGTTAGTAATATGGTATTCCATGGTCATCTATGTCAATACTATTCCTAGATCTGTTCAGCAACCCTTCTTTAGTTCAGGAAGGTAAACAAAATGGAAAAGGGCAGGTACAGAAGGGGATCTGTCACCCACTGATTCTGAGATATGCCATTAATTTCCTATGACATTTGTTGTTCTTTCCATACAAAAGAAAAACTGAAGTCTGTCTATTGATTTAAAATATATTGAGCTGTAAAAATCAACCAAGACAAGAAAAAAAAAAGGAACTTCCTTGGAAAATGATTTTAAGATGAGATCTTTTCCTGGGAAGTTGACAGGTTTTGATTCTTAGGGAGGTCATTTTGATTTCTTTGTCAGAAAGCATTGGGTAGTTGAATTCTGAGAAGCACATTTCTAGTTTGAAGTAATGTCCAGGGAGAGATGCATTAATTAATCATGATCAAGAATGAGATTAAAATAAAGCTCAAGCAATATGAAAATAAAGACTTTGGGGCATACGCTCTCCCCTCATTCATGGGACTTGTCACATGGATGAAAACTCATCTGGTGAAGTGAGAACCTAATATTCACATTTTAATATGTAAACATTTCCTTCACAAATGGTTTTAAATCTAAGCTATTTTTTTTATGTTTCTTGACACTTTGCCTAAGATTCAACACCATTTCTTTCTCTAGAAGACACATGAAGAACCATATTTACATTCCTATGTCAAATACCTTATGAGCACGAGGGAAGTTGCAAAAGTATATTCTTGACCTAGATTCAAATTCTGAATGCTTTCAATATTTGGAGAGGGGTGCATTTCTGTTTCTTTCATGAGAAACACAATGAAGGATCCCCATATCCAATCAATAACTCTGTTTGACTGCATTGAGAGTAAGACAGGTATCATTTTGAGTTTATGTCCTTTATGAACAGAGAAAATTCTACAAAATAAGAATATTTCTAATTTCCTGCCACAAGTCTGACCTGAACATGAATTGTTTTTTTCTCTACATGATAAACTCTCTTGGCTATGAAAAAACCCGTTAATTTTTATTTTCTTTAATTTTTCATTGCAGGTACCTTTGTTGTGCAAGTCACTGCAACTGATGCCGATGATCCTACATATGGGAACAGTGCTAAAGTTGTCTACAGCATTCTCCAGGGACAACCATATTTCTCCGTCGAATCTGAGACAGGTCAGGGGACCTTATCTGTCATCTGTGACAATATCTGTAATTCAAATTGACATGCTAAGCCAAACTAGGATATATTACTAAACAACTTTGCAAAGATTACATCTTAGTGCAAAATCTGACAAATTTAATAAAGCGATACGTTTGTAAACATGACACCTACACTATTTTAATATTACCAGAAAAGTCTAATAAATACAATTAGTACTGGATATGAACCAGTTTTCAATCATTTTTAACAAGTAGTGGGTACAGAGACTGCAGTGGATGCTTAAATTAAACCAAATAGGTTGGCTTTTAGATGAAAGAGAGAAACAGGTGGGCGTGGAAAAAAGTGCTTAATCCTCATAGATCTTCATAATGGCTAAATTAAGACTGAAGGTTTGTTCAGGTGAGTTTTTTTTCTCCGTCTGTTTCTTCTAAACTTGTTTAAAGTAATCATAATTTCTGTACATCTGCAACGTATCACTTTAATGCTAATTTTATGAAAGAAATCTTAATCAAAAGTAATGATAGAAGAGGTAAAATTGACTGTTGCGCTAAACTAGAAGATCACAAATAGAATCCCAAAGTTCTGAGTTCTGTTTTTGGAAGATGTTTAAATTATACACAGTGACTGGAATTTTTAATGGTCTGACTAACAGACAGCTTTGGAACCTGTGCATATACAACATTTGTATTCTGTCTGACCAAATCTGATGTACCATTGACTACCTGACTACACAGATAGTCTCCTCCCAAGTTTTTGGACTAAGTTTTCCAAAAAGAAACAAACTATCTCAAGAAACTCCTTCAGTGGAAACATCCTCTGTGTTAGGTTGTGGGAAGCTAGGGAAATCAGTTCTCCTCAGCATCCTTACAGGAAAGAAATAGCTTATCCCAGACAGTTTGTCAGGTTTAGGATAGTTTCTTACATAAATCTTAGAGACTCAGGCAGGGAAAAGGAAGGAGAGACTATATGTCTCAAAGTGAAACCTGAGTTGAAAGGGTGTACACAATTCTAAGAAGAGGGAGAGCCAAGATAGAAGGGAGCTTCCCTTCAAACATAAGGTATTAGATAATACAAGCCAGGATTTTTGCACTGACACACTCCTTCTGACTTGGACAGTACAGGATGTGCTCTTCTAGAGTTATAATAAGGATAAAGTAGCTGTGAGTTCACCTGTAATAAACTTCTATCAAAAGGTTTGTTTGGGGCACGGGAAGCTAAGTAAACCACAGTCTTGATCTTCCTTCCATGGAAATCAATTGCAGAACTCCTAGAGTGAAACGTGTCTCTTTCAAAGCCCCTGTGAGTTCTGTCATGGATTTCAGTACTTGAATTTCACCCCTTCTGCCTACAAAGGAGTCAGTTCTTACCTTAAGAGACCCAGTGAGAATGCAAACGTTTTGCTTCATGGTAAATCTGAATGATTGAATTTCAATAGGAGTTGGCCTTATAACTGATATTTGTGCCTTTGAAGAAGGAAGTGACTGGCAAATCATTTCAATCAATGTTTAAATAGAAGTATATATACTCAGGCATGTTTGGATGCTCATAATTTTCTTAATTAATTTCTCTTCTTCCATTTAATGTTGTTGCACTCTTTAATGGTGTCTTGCTGAAGTTAGCTTTTATCTTTTTTTACCAGTTCTGTCAAAATAATGAACAAACAGCCTTTTTCCAGTTCAGTGAGAGATTTTAGCATGGAACTGAAAGAGGGTAAACAGTTATGCAAAATAACGTGGCTCACAAATAAGTAGAGCATCTGTCTGTGGATACCATTTATACTATGTCTGTCACATAGGCAGGAGCCTGAGATGTGACAAGTCTGTAATTTAATGAACCATCTCATAACAGTAAATATTTGTACTGGGCAAAGTTTACTCACTACACTAAGATTGTTTTGTTCTTTTAATAAGAATTTCCATCAAAGTTGCTACCTGTGAACTCCCCACTTTTTAATTTTCATGTTTACAGGCATTATTAAAACTGCTTTACTGAACATGGACCGTGAAAATAGGGAGCAATACCAAGTGGTCATCCAGGCTAAAGACATGGGAGGCCAGATGGGCGGATTATCAGGAACAACCACCGTGAACATCACACTGACTGATGTGAACGACAATCCACCTCGCTTCCCCCAGAGTATGGAATATTTACGTTCTGTGTTCTAACACTAAAATGGACAAAAATGGTTCTTGTTTTGCTTTTTGTTCGGCTTAGATATTGTTTCTTCTATTGTGAATTTAGTGAGTATCTTTCCTTTATGAAAGCAAAAGAGAACACTTAACTAAGCAATAGCATCATGCCAAGGTTAATTGCAATAACTGGGAAACAAATATTTAATATTTTTACTCCAGTCTGAGAGGTGAATTAATGTGAAGAAACAACTTCTGTTTTTCCTACCTATTAAATAACTCATCAACGTAATCTGTATTTCTTGTTCACTATTATTTCTTTCAGACTTCATGATGGATTGCATTTTAAGGTATATGTTGTAATCTAATATATTTAACTTTTGAAACAAATTTATTTAAGTATGCAAAAATATCCCAAGAGCAATCCTATGGAAATGAGTATTTCCAACCAGAAAGCATTTGCTTCAATGAATTTTCCCATATTCTTTGCATACAGAAACAAAAGCACATACATAAATAAACCAGGTATTTCTGCCTATTTGCTTCCCTGTGTCAAATAATTCGGTAGATATCTGTGTGATACTTATGGGAATCAATTGAGCAAGCTCTCTTAGAAAGTAATTTCTATTAATGACCATTCATTGCCATATGGGATTCAAAGTGATTCAGCTATCATACTCGTCTCTTCCCCTCTCTTTTACTTACTTCTTTCTCTCTCTATTTTTTTTCCTTTTTTAGTTTGTCTAACTGCTGCACTCTGTATGATGTGTCTGTATCTCAGTGTCTGTGTGTGTCAAAGTCAAGAGCAGCTGTTACAGAAAATAATTGCAGATACTATCAGACAAATCAGTGAGCTTTGGCAGTTAAGTCACTGGGAAGGTTATTGGAAGCAACTTGTCATTTAGGTTCAAAGTCTGTTCTTCGCTGTGGGCAAAGAGTTTCCATTTAAATTAGAGCAACTTAAGAAGAAATATAACACTCTGCCCCCAATGAGTTAATTATACATCTCTGGACATAAGTGTCTTCAATATAAAAGCCAAAGATACAGCTTCGTAATGCCAACTGTCCACAAGTAGCATTTTTTTCCAACAGGAATTCAATGTAGCACATTTTTAATAGGCATTTGAGCTGGATTCAGCTTTAGTGTTACTAAGCTGCGCTGGATTCTGACAATTCTTAATATTTGTCCTTTGGCCTCAAGACATTTTTCATAGACAATTCTGATACAGCCAACAGAGACCCTGAGAACATCCAGAAACGGACATCTGTTGCTAAAGTTACATGTTTGTAGCAAAGCAAAATGCCTGTCCTCCGTATGAGAAAACAGATAGAAAAACAAGTAACCTTTACCCACATGAAAGTCCAACAGAAGCTGAAGGCTTTTGCCCCAGGAAGGCCTGTAGACCCAGCGACTCACTAACTCACCTGCACACGCCCAGTGTGGACAGTGGACTGAGAGTTGGTGTCCAAAGCACCTTGAGGCTGACCAGATTTCCCTCTCTATCTGCTGTAGGCACATACCAGTTCAGAGCTCCTGAGTCTACGCCACTCGACTCCCCCGTTGGCAGGATAAAAGCTAACGATGCTGACGTGGATGAAAATGCAGAGATTGAGTACAGCATCACTGAGGGCGATGGATATGACATGTTTGGAATTACCACAGACAAGGACACACAGGAAGGAATTATAACCGTGAAAAAGGTACACAACACACTTAATGCCTCTGAAACACCAGTCAAACTTTCATCTAGCACATATTCGGTTTTCATTTTCAGTGCAACATGTATGTTTTGTTAATTTGAGTTCTATCTGTTGGGAATCTCTACATATGTAAAGTTTCTTTTATGCAAGCAATTGGTATCCTTCCTTTTATACCTACTTTACTAAACCAATGCACACTCTTTGGAGGACCTGAGAGGGTAAATTACCTAAGGAGTGGGGTGCAACTGAGACAAAATTCTACAGCCTGAACATACCCGCAGAAAAATCTCAAGGAAGCACCACCATCCAACTGTGATTTGCTCCCTATGATGCTTATAGGATTTGCTCACTTAGTAGAAGTACTGGGTTAAGACCACAGAAATAATGAGTATCACATTGCCTATTTTTCATCATAAGAGGATGTTGATTGTGCAGCTATAATACATTAAAGTATGTAGACAAACTTCTTTTGACTCACATTTTGTAAAAATTTAATGAATCTATCAGCATGCTTTTGCTCTAGAAAATAAAAATCACAGTTCCTTGCAAGATCACAGTGGACATCATCTACTAGGTTGCACATTGGTTGTCAGAAAAGGTTTGAGAAATATTGTTTACAGTGGGTTATCAGGCAAACTTGATAAGGTTACAGATATCATCCTTCATCAGTTCAAGTTCAGTCATCACTAGATAGACATTGTGTAGATTTTCGGAACATGCACTTGCTTGTTGATATCAGTACGACACCTGTCATTATTTGTTTTTTTAGGAGATGCCTTCCAGGGTCTGATTATGATATCAGTCTAACTCCGTTTCTATTTCTGTCTGTTACTGACAGAAGCTGTGAATTTTCTACAATGTAATGGAAAAACGGGGTGACTACTCTTTACCCACTTTTCTCCAAGTAGTAACAAAGAGTCTTTAAATGCTGTTCCTTCATAGTTTTAGCAATGTGCTGTAGTCATAGCTTGTCATAAAATTGTGTGGCTTTGTGGGTGGTCCTAGATATCCAGACACTAGATGCCACAGTGTTTCATTTCAGTGATGGAATGCCAGTATCTAAACTAGCAATACCTAGAAAATCTTCCCTCCTTTAGTGTATGGTGCTTATGGGCAAGAAATAGATAAGAAATCATCAAAATGCCAAAAATGACAGAATAACAGACATGAAGAGTTAAGGCTATATGAGAAAACTGCTTGGATTTTAGGAGTTCCAGGAATAGAACTCCTTGAAAAAGTGTTTTTTTGCCTAATGTATTATCTGGGCATACAGCCCTTTCTCCTTTCTTTTGGCGTCTTAATTCCAGTTCAGACTCCTGTTATCTAGAACAGGCCTTTCCATGACTTCCCACCATTCATCCTGCTCATCTGGCGGAGAATCACAGCATTCCCCACAGACTTCTTAATTTTTTTAATTTTTTTTTTTTTCTTGCCAGGCATTGGATTTCGAAAATAAAAATTTGTATATTCTCAAAGTGGAAGCTACCAATACTCATGTGGACCCCCGATTCCTGTACTTGGGGCCATTCAAGGACTCTGCTACAGTCAGAATTCAGGTGGAGGATGTAGATGAACCCCCCATGTTCAGCAGACCAGCATACATAATGGAAGTGAAAGAAGATGTTCCATTAAACACTGTAATAGGAACAGTAACTGCTCAGGATCCAGATGCTGCCAGGAACCCTGTCAAGTAAGCATATACTACTTCAGCTTGTCTGTAAATTTTTTGCAGCTTTGATTTTGCTTTTATAATGTCAGCAAACACAAAAAAATCCTCACTTGTAACAATGTGAATTGTAGGCAATGCTTGAATATGGAGTATTGTACATGGTAAATGATCTCTCATGCTTGAGCATATTTAGGTATGTGTGAATGTGTTTGCATGGCCTTTGCATCTTGAATTGTATCCTGATCTCTTCAGTAACTAATGTATGTGGTTATTTCTACCCTGAAAAAATTTACTGCAAAAAGAGCACTAAGAAAATCTTAGTGTTTTCCTTCCACCTTGAACATTTTCCAGTGCAGTGCAGTGCATCCTCTTGGCTATATGACAGGGGGTTGATTCAGCAGCCTTTTCTTCCTCCATCTGTCCAGACCTGCTTTACAGAGGCCACAGTCATCTTCTCTAAATCACAAGTAGAAATGCCTCAAAATTAGCTGGTGTGCACACCCAGGCTCTGACCTCACCTGTATCAGTGCAAGGCTTGAAAGATAAGAGACAGTCTCATGAACTCCATAAATTAAACTTGCCACGAATCAATAAACTGTTCTTAGAGGAAGTGCATGAAATGTTAAGGTTGGAGTAGCTGTACTTAGGTCTTTTTTTGTAAATTGTGTATTGTTTCAGTGGGTACTGGAGTACTTAAGTCGTCCTGGGTAAAGTATTAAAGAACTTTTAAATAGTTGTGTTCTTTGATTAAAGTTCATTGCTACAAGGCAGCAAGAGGAGGAATTGAAAAGTGTAGTGATATTAAAGACAGGTCAATTTTCAACAGGTTTCTGAGTTGGGCACCTTGGAAATTCAATAGTAGCCTTTGATCAAAATGGAACAGTGCAGGTTTAATAAAAATCTAGTCCATCAATACTTTGCACTTCTGCAAACAACTATCTTTCATCAAGATATCTTACAATTATGTGTAAGTTTTAAGCTCTTAGCTCATCTTGTGAGAGTGGTAAATATTATAATTTTAATTTCCTAGATGAAGAAGCTAAATATAAAATGTTTCTGGCAGAAACCCTCTTTATCTTCAGTTTGCATAGCATGCCCTACACATGAATTCTTGTTCAAGACTAAGCCTTCTAACTTTAATTAAGGTTTTCTTAAACTTTTATGATGACACGCAACAATTAAATGCCATTCTGGGCCAGCGGAGCATAGTCACTTAAAGAGCAGTGTAATGTTTTGCTGAGATTGGTGAAGCCCCAGGACAGAATGAACATCTTTTGTAGCAGATTTTCATGGTCATGCGCATGCTAGCATGAAGATGAAAAATTTGTTGGGGTGATACCCAGGCCCCTTGCAGTCTTGATAGGAACCTGCTTTTTTGTATCCAATGGCACTGGAGAGTAAGGGGAGTGCTTCCCTCCTTCCCTGTGGTGATAACTACAATCATTTGCATTTCACACCAGCACCAGCTCCTAATTATAAGTGATTTACAGTGGATAGGGACTATGCTGTTCATTGTTGAGTACTGCCTACCGGCACTTCGCTATTAATTGAATGTGTGTGCTAAAACTTACCTAACTTTCAAAGGGCAGTTCTTTAATACCATATAAGTACTTTGCATATTTTAGTATCATAGTTATTGAGCAAAATTTAGTAGAAGTGTCAAAACTGATGCAGTGCAGTGGAAAGCTTGTCTACTTTTTACCTTAATAGCATGCAACAGCCAAGTGCAAGGAGAAGAAAGATAAAAATCAGAAAGAGATTAGAGTAATAGAAATAAACATAGCAAGGAAAAAACATGAAAATCAGTAAAAGAGAAAGGAAATCAGCAGAGAGCAGTAGCCTGAGAGATGCTAACTTGCAATAAATGTAATTTTATGGTGCTAATATCTTGGGTATCTGCTAGAATTCAGGGGCATGGGTTGAGTCTGCATCTTTTTGACAGGGTAATTTTTTTTTTCTCTCATGCAATAGAGATGCGAAATCCGATTTTCACTCTGAGCTTCGGGGAAGATGCAATTAGACTGTATATATATGACTTGTCACTTGCTTGTCAATTTTTCTTGACGGTTAAAAATAAAATCTTTAGACAGTTGATATTACAATGAAAACCTTCCATTTTCTCCTCTACTCGAGTGAAGATTTCTCTTCTTATACAAACTGAGCCCTAACTCTGTTAGATGAAAGCCCCTTTGATCTTCCATTAAAGGAAACCTTCACAATATCATTATGAAAATGCATTATGAAAAATTCACACATACATCCCTTCCTGACCCACAAATCTTCCTGACTTGTGGTTACATTAGACAGCAAGCTGCTGAGCATCAGAAGACAATGAAGCAATAGCAAAATAAGAAGCAGGTATCTGTCCTGTTTGTAAGGCTGCATAACCATTTGTGACCTGTGTATTGGTAAAGTTAAATTGCATCAGTTTAAGTCTTATGTTTTGCTCTGACATGACATTGAGAAAATACAAAAATACACCAATACATGTTTGCCTATATTTGAATATGTGTCCAAGTGTAGTAACATTAAGATGCTCCCGAGTAGCATTCTACAGTCCAGAGGTGTTATAAAAAAAACCTTTTTGCATTCTATTTGTGTTTAATCTACAAGAAATAATATGAACCTCTGCATACTGATAAAAAAAACAATGCTGAAATGGGCACTACTGTATTGTACATCAGATCTTTTTAAATTGCTAGCTGAGTTTTTTTGCTATAGTAACTCCCCAGAGGCATAATGAAGTTCATCAGTCACTGGAACTGTCTTCCTGCTGTGATTTGATTTACTAAAGTACCCCAGATGAAAATGATCTGCAAACAAATGTAAGGCTAAATTTTCTTTGTGTATTTTACTGACAACATATTTGCATGTGTTAGATTCTCTCTTTTACCCTTCCCTTCTTCTTGTACAAGGAGAAACTGGAGTCTGCATAGATAATTTTTAACTTCCTAGCTTGTCAATTCCTCAAGGCTTGAAAGAGATGAAGTCCTGAAATCTGACAAATACAGACCAGTAATTTCATTAAATAAATGTAAAAATTAGTTTGATGTTGTCTACTTAATTCTTACTAGGTTGTGATCCAGAAGTCAGAATCACCACCAATTCAACATAATTAAAAATACTTGATCAAAAGAGACTGGATTATGCAAACTGAGAAACAGAAGTGACAGTCTAGCTTATTAAAATCATCCTTCTAGACCAGATTTAATGGTATAATTGGAATATACTTTAAATGCACTGACCTTGTATGTATTTTCTTTGGGATATGAAGAAATAAAATTAACATTCCATTTAGAAACTGTCTCTGCTGGTTTTATTTTTATGGGTTTGAGTTTCCACTTTACAAATGACTGAATATACATATGGCTTTACAAATACTTGTCCTTTAAAATCTTTAGTATCTTGAAGAAAAAGTCCTCAACGTTACAGTCCTGGTAATCTTAGAAAAAATCCAGAACCCTTTTTTTTTTCTTTTTTTAATTTCAGATACTGTACCACAGATTGAATTCAGGAAATCTTACAAAGATAGTGATTGCAATACACCAAGGCATTAAAATGTGCTAAGACAGTAAAATATTTTAAGTCCATTCAAAAGATTAAGCTGGAGTGAAAGTAAAATTGAAGAAAAAAAACCCAATGAGCAGGCAACTCATGCCTAAAGCTAGTTGCTTATTTAAATGTCTTGCTGAATAAGAGTCTGAAACATAGCATTACAGTTAGCTGGAACAGCTAATCTATTAAAATCCTGATATTTCATTTCAACGAAGAATACAGAATCTAGATTTAACTGCAGAATGGAAATACCAAAGTATTTCAGCTGAAAGATGTGGAAATGAGCTACAGAATGTCTGAAAATAATTGAATTCACAAGATACCAACATAATAACATATAAAAGCCTGAATGAATGAAAGTTAAAATGAAATGTTTACCATATCAAATACTTACTTTGTCAAAATATAAAAGAGTCAGACCAGTTTGTATAAGCTTATTCCCATTAAGCATTTCAGCTAAGTCAACAGTTTCACACGTGCTATTTAGATTTGGACAAAGCAACACTTTTCAAGCAACGTCACAATGCTGCATAAAGGAGCTAAGTTAGTGACACCACAGCTGACTTCCTGCAGCCAAAATTGTGGTACTGTCAGTGAAGTGACAGCAGTGAATGAAAACTGAATCTGAACTCCTGAAGAATTAGCAAGGTGTGCCCTTGCAAGTCCTACCAAAAAATCTTAGCTTTTTGTCCTAGTACCTTTGAATGTCATTTGGGTGCTCCCCTAGGAATTTAACATGGAAAAAGAAGAACAGTTTAGTGCAAATAATTAATACCTGCTATTGGTTTTTTTTCAGAAAGGTAGGCTACACTTAAATTCTTATTTTGGAATAAGACCTAATAAGTCTAATTTTCTGTGGACATTATATCCCACTTTTTTGTTTGCGAAGAAGAAAAAAAATCAGGTAGAAGATAATTAGCAAGTTAGTTCATTTAAAACTTTTGTCAGAACCAGATTTCAACTGGTTTCTTTTATTCCCTCCTTTTTTCATGCAAGAACTTTCTCAGAATTTAAGAGACACTGCACAGGCACTAGGAAATCTGTGCAAAATAGAGGACACGTCTTGCAGCTGCTTCTAGGGCAGAGCAAGGGAGACAAATTTTTCTTCAGCCTCTGCGTTCCTCTGAATTCTGTAGTGACAGTAAACTCTGCCAGTCATTCTCCTGGCCCAGTTTTCATCTGACTGTTTACCAGCTCAGCTGTTATCTTTACCCTTGTCTGGACACAAGGGACAGCAGTAGCTGCCTTGTCTCCATCGATGTGGCCTGCAAGGAGACCAAGGGAGCACACTGGGCTTCCAAAGGATCTGTCCTGGATTGTACATGAGCACACAGTTGGGTTTGAAACAACAGCAGAATAATGCAATTGCATTCATGCTTTGGCAACATCAGAGACATATTTCTGTCAAAAACCTCCATAATTTATGCAAGAATTTTCCCTTCAGGAGAGATGAAACCAAGTCACAGCATTCGGATCAAGGTGGTAGCACCCTCTCCCGGGAACTGGAGAGTTCTACTTTTAAACTTGGATTTAGTTCAGCTGCAAAAGCAAAAGATCAGATTGAAAATTTGAATCTGTATTTAGACTCTGAGCTCATCCAGAGCTTGTTAGCATTCCTTTTCACATATAGATACCATCAAGCAGGGCTGAGAATGTTAGTTTTAATGAGTTACAACAAACCTTTGTGTGATACGTACGGTGGAATAATGAATCTGTTCTGTGCTGACTTGGTTTGGGCGGGCAGCCTTTTTAAATGCTGGAAAGTGAAAGGTACAAATGCACCCCAGCTGTCAAATTTTGTATCAGAAATGATTTGGAACAGTTGAGATATCAAACCATAAAAAGAGGGTCTTATAAAGGAAAAGCCAACTCAGTCTTAAAATAAACTTCATATCTTTCAGGACACAGACTTCACATTTTTCACTAAAAACAAAGCTTTGATGATTCTCAGAGGTATGTAAATTCTGCAGCAATTCATTTATTCAGTGACAATACTCCACCTTCTAAATCAAACCTCCAATGTGTCATTATCCAGTAGCTCAGAACTAGCTCTTTGTGTGAATACATAAAGACTCTGTAGCCTGTGCTGAAAACAAAAGGAAACCCCATTTGCTAGCTGTTTGATGTCTAGTCTTAGAAAATGGTTTTAGAACATAGAAATTAAAAGGACAGCATTCCTCTAACCCCTGTCTCTGTATTTGCAGGTACTCTGTAGATCGCCACACTGATATGGACAGAGTATTCAACATCAATTCAGGAAATGGTTCGATATTCACTTCAAAACCCCTTGACCGGGAAACACTGCTGTGGCACAACATTACAGTAATAGCAGCAGAGATCAGTAAGTTAAACCTAAATACGACTCCTGTCCCTGATGTAATGAATTTAGCCTTCTAGCTGAGTGTGTGGAAAGCGCAGCTGGGCACATGTCAGGTTTATGGATAGCCCGCTCAATACTAATGAAGAAGCAGTAACTCTGCAAGAGGTCGTCTGCAGTTTTGTGTTTATTAGGGACACAGTTCATGAAGAGGTAACTTAGCAGGGAGAAAAGGTGACGGTTCTGTGTTCTCTCATCAGTTATAGCCACTTTAAATTTTGAATATGGTTGTTGAACTCTGAAACTGGCATGCAGCAAAACAGATGGTTTAAATCCAAAGTGTATTCCTTGGCTGAATTGAGTCTCATTCAGATGATGTTTTCAAATAAGGCTAAGGTGGCTGGGCTGGGCTAGGTGCCCAGATCTTGATCAGTGTTATGGATGTCCATTTTTCACTTTGTGTGCATCCTTTGAAATTACAAGCTGTAGTTACAAATCAGTCTGTCACTTAGTTTAGGATTGTTCCAAAGGAGTAATCTTGTGATAATACTTGACATGCTGATTTTAAAAGTCAAAATGCCAGGGGTCTAAGATAAGGACATGTGTTTGAGATAGCCTTAATAAACAATACACTTTGTTTTAATACATCACAAGCTCAAATATCAGGGAATGCAATTCTGTTTGCTTTTGCAGAGTCACAGTGCCTATGTTTATGGTGGAATGGTGTATAAGTTTAATATAAACATCAGTTCTGTGACTGTCACAATGTCTCTCTGCAACTCAGAGGCTAAAAGGCTTTTGATTTTTCTGAGACAATGTAAGCTCTACTTTCTTTTGCTGTGGGTATATGTGGGTCGATTACCTGCTTAACAGTGAGAAGAGTGTAAAAAGCTCAAGATTACTTGACTCAACTTTCTTTATTGTGTAAGTCTTCTTTGAAACTGAACACCAATGTAAAACAATGCTACTGAGGCAAACAAATGGGGTTGTGTGAAGAAGTAGTGGGTATGAGCCTATGGCAGGACATTAATAATTTTCTCCCTCTCATGAAAGTTTGCACCTTTTAATCCTAGGTATGGAATTTCAGTACACCAAACACTGAAGTGGTCACATGGCTGTGTTTCTATTAAATTCTTGAAGGCAAGTTCTAGGGTCAAAAATTGTACACTATAGGTAGATCATGGGTAGAGCAGAAGGGAAAAATAAATGCCTAAAAAGGAAAGAAGAGCAAGAACATTTAGCATGGACAATAGTAAAAACACCTGCATTGACCCCAGCTGGGCTGAAATAACATACAGTATGGAAAACTGTCTGAAAACCAGCTTAGCATGTATAGGAAGTACTGATTTAGTTTCTTGATTCCTTCCCTAATCACAGACCTTGTAGTGCACCTTCTCATGCTCCAAACCCAAGTGTCTTGTGTCTGACACAGGCTTCTGTCTTAATTGCCATTCCTCTTTAGTCTGAATCCTTTCAGGTTGCAACCAACTGCTTCCCAGGGTGTGCTTTACTAAGCCTAGAACAAATTTGGCATAACTCGGGTAGTGTCTTCCAAAGGCTTTTTTTT
>WEKY01050507.1:55956-122532 GCA_013390045.1 Picathartes gymnocephalus
TATATATATATATATATATATATATAAATATATACATATATATCTATAAAAATAGGACAGTTTGCAACATCTCTCACATACCTCTCAGATTCCACCCCTCTTGCACTGCAAACAGAGATAGTTGCTCACTCGGCCGTTATCTGTACTTGTTCATCTGGGGACAACTGTACAATACCACATAGACTGTTCTCCAGGAGATGTTGTTAGGATGTTAGGAGGAAAGAAGGGAGTCAGACCAATTTTACAGCAATAGGATCAGGCAGGGGAGAAAATGTTTCCTTCACGATTCTACTTCTTTTTACCATACTCCTATCTTCCTTGGACATGCTTATCATCACTGCAGAGTCATCCTGATCTTTACTTTAACAAAATTTCCCTCTCCAGTAATGAGTCAAAGATCATGTGGTTCTCAGACTTTAACAATATAGTCATGGCTTGCTCAAATAAGCTCTATCCCATTTCAGAAAAGATTCCCACAATAACAATCTGATCTTTAATTCACCATTAAATTCATTTTTCAAAACATGGTATCACTGCCCCTAAGGGTTGAGCTCACTTTGTATTAAGTTCCTTACCAGAAAAAGTAATGTAATGCTGCAGGTAGTCTTGCACTCGTTAGTACAACTGTGCTCATTAATATCAATCTGACTTTAAATGATTTCCTGTTTTATGTCAATCGAAAATAATTGATTCTGTGTGCTAAGCAGCACTTTATGTCAATTACTGCTCATGCCACCATGCACCATAAGCAAATTTTCAATTAACTCAGCTATATAATTTTCTATTTTCAGATTGGTTCCAGGGTTTGAATGTGCAACCTCTACTGAATGAAAAACAATACACTGGGCAGACCTGAACCACAACTCAAAGTTTAGCAGCAACAAATAATGCCTGTAAATTGCTAGGTTTATGTGCAGTTTGAGTAAGTTTAGCATCGTATCAGGAGGTTTCAGATACTGCTGAACACAGACATGCAAATAAAGGTGATGTGCTTCAACATGTAGCTTATGATGGGGCCTTTTTCCTGCAAGTTCAGCACAAACCAGTAAAATCCATGTATCAGACATGTGATGTAATTATCAAAGTTTCATCCTTGCACATTCTGTGTAACACTGTTTTTGTAATGAGATCCTTCAGCAGCTCGGATGTAAAAGTCTGTCATTCCTACACTTTCTCAGATCGTTCTACCAGTCACTGTTCCAGAAGCCCATTCCAAATTGACATTGTGTTTTTCAAGTTCTCCAAAGTGCTCTCCAGCTACCTCTCTTCTTTCATACACACTTCACCAGTCCTTCCACACAGTGCCACAGATTTTTGCTCTTGAGGAAGACTGTCTTACTGCATTCTTGCACAGCAGCATGAAGAAGCATCACTAAGATTAGGACCCTTCTCTGACACCATAAGTAAATCTTCATCATTAGGCTGAGATCCTAATGCCATCTGAACCACCTTTCCTAATCCTTCTGCTTCACCATGCATTCCCTTTCAGCTGATATTGACAGATGTTCTTCCTTACTCGCAGTATTCCTGTGGTAACACACAGCATTTTCTTACTTTATTCTGTCTTCTTGGTGACCTTCCATAGTCAATCTACAAGATGTTTGGGCACACCTACAGGCAGTTTTTTGCTCTAAGCAATCCTGCAGGGGAGCTCATTATTGAATAAACCAACCAACCAAATCAAAACAAAACAAACAAACAAACCAAAAACAACAACAACAAACAAACAAAAAAAAAACCCCACCAAACCAAAACAAACAAACAAAAAAAAAACCCCAACCCTCCTGACCAAAAGAAAAAGACCCCACCAGAATTTGTCTGTTAAAGGAAGCTAAGAATGATAAGGTTCAATGGAATAAAGTTTTGGGTTGGGGACACCCGTAGTCTTTGACATTGACCTTAAAAGGTTACAACTGAGGAAGGGGCTGAAAAAAAAATTCTTTAACAGTTACTGTGCTTTGACTCGCACACCATTTTAGAAGCAAAGCTGACATGAAAGATCATTGTGATCCACCTTATCATCTCACATCAATGAGTTTAGGCATTTCTGCTTTGCTTTGCTTTGCTTTGCTATGAAAAAACTGTAAAGACAGCAAGATACGTCTTTCCTTAGAGTTTGCAGAGCAGAGCCGAAATGCTGGGCACTGTAGACCTCAGACTACCAAAGCAACACTGACAGCAGAAATACATCCCTGCTTCTTTCTGCTGGTCATTTGTCAATATTCAGCCATTTACATCTTAATGTAGAATACAGCTAAGAAATCTGAAGCTAGCTTCCATAGGAAAGTGTTGACCATATCCCTTTCCATCCTCTGTGTCCACTTCTCCATAACTATTGGATGATCATTATTGAGTAAAAGTATTAAAATTTGCATCAGGGTCACGGAAAGAGTTCCTTCCCTCCAAATAAATGAAAAATATGTGTATGCAAACACACGCTTCAAAACAAATGACATAAAATATGTTCTAGAAATCTGCCATTGTCAGATTAAAAAAATACCTTTATCATATCTCATCAGTCCATTATTTAATTTGTGTACTTTTTAAGGTGATGTACATTGTAAGAACATTCCAGGGAAGTTAATAAAACTCAGACTTCGTGCTGGCTGAAAATCCACTCCATATTCCAAGGTTTTTTTCCCAGAGGATAGATTTACTTATCTTGAAATTCAGCTTCGCTAAGCTCAGTAGATATCATCCTTGTCCATAGCAGAAGTTGCATATTGTCCAAGGCCTTCAGCATCAATAACATTCGATGTTACTTATTCTGGAGAAAGTGCTTCTTCCTTCCCAACTCTCATGAAACTAGTTCTGTTCCCAAGGTGACAAAATTAATATATGGCTCTGGGTAACAAAGTGCCTACCGGCACACTCCGGTACAGACACTCCGCTTGGCTTCCTACAAGCTTGACATCTCCTTTCTTCTGTGTATCCATGCCATTTCATCTCCCAAGGAACTCACAGGCAGAGCAAGCACAGCCTGAAAACCTGACGTGCACATTTTCAGTTTTGCAAAACATCCTCTCAGACTTCAAACTCAAGCAGAGGCACAGCATTTCTTCTGGGCTTTAATGGAGTTGGGAATTAATCTTCTTTCCCTTTCTCTTTCACTGTTGTTTTTGTTTGCAGTTACCGTGGTGCTGTTTGCAGCGCTGAGACGGCAGCGGAAAAAAGAGCCTTTGATAATTTCCAAAGAAGACATCAGAGACAACATTGTCAGTTATAACGATGAGGGTGGTGGAGAGGAAGACACCCAGGCGTTTGATATCGGCACACTGAGGAATCCCGAAGCCATAGATGATAATAAATTACGCAGAGACATTGTACCGGAAACACTTTTTATGCCACGGCGGACTGCAACAGCGCGAGATAACACGGATGTCAGAGATTTCATTAACCAAAGGTTAAAGGAAAATGATACAGATCCAACAGCACCCCCATATGACTCGTTAGCAACCTACGCGTACGAAGGTAATGGTTCTGTGGCCGAGTCCCTGAGCTCCTTGGAGTCGGTGACTACGGACGGAGATCAGGACTACGATTACCTCAGTGACTGGGGACCTCGGTTTAAAAAGCTGGCAGATATGTATGGCTCAATGGACAGTGACAAAGACTCTTAATATGTTGTCTTTTTTTTTTCTTCTTTCTCTTTTTTTTTTCTTCCTCATTCCCAGAAACAGCATTGGGATATGTGAAGTGGCTATTTCTTTCTGTTTCTCCACAGCTGTGTGAAAGGGTTCTCTATTCTACCCATTTGAATTGTCTAATGACTGCAGTCTGTGTGGGTCAGCCATCAGAAAACTTTTTCTAGTATCGTTTTATGAGCTTCCAAGAGGCAAAATCCTTATTTTTTGAGTGCATCCAGTTTACCAAGCCAATCTTACAGGCACAGCAGTAGTGGAGGGGAAAAAAAGGATCAGATGGGGAGCAATATTTTTACTTGTTCTGCTTATATTGTAAATTGGAGTATACTACTATTTAAGCTCACTTGCTTTTTACTCGTATTCAGACTATTCAGCTCAGACGACTGCTCTGTTGATTGTGTATTGCACATCCCAGTGTAATGAGGTACCCTAGTTTACCCTATGTATTATAGTCAAAAGTAGTGGTGATGGAATGAAGGTTTATGATACGAGTAAGCTGAGAAAAGAACATCAAATGCATTTTACTCATGAGGAGGGTAGAGAGGCTTAATGGTCATTTAAACCTGAGTGTTTCTCTAGAACTCACCATTGCCCCATTGCACTGAATCATACTTACACACCCATATATATAGTTCATTGACTGCTCTGTATATATTCTTTGGACCTAGCATTCCTGGAGAGATGTGTGTGTGTGCACGTGTGTGTGTCAGTAGCCCCAATATCTAATTCTTAGATGGTTTCCCAGTTCTAACCCAGGCTTGCTTTGTGATACAGGCAAAGTCATCAAATCCAGCTCCAGATTAGGTCATGACTTGGAGGAAGGAACAGATCATAACTGCTTTTGTTTGCACTTCTTCAGTCAGCCCCCACCTGCACATCAGTTCAGTGATGGCCACTGTCCTGGGGAGGTTGGAGTCAGGATGTTCATATCCAGCTACTCCTGCCTGCTCTCATGTGCAGGTGGGGAGGAGTGACCTCAAGGTGACTTCCACCCTCTGGGGCAACAGGAGCAACTGCAGAGGAGGAAAGTGCTTTTTTTGTCCTGACCTTCTCTGCCTGGATGTTCAGGGTGGATTCCTGACTGACTCTCTGCCCGGTTTGGCTATCTGTAAAATGGGGAAATAATGCCTACCTCATCAGGATGTTGCAAAAACTATATAAATCATTTGGAAAATGCTTTAGAAATGGAAAACACTGGCATTCTGTCAGAGGAAGTAACTTTTCATGCTTTCGGGTAGTTGTTTCCTTTTTTTTTTTCTTCCAGACTCAGACCCTGAATGAACAAATAAGTGAGAATTAATGGTCATTCCAGTAGCCTGAAAAGTAGGATTTATAATTGTAACTCATTTTTTAAAATAAACTACTCAGCCAGGGTTGTTAAAGACTTCACCAAAAGGTAAAATTTTAACCACAAGTTTCTCTGTGTGTGTTTATCTGCTTTGCCAAGCTAAGTAATTTTTTGTCCAAGCATAGGGTGGGGGAAGATGCCATAATCTTGGGCCAAAACAGTTTTCCCTATAGCTTGCACACCACTCAGTATTTCAGTTGGTTTGTCAAACATGTAGGGGCTGCTCTTCAAATCCAGCCATCTAGGAGAGGCTATCTGGAAAACACCCTAAGGGGCTGCCATGGGGCATATCCAATTCCAGGAGTTAAATGCTGCCCTGTGTCCCAAAATAGGGAACCAGCCCATGGCACTGTGCCAAGGAAAGAAGCAATTATTATTTTTAAAATACCTCGTGTAACTATTCTTATTTATTTCATGAAGCAGTATTTAATACCAGAATTACAGGAAAGGATGTATTTTTGTCCTCTTTCAAATTTTAACTGAATCATTTTGAAAATTAAACAGCTCCAATTTACTCCAGAAATAAAGAGAGATGAGAAAAAAGTTAATAAACAGAAAACTAAGAGCAATTAAAAATTAATCCCTGGAATTCATTACTCCTAGTGAGCTAAAGAGAGCAGTCAAAGTCCCAAGTATTAGACTTTTACAACCACAATGACAGAATTTTGGGTTTTTTGGACTGGCTCAGAGGGAGGAGGATGAGCCAGCCATGCTGTGGCCCTGGCTGGGCAGGAAAGGACTCGTTCACAGTGAGGAGCACTGCACACCTGTAGGTGTAGGGCACAGCAGCCAATGGCTTGCAGATGCCCAGCACTATAGATTGGATGCTTTCAGAGCAGAGGTGCCCAGAGTTTCCAAGGGTCCAGAGCCCTTGGCCTCCCTGGTGGAGGCCTCTCAGAGTGTTAAAGTCCAACAGAGTGTGGTTCCCAACTCCATCACTTAGTGGGGGGCTGAGCTGTCACACCCATCATAATGGCAATGGCATGGCTAGAGCCTTATTACATCCTCTTCAGGGCCCCTAAATAATTTAAGATGCTAAAAGCCTAGCTTGCCGTGGCTTCCTTGAAATTGGAACTTCTAGGAAGCAATCTGTCCAAAAGCTGGCTCTGGCAGGCAGGAGAGACCGTCTGTATTTCAGGTATGTGGAGAAGCAGCAGATGCTCAGCACCACCTGCCGCAGGTCCCTCACTTTGCGCTGCTCCCCCCACGGTCAGTGGGGCCAGCACATCCCTCCAGGGGCTCTCCCCAGTGGCCTCCTAACACACACCCCCTTCACTCCGCGGCTGCCTCCAGCAAGTAGCCCCAAGCTCAGAATCTAGCTGGATGCACAAAGTGAGCCAGTGAACTCTCCCTTCCCTTCCTTAAGCCTCAAGCACACAGATTGGTGTGTGGAGGGGATGGCAAAGGTGGCTGTGAAGCCACACAGGTGCTCAGCCCTGGGAGCCACCCCCCGCTCACTGGGAAGAGGAAGTGGGTGGCACTTGGTAGAAGACAGCCCCGGTACCCTGCAGGGGCTGGACCACCCTGCAAGTCAGCCTGCATTAGTCACTTCTTGGGTGGGATAACGAGACAGGAGGATCACTGAACTCCTTGTAACTATTTTCCTATGTTTGTACAGCGATTTAGTGCTTGTTAGTAGCAGTGCAAGCGCAAGTTTTGGGTTGGTTTGGGGTTTTACTCCTTTTAATTCAAAGCTGGTTTTATCTTGTCCATTGAGTGGTACAGTAAATAATAGAGAGTGGCTACGCGTGCCTGTTATGTAAATATATTATATATATAAAATTATGTTAAGTCACCACAAATATGGTGCCTGAATAGCAAATGCATTCTTCTAAGAAAATTTGAGACAAACTTGCATCCAAATTATTATTTATGTATCTAGATTTTAAGGTCTAATTTTTTCCTGCAAATTAAACAGATTTAGCATCTCTCACACAGCAAGGAGAGTTCAACTCTTTCTTTTCTTCTTGCTTGGCAGTACCACAAAGTGCAATTTATAAAATCAGTACTGCATACTAAATATTGAAAGTGCCATATTGCAGTGAATACAAACCTTTGCAGTAGTATTTCTTTGCACTTTGTTGCATGGTGGCGTGCTAGATGATAGAAATGAGTATTTAACAATGCTTTTACACAGTGCTACAATTGTCATTTGTAGATAACCAGTTGTTGAACTATGGGCTATGAAGTGGCTTTCAAGGCTGTTTTAAGCCTGTTCTTCTTACCACACCTATTTCAGAAGAAGAAATATTCTTAGGCAGTTTAGCTAAGCCAGGTAGAGAGATAAAAATGCCGTTGGTTTTTAATTTGGAAAAGCATCTGACCTAACGACAGGAAACGTATTAAAAGATGCCAAGGAATTCAGTGGAGTCAACATGAAACGGGGACCTTGGAGTCCATGCCAGCTAGGCTACTGCAGAACAATAGCATCTCTACACTTGAAATGGAGTAAGGTTTCTACAGTAACTATTTCACCTCAACTCCCAAGAGAGTCACTTTGCCCCAGAAAACTGGTGGGGAGTTTTGCTTTGTGTTTGTTGGGGTTTTTTTACCCCAGGAAAACTACTCGGGGTTAAACCCAGTTCTGTGCCACAGCAGCACCAGTGTGGGGCGCCACGGCAGGCCGTGCCTCAGTGCAGCTGTGCCAGAACATCTCTCTCTGCAGACAAATGCTTGGAAGAGAGCTGAGGCAAAGACCTGAAAAGACCTCTGCACAAGGCTCTACCGGCACTACCACAGGACTGAGATGTGTTCCCAAACCTGACATAGATGGGGTTGTGTTTAACCATGAGAAAACCAAATTGTCTGTATTTTTCAGTTATTTCTTTTGAAAATGTGCTGGAAATCATACGTAGGAGAAGAACATGTCGCCTGTACCAACAGAAATATTTTCTAAATTTTTCCTAAGAAACAGATATTTTTAGGATCCTACTTCATTATATGGAAGGTGTTTCTTCACTGTTAAATGTGAATGGAAGAAGCAACCTTCCAATAATCCACTTCAGGAAGTAGCAGTCTACATTACAACTTTCCAATTTCTCTGTCACAAAAAAAAAAAAAAAAAAAATCCCATAAAACCAAGAAAATGAACATCTTCAGTACCATAAAAACCAGAACAGTCATAAGGAAGTATAGCAGAGAGAAATGGCTTTGGAAATGTGTGTCTACACATGTACAGTTTCAAAAGCAGAATTATCCGTGTTGAGCAGAACCAACAGTGGACTTCTAACACTTTCAGATTTCCTGACACACCAGAGGGAGATCTGTGTGGATAGGGAGAAAGACATCTTTTTTAGACCAAGCAACTTAAATCCAGGCCATTTCCATGTAGTTCTCTTGGGAAAAAAAAAAGTCACGTGTTAAACTTCTGCAGCAGAACTATCTTGATGGTCTCCTGCAGGGTGAATTCCTGACAGTGCTTCTGAGCAGGTAACTCGCTGCAAGCACCACTGTGTTAGTTCTACCTGCCACCATCTGTTAGGTCTCTCCATGTTTCCTTTGGCTATGAGAAGTATTGAAGTGTTTCAGAAGACCGCTGTCCCAAATGGATGCTGCTGTCCCCTGCCCATTTGCATTTCAATTAACTCTGCAGTCTGAGCTTCCTCATCAAATGAGGGCTGACAAAGTAACAGTCATTATGCTTCTTCCAGTGAGTATGAACTGTGTCATATGCTGTGAAAGGCAGGATTTTTCCAATTCATCTACACCTGTGAAACAGCAGCCTTGTCCAATAAATGTCAAAGCCACAATATTTTTTGCTTTCAGTTCAGTCTTTAGAAAGAGTTCTTTTCTCAGAGATTGTTTCTGTACTTAAAGAGGAACAAAAGCATATTTAATGTCTACAGACTCATGCATTGCTCCAGAAAGTGAGAAAAGCACAGAACTCCCAACACAATGCTTTAATAACAGTCTGTGCCCTCAGCAGTTTTATTTAAGCCAGCTGAAACTTGATCCTGCCCATCATTTTGCAATATTACACTTTTGAGCCCAGACCTGTTTTTGTCACACACTAAACAGTTTCCTGAACAGTTCATAAAAGTCAGTGGTAGGCCTCCAAAAGCCGTGGTTGGGGTTATAGGAAGTACAAGTGTCAGAGGACTGAGAAATTCAGGAAGAAGAACAGGAGGTGAATTGCACGGGGGGTGAAGGGAGATAATTGGTCATATGCAAGGTGGGCCCATGGCACTTAAAAGCCACAAAGCTATCATCTTGCGTGTAGAGTTACTGGATTTTGAAGTTTTTACAGAACCTGCCCTTATCCTTTTCTTTCCATGTGTCTTTTGCTTTCTTTAAAAATAAATTTTTAAAAGAAAAAAAAAAAAAGAAAAAAGAAAGAAAAATATGAAAAGGAGCTGCTATATTTAAATTTCTCCTACCACAAAGTCAATTTGACAAACAAGGCATAAGTCCAGCATATAGAGAAATCCTTTCCCTTCCCATGGGCTTTTGACTTTTCCTATGAGACTGCACTATTTATGTAAATATACTTGGAGACACTTTCTATAAGCTTTTAGTTTTCTATGGTCTATTCCTTTAGTGTTTATTAAAGATACAAACTTATAGAATTATTAAGCATTCAGGTGAACACAACACAACACTGCAAACGCAAAATTGTTCTGGATTTTGACACATAAAAAATTCTTCAGAATCACTGTACTGTTCTAATTCTGTGATTACTTTCATTGCTTTGAAAAATTAAACTTAAAACAAAGGCCTTATAATAAATGCTGTGTGCATCTTAACTGTGTTACTGAGCAAAATCAATCTGGCAAACTCCTATTGTGATTTGTGATTTTTTTAAACCCTTTAAAATAAATGCTTTTTGGTATTGATTTTTTTTTTTTAATTCAAAATACTTCCAAGCATAAATTGAAAATGATGCCTCCAGCTGGGAAGATTTACTTGCTGGCATGCTCCAGCCACACAGTCTCTCATGATGTCATCCCCTGGTTGTGCCAAGGGAGCCTCAGCATTGGATGGATCTGGTCATTGCTCAGCAGGGAGGGACATTCGTGGGTGACAATTTTGTCATCCAAGAGGTTTACACCTAGAACTTCCCTGTGTTGCAAAGGGACCCATGCTGGAATGATTACCTCTTCAGCGTGGATGGGCAAGTTGTTTTTGTCAGATGGAAAGTGTGCACTCTCTCCCTTATATTTCTTGTTCACTGTACTGGCTTCTTTTTTTGGGGTTGGGGGGCAGGGGGATATGAAATTTAAGGATTTGATGAGAAACCAATTTGAGCAACAATTTCTCACAGACAGAGTGAATTTGCCTTTTTGCAAATTGATTTTTGTAACAAGTTATTTATATGATATTACTTAATAAATTGGTTTTTTCTAACCTGTTTTTTTTTTCCCCTAATTCTCTCAATCTATGTTATGCATTTACAACACTATCATAATGATAAACCTTTGCAAAGATTATCCAGTCACTTTAAGAGAGAGGGCTAAATTGACTCAGTCTTTGAAATTCCTTTCTTAAGTGTCTGGCTTGCACCCTGCTATAAAAGCAGTAGGGCCACTATTCTGTGATCACTGAGGCCTCCCAAGAGTGGTGTAATTCCAGAAGGCATCATTCAGTGATGCTTGCTACAAGGAAGATATTAATCTGTGATCACAAGCCTAAATTTGACTAGCCAGGGTTTCCCAGGAAGGCAGCAGAAGCTTTGTCAAGGTAAAGCATGCAGAATGCCTTTATTTAAGCATATAAAGATCACATAATTTATAATAGTACTGTTCAGTTATTTGTCTTTCATCACGTGAGATTGAAAAAAAATTTAGTCTCATTGCACTTATGGAGAGTCCAAATGTCATTTGCAGTATCATTTTACATAAGAAGAACCTCCAGAGAAAATTCTTCATTTTAATACTCCCTTAATAAAAGAGCTGTCTATATCTCCAGAAATTCCATAATATTTAAAGGACAAGGACAAAGAAAAGAGTGGGAAAGGTCACAGCAAAGTAGTACTTCATTAAAATCATTCGAATGAACCACAAAATCAAACAGTTTAACACTGAAACTCATATGGGGTTTATGAAAGGACTGATTAATTTCTTTAACTGATGAGAAATTAGCCCAAATTTCCACCTGCAATCTTTGGTGGACCTCCAAAAGAAAACCTCTGTATGAATTGCCAAAAAACCCCCAGCCATTAAAAACAATAGGAGATCACAGGGATATAAATACAAAAGTCTACACAGTTTTTATTTACTTCATTATCTGAACACCAAGCCAGGGAAATTGAGCACTGCACTGTACATGGGGATACAGCTACAGCCCCCCACACCCTTCAGCAGGGGCACACACACAGACACTTGCAGGTGTCTGTGACCCCATCGCTCAGCTTTGTTACTTCGTGCGTTGGAGCAGCCCTCCAGGATTTCACAAAACATCAGACTGAGCTTTTCATCTTCTAAACAACGGCAGTAGCAGCAGAAGACATCCTGGTGTCCACCTGCCGAAAGGTGGTCCAGACTCTGCAACCTTCCACTTGTGCTCATGCTCCAAGAGCAGAACCACTTTTATTTATGATAGAGGAATCTATCGTATTTATTGTCTTCTTACTTGATTTACTGTATCAAAGAGCACTTCAATCATAAAGAAAGGTCAGCTAAAGGGTGGCATTTCAGCCAGAAAATGTATTGGGTTTTCCAACATTAATTTACCAGGTTTAGCTATGTAAAATTACTCCCCCTCCTCAACAAGCAACTCACCAACCACAACCCCCTGCAAATATTCATCTTTCATTAATACTACCAAAGTCATCACAGAGGTAAGTCAGCTAGATGAGCCATTAAAGCCAGCAGCCTTTTGCTTTTTTTTTTAAAGTTCTTGAATTTGTCTCCTCCTCCTCTGCCTCTCTGCTCCAGTCTTGTGAGACCCCACCTGCAGTGCTGCATCCAGCTCTGGGGTCCCCAGCACAGGAAGGACATGGACCTGTTGGAGTGAGTTCAGAGAAGGGACACCAAGATGACCAGAGGGAGGGACTTCCTCTTCTGGGAGGAAAGGCTGAGAGAACTGGGATTGTTCAGCCCGGAGCAGAGAAGAAGTGACTTAATTGCTGCCTTCCAGTACCTGAAGGGAGCTGACAAGAAAGATGGAAAACGATTTTTTACAAGAGCAAGTAGTGACAGAACAAGGGGGAATGGCTTCAAACTGAAAAAAGTAGGTTTAGGTTAGATGTTAGGAAGAAATTCTTTATGGTGAGGGTGAGGCACTGGCAAAGATGTCCCAGAGTTGTGATGCCCCACCTCTGTAAGTGTTCTAGGCCAGGCTGGATGGAGCTCTGAGGACCTGGTCTAGTGGAAGGTGACCCCCCTGCCTATGGCAGGGCAGTTAGAACTAGATGATCTTTAAGGTCCCTTCTGATCCAAGCTATTCTGTGATCCTATGAATGTCAAGGACAGCTCAAACAAGAGAACCAGAGAAAAGAGCAAACATTTAAGATGCTCTAATACTTGCATAAAAATTGCAGGAATGATCACTTAAATGAGCAGCCAAGTGAATTCAGTGTTGGTTCTTCCAATCTTACTCTCATACAACAATCCTTTTGATGCTGTAAATGAAATCTGAGTTTGTTGGATAAGGTACAAACTAAAAAAAACCAAACAAAACCACATATACTTATCCAAAATCTTTGAAGCTTTTCCTCTTTCTTGCCAACACTAGTACATCTTCCCCTGATTGTAGTACAGTTACACATACCCACTCTCTGCATTTCTCCAAACTGACTGCTACAACTAACAGTTTTTCAGCAGCTGTCTAACTCCACATCAGATTCTCAAGAAACTCTGTCCCTTCAATCAGAAAGACTGATTCCACTTCCTTTATCCCCCACACAGAAGCAAACAGGAGCATCATCAGAAGTCCTCCGTCACTCACTATTTATAATTGCTCCAATACTCATTACACATTTTTTAACCTTAGCAAACAACAGAGTGCACAAAACCATTTCTATTTTTACTGGTTGCAGAGACACTCATGGCCTGATAGGACCGTATTATCATATCCTACTTTATTTAAGCAAAAGAGAAACAAACTTACCATGATCAAGAGAACAGAGTCAGGAAGACTGTATGCAAGGGGACATGCTAATATGAAAATTCCAAAAACCTTTGGGGCTGTTCCTTCTTTACAGAAGGAAAAAACAAACAAAACAAAACAAAAAACCAAGCCAACACCCCCCCACGATCAAAGAACAAAACTAAAACCCCAGAAATCTCCTTTCCTTGTACTGCTTGTTGGAATTTTGCCTTTCTTAACTCATAACCTTGGTTGGCTGGCTGCTCATGCATGCATCTTAATTAATAACCAAATGTCTAAATCCCCTCCTGATTGTTTTTACATGTTTTTCTAAACATCTGCTTCTACCTTCATTGTTAGACAAAGCTGCTCTCTTCTACAGCTCAGCTGGGGAACTTGTTTCTCTCTCTCTCAGAGTGCAATTGGGTATTTCATGTCAATTATCTTAATTGGAAGCAAGCTTAACCCATTTCCCAATTACAGCTCCAGCTTATTAGAACAAACAAACTCTCAAACCTCCTCTAATAAAATAAACCCAAAAACGCCCCCAAAGAACAAACCTAAACTTTGGTAACAAGACATTGAAAAGAGGACTGAATAAAAGTGCCCTGGTAAATGAAAAGTGAGTAAGCTGGTGTGGGAACATAAGGAGACAGTGTGGTCTCTCACACAGCATTCCCCTAAATCTATTTTCTGGGAGCTCACAGAGGGAGCACTCCTCAACCTGGCACTGCTTCATGTACTTTTATCCCCCACATACCAAGGTGTAGCTGTCAGAACAAAAAGTAGAGGCAGGTGCATCTTCATTTTGCCACTGCTGGCCTTTGTGATGGCTCAACTTTCTGCTCCCACACTTAATCACTCGTGTTCAAACACACATAAAATTAATGACTGTTGCCAAAGTCAAAAAGCCTAAAGAGAAAAGTCATCCAGAGACAAGAGGGCCAAGCCACCTACTCCTGCTGCAAGTTATGGCTTGGTTAGCCATGGCTCTTCACATGGCCTTCATTCTCGTGCTTACCCATTTTTTGTGTTCCAGTGTCAAACACACACCAGACATATCTTTTATTACACATCTGTGAAGACAACAGACTAAAACCATTCTATTTGGCTTCCCAGGGATGTCATCACCTTTTTGAGTGTCGTCCTCCTTTTATGCACACATTGGATACTCATCTAAGAAGCTATGTGTTGAAATTGTTCCACCTGTTATACTATCTCTTTGCACAGGATAAATGGGCCAAACATTTAGGCCATGAAGTTGTAATATTCTTGCCCACTTGCAGCATCTGCCAGGTACTGATCCAATGATGAGTGTTTCCCCCTTGCCAAGATTGCATGTTCAGAGACATTGATTATGATGCTATTTTGATTTTGTTGTTTTCTGATATTGTCAACATTTCTCTAAATAATTTCTACAGTTGCTTTTGAGAAACAAAGAAAAGTCAAAAATATACTTTTGAGATTCACCACTCTAATATCTTGGTATTTAACCAAGCTGTAATATAATATTGATTACGAATACCATGGAGACAAGATATTGGTCCTTGTCTTTAGAGCAAGTACTTTGTGTAGGTCTTTATTGCAGAAAGAGCCTTTCAAATATTTTGCTACCAAATATCCATCTGGCCCACAGGCTCTCTCACAGCCAAAATTTTATCATTGATCCTGGCAGAAGGGAGATGGGACTCCTGAAAGGCAATGCAGATTCACTGTTTGATGACCAGCACAAAGTGCAGCAGAGGACAAAAAGGGACTCAGATCATACATATTGCTCCTGAGGACTATGAAATAAAAGAAGCAAGTGTGAACAAAGATCTCTGGCAGGAAGGTCATGTCATATAAAACATTGTGCTAAGCACTCAGCATTCCCTGTTATTGCCCATTAACCATTACCTTGCAAAACCAAAACAAAACTCTCATTGTATGTCAGCTGAGACATCATCAAAACCTGTCAGCTGTCTGCTTTCTCTCTCTCAATTCCTCTCCACTGGAAGGTCATGTCTTTCCTGCAGGCAGTGCTTGCTTTGTGCCAGCTCTGGTCACCCCTCCTGCATCCCCAGCCTACAGAGCAACTGAACCAAAGCTGAACTGCAAACTTTTATTTCACTGTGTTCTCATCCCTGCATCTCCTTTCTTTTATCCTCTGGGTAACCCACATACTTTCATAAACATTTACACCAAATATTAACTATTTATATATATATGTAAAGCTGTTATGCTAATGATTGCACAGTCTTATCTTACTTCCTTTTGTCTTTTGAAATCCTGACAGATATTTCGCCTATGCTCTGATTCACCCCTGCAAGTGTGAATGGACTATTCACATTTCATCAATGCAAGTAGTTCTGGGCACTCACTAGGTACCTTTTAATAATTGGTAAACTCCAAAAGCCCTTTTCTAGATGTCCAGTACTGTCAGCATGAATTACCCCTGTCAGTGCTGGAGCTAATATTGTGATGAAGTGAGAAAATGCGTACTCCAGAAGATATCTTGATTATTCAAGGGAAAACACTTCCCCATTCAGGCTGCCTTCCCACTGCCCAATCTCTTTGGGACAGCAGTGAGTTAGAGGCCACCAGAACACTTTCTATGCTCCTTGGCAAATACAGCACATGGTTTTGTTTGGTGGAAGTGGTGTTGAGTTTAGGAAAGAAAGACACAAATATCATTCCTCCAACACTGAAAGGAAGATCCAAAAAGTAGCTTTAGGAAAATCTTTTTCCTATGAACACAATGACCAGCTAGTGTTCTCTTCCTACCCCTCCATTCCCTTACTATCAGCCATGGAAGAGGGAGACAAGAGTCTGTGTTTGTCTCACCTAAGTACAAAAAGAGTTGCCACTGAAGGAAACACAAAGAAGTGCTGAGGGCAGCTAGAGAAACATTGTTCCTGACAGAAGTATAACTTGGACTGTCATAAAGTGTTAGTGGCCATATTTACATCTCTCCCATAAACCTGAAACATTAGCATCAGGGGCAAGGGGGATCAAAGGGAGCTCAGAGATTTAAGGACTGCTCCAAAAACCATGGTGTTGGCTTCTATAACCTGGAGGCTCAGAAACTGACTTTGAATTTCTTTGCATATGATGATTATTTAGTCTGTCAGTTCAGGGAAACTAAAGGCACTAGTCCTGGTGCATAAAGTGAGAAACGTACATCAATCTGGGCAAGATTCATGCACTGATTTCTTCAAGTCTGGGACATGGATTCAAACTCTAATCAATCTGAACTGTCACTTTTAAAAACACTTCCACCTTGGTGAAGATATGCTGGTAGGCTTCAGGTATGGGAGTTGTGACTAAATTTATATTTGTAACAACTGTACTGTTAGGCAACGCTGGTTCCAGTCCTCAGAAACTCTGCTGCTTTCCTGTATCAGACTTCTCATCTGTTTGCTGTAGCAACTTCAAGTCATTTACTATAAAGTCAGAACAAGAATACCTTGGAAGGTTTGGAGAGAACTCACAAATGCGAATACACTCTAGGGCATACTAAGAAATTAAGCAGAACATAATTCTGTCATTTATTGCAGAGGGGTACACCTGTACTTTTGAATGAAGCCAATTTCAATGAAATGAGCACTGTAGCTGTCCCCTCCAATGGAGCAAGTTTGTGAATATGGCATTAATTGCTATAATTGTCCTGGATTAATGCAGTACCCTCCTTTGCTGCCAATGGTTCTGCACTTGTAGGAGGATGCTTGTCTAATCAGACGTTGCTTGCCATGTCATGGCTTTATGAAGTTAGCTTGTTCTGATGTACAGTAATTATACTTAAGTTACACGAGGCTGCACAGTTTAAATGAATAAATGACACATTGGCACATCCTGACTGTAAAATGTCTTAGAGTTTGTTTATTTAGAAGAAAAGAAGAGCAGGAAATTAAGTCCTCAGTCTCCTATTACAGTATGTGCACAGATCACTGCGTCTGTGCAGAGAAACAGAGAAAGTCAAGGAAAAAATTTTGATGTTTCCAAATATTTAGTGTTACTGAAACATTTATAGCCCTGTCATACAATCTATTCTATACCTGAACAGCCCAAAACTCACATACATGTAGGTGTTCAAGTTCTTTCTGTGTTACAGTTAATTCAAACTCAAGAGTCACTTGTTTAAAAAAAGTGGTTTTGTCAAGTTAGGAAAAGGTCAAACTTGTGTTTTCTCATATTCACTTCTATTTATGCTAGAAGAAATGAGTCTGCCAGGTATAAAGGCACGTTTTATGTCTCAGACATATTGATAATTCTATGGAGGCTTAATGTGATTTGTATTTTGAGCTTCCTTAGCTCTGGCTGAGTTGAAAGACTTGATCCTTAATTTAAAGTGGTTATTTATTTTTAAAATCATTTTAGTCACTCTAAAGAAAACTTCCATAAGGGAAGCACTATCAGTCTTTTTAACTAAAGTGGCACAAATAGTATCTTTTTAATGTGGTGCCTGTTGTACTTAAGGCTTGAACTGCAATAAGCACAATGCTCCTTCCAATTCCCCATCTGAAAGAAAGGTGATTTTCTTTATTCAAAACTCTTGATCCAAGAAAGAAAGGGAGAGAAGATAAATACAGCTCTTTGTAATGCTGCTTAGTTGTAAAGGTTAATCATGAAGTGCAGAGCTGGTTTTAGATGTTTCAAAATGTAAAACAGATGAATTTACACCTTCCTCATAAATGGACCATTCTAGTTAAAACTTTGAGAAATGGATTCCTGGCTCTGCTTCTTTTTACAGAGAAAAATACATAGTGGCCTTCTGGGGCAAGATCTTTAAAGATTTTCGATGAGATTTATGTGGCAGAAAGAGCTCTCGGAGACAAATCGATATAACTAAGTACAGCGCTCTCATACAATCACGCTGATCAGGAAAACTGGCTGCATCATCACAGGGCTGTCATTTTCTCACTTGCACTGTGTGAGATTGCCTAAGGTTTCTCACAACACTGAAATCAAACCCTCCAGTTGACAGCAGCCAGTGACAGCAGGGGGTTCAGGGCAAAGGAACTGTATCTTGAGCTCGTGCCTTGTTAAACACATTTCTTTTTCTGACAGACTTGAGATTCCCATTCCTTGGCACTGTATTACCTGCACAGACAAATTCTCAGGTTGCATCTCTCCATCTATTAGATAACGCTTATAAACAAATGTGAGGCCAGAGGTTTCAAGGAAAAGGTGCATTCTTACACTTTTTATACATCCAATGCTTTTCTTTATTTGGGGTATTTTTAATCAGTCTATTTGCAAAGAACAGAAAGACAGTGCCTCATCTTGAAGTGCTAAGATATTTCTGATCCTCATTTCTTCACTCCCTCATCATCAGATGAACCAGTTCCATGGTGCGTTTTCACTTGGCTCCTTCTACTTCATGCTAATTCCTACTGCACATACCCTGGGCACTGCTCTGGTTTTGTTTTGCAGCTGTTAGGCACTGTCATATTGGTGCTGCTGAGGAACTGGTTACAGCGGGGCTCTGCTGTTCTCAGTACTGCATGGAGAAAATGGCAGTTTCCACCCCAGTAAACTATAGGTAGCAAACATCTGAAGGAATTCAGGTGTAAACCAGTAAAATCAGGAAATTAGGAGCTCAACCTGCCTAGTCACTTCTGAAAATCCTGTTAGACATCTACATGTAGGTCATGTACACTTACATACAGCTGTAAACCTGGACTGGCATCCCAAAATCATGTGAAGGAGGACATGCCCACTGAATTCCATTCCAGTGCTTCCTAGCTGAGAACAGACTCTGCTTCTTCAAATGCACACACTGGTCTCACGTTTATACACGAGTTAAGCAGAACCTGTGCAGGTCTGGGCAGTTGGAATATAAGATATGCACCAGTGAGCTATTAAAGAAATGGGAATATAAAGTCTTATTTCAGAAAAATGAAGGCTAAAGATATTATTGGTGTGTGTGTGTGTGTAACTGTGCTTTAGCAATACAAGCTTGCTGCTGATGGACATTAAAAGCATGAAGCAGTGTGAAAAAGAGATACTATCCAGTATATTTTATGAAAATGTCCCTCACAGATTTTTAAGGTCAATTTGGCTACTTAGCTATTAATCTTAAATACATGAGAAAAAAATCACATGAAAAATTAGTCAAAATGTTAGCTGTGCTGGTAATAAGAAGTGAAGAGCATACAAATTAGTGAGAGAGAAGGAAAAAGAAAGGAACTGAAAGGATCGACACAGGGGAAAAGAGAAACCTCAGGAAGAAAATGAACATTCCCTGTAAATATCTTCAAGGTAACAATGTAAATGAAGGAAGGAAATTACACCAAGTCTCAGAAGAAAACAGAAAAAGAAGTAATGGCCATAAGCAAAGAAAGAAAAAGTTCAGCCTAAACATGAGCAAAATTCTAAGAGTAATTAGGCTAGTGAAAAACTCAAAAGTAGCTGAGGTGCAACTAATGCACATATTCAAAAAGACTGGACTAAAAATAAAAAGATGAAGAGAACACTTCCATTAAAGTTGAGAGGAAACAAATTTAAACAATTTAAGTTTTGAGAGGAAACAAGGAAGAAAGTATTCCCTGGCACCCTGTTGTTGATTTTTCTCCACAATGACCTGGTAAACTTCAGATTGGCACAGTGATTAAATTGTGTTGCTTGCAACATACCTGTTTTCTCATGGCACCTGCTTGCTCATAATTTCATAATTTTGGGTTTTTGTGACAGCTGACATCAGTGCTATTCTTTTTTTCTTTTTTCTTATTTGACTTCTCATGAGTTTTAATTCAGGCACAGCATCTCCTCATCATTTTGTTCCCTTTCCATCCAACTCCTTCAATCATTCTATAGACACAGATGCTGCTTTTGCAGTGAGCACAGATTTGACTACATGCTCCTTCAGTTGCATTTGCCTCGAGCATTTTGAATTCTGTCTTGTTCCAAGAGAGCCTGTAGCTGTTCAGGTGTAGGTGACTGTTAAAAGCTGTGCAAATGGATGACCCTTGTTCAACAGGGGTCTGGTTTTCAATAGGCGTTTTCCTTCCAGAGACGTCTGTGTTTCACTAAGTACATTATGATTTAGTACGTAGCATAGATGCTGTTTCATCAGCAGTGTCTCCTTGATATTTTGACAAACTGTAAATTCATGCTTTTAAAATCTCAGTTACTTGGATGCCAAGGTTTCATTTCAAGGTTCGACTTACAGCTCAATATAGATGCTTGTTAAAGTCAAGGGAAGGACCCTACCAACACAGATGAGTTAAGAAAGAGACCTTATACTTCTATTCAGGCTTAAGTAACCCTGAACATAAATTTGACATTTGGATCCTTTACTGTGCAGTCAGTACAACAGCTTCCACTTCTGCTGTCACAGGTGGTATTCCAATTCCACGGTCTGTTTTAAGTCCTCACACGACTCTCCATACCTTTGTATGCAAGTGCTTGAAAACCCGTAACAGACTTAGCCTTCCAATTCCAAAAGTCAAGAGGTGCTTCTTTCTGCCTTTCCAGATGAGTAAGAGACTCTCATTTAAGAAGGGAGTTGAGCAGCTACATAACTTTGATGACCTGTGCCAAAAGAATTTTGAGGTGTCCCAGTAGCTCTTGCGTTTTTCCTGGAAAAAGCACTTGAAGCAGAGTATCCTAGAGTGTGGCTGTAACAAAGAGAAAGAAGGATAGAGCCATAGCCCTGCTATGGATGCAAGCACAGGCTGGCTCAGCAGTAAGCAGCTTGTGCCTGCCCAGGGACGCTGACAGAAGACAAAGGGGAGAGAAAGGAAAGACTAAGTTCATAGTCCCTTAATATTTTTCTCCTCATTTTTCCATTCTAAACTTGCCCTTGTTGGGGTTAATTAACAACTATGAATGCCAGTGCTACAGGAACAAAGAAAATTGCAGTTTTTACCCCTCTCCCACATTTTCCATAGCTGTGACTGGACCTCAGGATGTGACCTCTGTAAATGCTCTCTCATTACTGTCCTACTAATTAGTCTCATTTCATTTATGAGTTATATTAGCTGGGGATTTTATATGGTTTAACACATTAAAAAATAAAGCTTCTTGACATTTGAAAATACTCTCACTTTGAAGAAACTGTCAGTCCTCTTCACATCTGCACGAGGGGATGGTTAAAAAGTCATCTGGGGATAAAGGAGCGTTCTCCTCACAGCAATGGCTATGCAAAGTGTTAAGGAGGCCATGCCATTCTGGCTTAATGTGAGCACTTGTATCTTATAGCTATATGCCACAAATGTTTAAAGCCTAGATTCAACTCAGACAACTATGGGCATTAGACTGTTCAGAAAGATAAAAAAGAGGTGTCACCCTTTGCTTTTCAGACAAGAGGGGGTGATTCATCCTGGCTAAGCCATGAACTAGTCTCTGGAGATGTGGCTTTCTCTCTCCACTTATCACAGCAGGGGCCTAGGGGGGCCATAGCTATGACTTCAGTGTCTGCTGCTTGGCAGGATGTGATTCAGCCTTAGAGTTTAGTACGATAAAAGATCTTACTAGAGGTTCTTGATTTTGGGGTATTCTGTTTTTTCTACAGATGCAACTGACTGCAAGTTCTAAATTCATACATGGCCTGCAAAAGCTGTTTGTGCTCCCCACCACACTGTGTGCATACATGCATGTAAGCTGAAGGAAAATGTCACTGAAAATTCATCCTAGAGCAGCAGAAGCCAAATCAGCACATTTCCTCCCCCTATGTTGGCTAAAGCACTTAAAAAGCCAGAGGACATTCTGCAGAGCCAGGTACACTGACAGCTTGCTGGTATTCACCTTCAGCAGAATAACAGCCTTCCATCTGTTCTTCACTATCACCTCCTTGGAAAAGTGACTGGTATTAATAAGGATTAAACTTCTGATAGTGCCATGCCAGGATTCAAAAGAGGAGCTTCTTTATTGCTGTTCACTGGAACCTCTTCTGAAGCGGTGTCTCCTACAGACTTGCCTCCTCTACACATGCCTCCTTGTACGGAAAAATTGCTGAACAAAAGAAACTGAGTTAAGGTGAACAACTTCAGTTGTATTACAAGTTTTAAGACATAAGGATGTGATCTATTCTGAAAGTCCCTGATGATTTATTTAGTGGGCATATTTTTACATTGTTTCCTTTAACATCAGAGAAAATGTGCCTTTGGAGAGGCACAGCTTTCATCTCATCCCTTTTAAAATCACACCACAGATCTCAAAAGAAAGGCTATGCCATGTCAGAATTTAAAACATTCACCTTATGGCTGTCACCCAAAGTAGATGAAATATATGCCATTGAGTTTTAAATGACTGCTTATGCTGCCAGTCACAGTCAGATCCTGAACTGAATGATGTAAGTTCCCTCTGTTTCCCTGAAAGTGATGAAGCTGGATCTTTTTATACCAGAATAGGATCTGGCCCTCAAGTTTCAGTGTCTTCCAAATCCAAAGTAATTTTATCCACTTGAATAATTTATCATCATAACCTATTTTTCATTAATTTGACTATGCTTTCGTTCCTCTCGGGCTTGGTACTTACAGCGTAGCTCTACTCTGAAAAACAGCGATGTGAAATTAGCACTTTCTTACTCAGCAGATCCCTTTCCTGTGTGAAGTCAGGAAGAGTGCTGCTTAACTTACCAAGAAAAGTACGAAAATCTCTCTTCTGTCCCTTCCCTGCTTTCCACTCAACAGGACCAGTGGAGCCAGGGGGAAGCGAACAGGTCAGGATCTTTGGCTCTTATATTTATGTGACAGTCAACCAAGCTCCAGGGCCACCTGGGCAGCCTGTGGGTCTCTGGGTTGTGACCAGCATGACCCTCCCGCTGCCAACAGTGAAGCTGTAGCTGCCAGCAGAGCTTGCAGAGCTGCTGCCACTGAGGGCAGGTGAAAACAACATGATTTCCCACTTCCAGCTGATGTGCTCAGCTCAACAGTGACAGACAGCCAGGTGTTTAAAATTAATCTTAGGCATAAGGATTGCAGGACGATGGCCACTAAAATTCTAGGGGCTGAAAAACATATGAAGCTGTTGGTTGATGTGCTGTAAAACATCTCAGGTGTGAACACTTCTGTGCTAATCCTGAGGGATTCATTTAGCTAAAATAGATTCTGGAATCAGATTGGGGGCCCAAAATGAAGTAAGATTTGGGGACAATTTCTGAAGAAACTGGTTGTTCATACAGCGACCAATAAAGAAACATTGGCATAAGATCTCTCAAGGAAGACAATACATTTTGAGGCAATATTCCCCCTAGTGTATTCAAATTATTTTTTTCCTACTTTTCCAGATAAGCCCTTTCTAAAACTCACACTGAAAATTCAAGATTAGTTTTCCCCAAGAAAGCATATGCAATACATTGTAAAAATAGGAACTTTCAAAAGAACTTTGAATTTTTCTTTGCCATAGGACATCATTTATTACAAGAATGTTCTTCAAATTTAGACAGTCTCTAACATATGACTAAGTCTGAAGTCACTTTGTCTGTCAAAAGGTAAAGGGCAAATGAGTTATCAGGGCAGCTGGGTCATCAGAATTCATTCTCTTTGGACCAGATGTAGTAAAAAATATCCTCAGTCTTCCAAACAACTGAAGTCCCAAAAGGCCACAAATCCTAGCCTTGCAACAGGCCAACTTATCCAACACAAAGGTCAGCATCATTAAACAGAATAAACAAGCCAATCCTAGAGCCAGAAATGACAGATCTGCCTGGGAGGGGAAGGAGTCAAGCAGCTGTCTCTCTGGGCCTCCTTCATTTCCACACTTTCACAGTCCCAAACATTTTTGTACACTCACACACACTGTGTTTCACTCCATACACATGTGTGCACACATATGCCTGTACAGTGGGTGCATGCACGGGACCCGGCAAAAATCCCCTGCAAACATGGGAATCCATGAGATAGGCCATTACCAAACAGTATGGAAGCAGCAGCTGATGGAACTGAGCCCTTCTGCTCTCCTATTGTTCTCTGGACTGCTAGTCTTACTCCTCACTGCCTTGCAGGAAATAGTGTTTTGTTCAGGAGTTAATGACAGCTTATAGAATGGAGAATCTGTTCCTACTTCCAGCTCTCACCACCATCTCACCAGGTTCTGTCAGTCAAGGCCAGGCTAAACCCCATGCTCATTCCTCTGCCTGCCTTCTCAGCAGCTGAACAGGCACAGGATGTGTTCCCAGCAGCCCTGGTACTTGTACACGACACTCCCAGCCCAGGATCATGCTCCAGTCTGCACCTCCACCTTCCATTACTGCCCTGGAGCCAGCAGCCACTAATCCCCCTGCAGCAACCACCACACATGGCAGCACAAGACTAAGAAGAGGGGATGCTTCTCTCTTCTTGTGATGTCTACCCACGGCCCCCTCTACCTATCTACAGCCCAGAAATCTCTCAAACTACTAATTTGCAAGGAACCAAGGAAGTCACTTAGGTGCTTTGAAGCCAAGTACTCTTCACAGGTGAGAGCACAGCTGTTTGCATGCTTATTTCCTTCTGTCACCACGCTGGAAATATATCCTGTGCTTAGAGTGATATTAACCTCTAATGGATTTGGTGAGAATACAGACTTTAAAAATCTACAGGCATGAACACCAGGCTGTGAATCCAGAAGGGAGACCTGCTTTCTCCTGTGTGTGTATAACAGGGCCAAACCTCAGCTCCAACACAAGGTGACACAACGCTGCTTGTTCCAACCCGTGCGATGCCTGTCACATCCTGTCCCGAGGTGCTGAGCAGTGGCCTTCGAGCTACGAGCTCGAGCTGCCACAGCAGGAGCTCATCAGCAAATGTGAACATGCTGGCTGTGGAGAGAAGCTCCCACCATGCAGGACCAGCCGCTTGAGTTTTCTTTCACTTTTTAAAATTACTTTTATAAGCTTTCAGTATGAAAGAGATTAGGTAAAGCCCCATTCTAGGCTGCTGTGCATGAAATTTAAAATACTCATATTAATGCAGAAATAAGCCAACTACAACATCTAAAGCTCAATGCTGTAAATAAGTACCTATTCAGTACTAAGAGAGGACAAATCTCAGCTGGGACTTGACAGATTCAGGTTTTGTTCTCATTTCTACCCTTGACCTGTTCAGTGACTTTGAGTAAATCATTGCTTCCTTTCTATTTCTTTCTGGGTCAGGGACAGCCTGTCATTTTGTGTTCATAGCAGCTGGCATGAAAAGCCCCAGTCGTAGTGAAGACCTCTGGACATTGCTTCAATAAAACCAGTATCTAAATACCTGTTAAAAAAAGAACACAGAGAAGCCTTTTTCTTTCCTGGGTAAAAAGGTATCATGTTGCAATGCACGAAATCTTCAGATGTTTCATTAAGTAAATAAATATATACATACATAACTGCATTTACACCTAACACACACACTCAACTATGTTCTTAATTAAAATCTAGAAAACTATCACAGCTTTACTAGATTACTTCCCACCTCTGTATCTCTCAGATATTAAAGTTTTATCACCTCACTTCTAATAGATTTGCTGTATCTTACCAGTAAGATTTATTTTCTACCTTTGCATAAAACTCAACTCTGAATGCATTTTTAAAGCCATCATTATCCCAAGCACATGGCACAGAATTGTATTTATGATACAATGAAACCTCATATTTTTCAGTCTGTATTTGAAAGTAGTTAATATTTTTCTATCCAAATCAATCTGCTTCTCAGCAGTCAGTGCTGAAATAGGCCTTTTTCTACTGTTTTAGGAATCTGTTCTGCCTTTTCTTACCTCTCTCTCCTCACTTACACTTATAAATGTCCATTTATAAGCTGCCTGCTGAAATAGATGCCAAACTTAATACCATTGCATAAATTCACAACATAAGCTGCAAAAAGTACATCACTGCATGCCTCAAGAATTCACAGCCTCTCTTAAAATGTCTGACAGAATCCCTGATATTGTACTGGAAAGATTCAGTACTTTATTTCCACAGATGTGCAGCGAGGTTTTTGTTCTTGCTGTGGGCACTTGATTTCTGATGTAAGAATTGAGGTATGACTTGTAAGAGCAAAGAGTTCAAGGTCATTTATTTTCTAGTCTCTCAGTGAGCAAGGAATTGATGCCGTAGCAGGTAAGCAGAAATAAGGGTCAGGGAACCTTGAAACAGAAGACAGTAGTGCTACAGATCACATTAAGAACAAATAAACAATGAAAACACTGAATAATAATTAAAATAAAAGCAATGGGAGCAAAAGGAATGGGAAGGCTTGAAAACCTGTTTTAGGGTAAAGCCATTGAGTTTTCTGACAGTTCTGACGTTTTATAAGGTTGGCAGTCTCACACTATTTTGGATGTCTGCTCAAGCCCTGGTTCAAAAACCAGAAAGCAATAACATAGATGATTTTGATTGTTAGTGTACAGACATCAACTGAGATGGAATATTGGTTGTAAAATCTGACACATTCTGACAGGTGAAACACACATTTAAACTGTTTGGTTTAAGGAAGAATGAAGCAGACAGCAGCATTGAATGACAGAAATTTTAAACATCAAGGATAAGGAAAAAATTATTTTTTCCTTCAGATGGTATGATTTTTATTTGTTCTTAATGATAAAGTTGAAAGACACTTATGTGTTTGACAATGTTTTTCATGACAAGAACAAAGGTAAGAGCAGCAATTTTGGATGACTTACTCAATGAGACCATTAAAAATTCTTATCTTACAGAATTTAAAATATTTTTTTATATAAAAAAGAAATTTAGAATTGGATAAACAACAATACTAGCATTTTCAAATGCTGCTGGATTGAGAAATGGCTGCTTTTTGTTTGCCAGTTCAAGTATCCCTCTGTAATATTTGAATTGTAATTCTAGTTGGCAGCAAAAACTGGTCACCATGTCAGAACTGTTCTGACAGAGTAAAGGACTGAAGGACGAAATCTGCAGGGAAGTAACTTTTTTTAGAAAGAAGTAACTTTATTTTTTTTAGAAATGTTGGCTGAGCTTGCATCAGTGGGGTCCCATGGGTTCCCCTGACCACCATCCCTATCTTTAAATAAGTAACAAGCTACCTCCGGTGACAAACACTTACCCATCACTGCTGCCATCACTTCTGGACCACTGATGTATGAGCTGCTTCTGCCACCAGTGAAAGCTCACAATTTGTCAGCTCAAGAGTCTGTCCTTTGCTAATGGATTACTTTTGAAATGTCTGCTCTAAGTGGAAGGTTTTATTTATTTAATTATTTATTCATTTATTTCTAAAGAGGTGTGCAAGCAACACACTGGTTTCTTACAGTAGAGTCCCCAGTCTTCTTGATGATTGTTTTCCAAGTCTCCCCAGGAAAAGGTGATGAGGGTGTCAGTGCCCAGTTGGCACGGCCAAGTTCTTTTCTCTCCCCTGAATACTGTCTCAGGGATGGCAAGAGAACTGTAGCAGGCTTGCAAGGACAATATTAAAGTCACAGACTAAGGCATCCACTGGATGAGGCATCATTGCCCTCCCACAGACACTCTGAGCCCTGGCTCCCAGTGACAATTTCATCCTTTTCATCTCCTAGTAACAGAATAAATAGTCCCTCCACAAAGGTGCTCTGAAGAGCAACAAAATGACATGACTGACACATTCAGGTATGATTGTACTCTAAGTCACAGGCAAATCACTTATACCCTTATTCATGAAAGGCTTTGAAATCCTTTTGAGAAATGCAGTGAGGATTTAGGCAAAGGGAAATATACTTACTGAGTAAGACTTTGGGTGCAAGTTGGTGCTCCCTTTGTTACCTGTAGCAGGCAGGTGAAGAAAAGGGCCTCTAAGGCAAACCTGCTCCCTGATGGATAGAGAAATATGCACAGCTGGAGCATGCAGCTGATTTCATCTTAGGGCCCCAAAAAGAATGTGAATCTGTGATGTGGGGAGCGGATAAGGGGGAGAAAAGGTGGAAGTACGGGGTCACAGAAATTTCTGTTGCAATACTGTCCTCGTCAAAGACAATGCACAGCGGTAAATGATGCAGATGATCAACTCCCTAAGCTCTTACAGGGCTTTACAAACTTCCACCAAAAATAAACTTTTTACAAGTGAACCACTTATTTCATTTAAATATGTAGCCTGTATAATCGGAGTCTTTGAAGTAGGGAGACAGATGATCAGGATTTGCCTTTTGATCTTTCCAAATTGTTTTAGCAAGTAACAACTATGCCTGAAGTCTTTTCTGGGAAACTTTATTAACAACGATGTTTACAACAATCTTAGAGACCAAGGTTCTCTTAGTACTGCTGTTAAATAATCCTCCAGAAACGGAAATCTTACAAACCAAACTTATGGTCTACAAATAACATACTGAATTTTATGTAAATTCAATTAAAATCTCCAATCAAGTCAGCTACAATTTATTCGATGCTCTGTACACATTCATGTTAAAAATATTCACAGGATCTGTTGGATTCACACAGATCTAAGTCTTTTTCTCTGTTCATCTACTTGTACTGGACTCAATGGATCTGGCAAGAGAACCTCTAGCTCAGAGAGCAGATCAGGCTCTGAAGCAAAGAAGGACTGACTTTATCAGTAAACCAGAGTCGCCTTCACACTTACAAAAGAGCAGCACAAGCTGCCTAGTTATAAGACAAGCTGTCCCGCTGATTAGCACGAGCGCAACGATAATTTTTACCAAGGCACCTTGAAGAGGCTTCCCCTCCTTGGTGTCTGTTGTAGAGGACTGTGCTCACATTTCACATTCTACACAACTCCTGAAATTAACAGGTACATTCACAGCCACTGCTTTTAGACAGCCCATATACAGAAAGACACTGTGGTTTGAATAAAGGAAACAGGATTTTTTTACCTTTTGTTTTTTGAAGACAAGGAAAACAAAATTGCTTCAGACAATCTTCCTAGCCCACACTTATGCAGCAAAAAAAGGGAAAATAACCCACTTGTAGGAACAGCTAACATCTACATTTTATTGAGGAAAGCCTAAATTTCATTAACTGCGGTAACTGGAGTGAAGAAATTATTTTAAAAGATTGTTTTTTCCAAACAATTTCTGGGTCAAAGAAGAAAAAAAGAACAGTCCTGGGCTCCTCCCTCAAAACAGCCTGATAAATTCAATCTATTCTAATTAAAATATTTATGAATAAGACTGCAGTCTTCTTACAGCTGAAAAGTGAAATTGTATATAGGAATAATGAAAGTAATGTTAAACTATGAGCTAACAATTCCACTGGGGTACTTTGGTGATGTCAGATATGCTGAAATTTGCTAAGCAATCATACACCTGAAAATGAAGTAATTTTGTATTTGTTAAAACATATGAAACTCGTCACAGTTAGGAGGGAAAAATAAAATAATGGTTTACACAGTTACACTTAACCAGCACTATACCATTTCATCTTACTGCTAGAAGCAGATGGGCAATTATACAAAAGAATTTGAGATACAAAAGACTTGTGGACAGGGGTCTTGCTGGTGCTTTTCAAGCTTCCTACTCTTGAGAAGCATTTCAGCTTCCTATTTACAGACTGAATCTGTAAGAAGTTACAATCACTTCTCAAAAGTCAAATGGCAGCAGCATTCAGCAGAGAGCAGCTCCCTGCTTTTACTTTTTGTTCCCTCCATTATTATGTTTTAATGGTTTACTATCACTCTCTAAATTACAGAATGTGTTTGTTCTTTTATTTTCTCTCATCCTCTGAAATGGATTTTAAGCATCAATCCATTAGGAAAAGGCAAATCATAGAGGCTGTAAGAAGTGAGGTAGTATTGTGGGCTCAAGTGTAAAAAACCCTGCCTCATTTAAGTGCATCTCACATTGCAAGTGTAGAAAAGTATGCTTTTGAAAATATACATATTGATTAGCTCAGAAGTGAAACTTTGGGAAGACATCCTTCATTTGTGTCTACTTTGGCACCTGCAATAAAGTGCTTTTCCTGATGTCCATCCCACACCTACAGAGAAGTGCTGCAGACAATCTCTGAAGAAGCTGCTCAGTGCAGTGTGGCCATCAGGCAGAAGTTTTCTTCCATGAGTTTGCATTAATTCCTTGGGCCAGACTTGTGCATCCATGCTCACAAAGTTGCCCTGCACTTAAACACATACAACTGTGGGACATCAGAAAATGCATAAATGACTGGCCAAAAAGGATCTTTTTGTCTCTCAGGAAGAAAACGCACAGGTAAGGAGAATAAGGGTTCAATCTGTTTCGCTTATCAGAAAAGAAAGATAAAAAAATCACTACACAATATCTACCGAGGGACTGTATAAGCTGAGAACCAGTTAATGGAAATGAATGGCTTAAAGCAGCAAAATTAAAAGAACAAACAATGCTGGTAACCAGTGGGAAAAAATACCAACAGACACAGCGGATTTTCCATTTCTGGTGCTGTTTAGAGCTTTCATAGAAGAAACATCTGTCTGTCTAATACAACCCACAGACACCAAAAAAATCAAGGAAACTGGGTGACTTAAAACTGCACACCTCCTTTGAACTACACTTTGGGGACAAATTCTGCTCTTCTTTTGACAAAAATTGTTTTCAATGAACCTCTCTGGAACAGCACCCATACAGAGATTCTAATATATCATTGACAGTAATGGCCACATTGGTATCTTCTTGTCAAAGAAATCTATTAAAGCAGACACCAGCCTGATAGAACAAGAAGTTGAGAAAGAAACTAAACTTGTTAATGTAAACTACATGTACATTCTCTACAAAAAGAACTGTCATTCTCTTGCTTCATAATTACCTTTTTCTTCGAGTTTTATAACGGTGATTTAAAAACAAACTCCTCAGTCTTCCAGATATATCTGTGTCACATATCAGATGTGGCACCCACTGTTCAAAGCAAAACTGAGGATTTCCTTTAAATTACTGTACCATTTTCTGTAAAGAGGGCCTGAACTTCATAGCTCTGGTTTAGCAGACTTGAGAAGTAAATTTAGCTGCAAAACTTAAGTTAGGCACATGCTTAAGTGCTCAGCTGAATCAGTTTCTCATAACACTTTTCTCCTCCACAGCAGAGTTCATGCAATAACTTTGCTGGTCACTGACAACACAGCACTTAGACATAGGAGACAATTGTTAAACAACTTTTCCTCCTATTAGCTTTTGAAATTAATACTTTATTACTTCATACAAGACAGTAAAAATAATAAAAATAATCAACAACTTTTCATAAAAATTAAAAGGATTTAAACCCAAATCTTATTAAAAAGCCAAACTTAAAGCCAAATTAAAGAAATACTGTATTTGCACACACTTTTGAAGGAAGAGATTACAATTTTCTCTTTGATATCAACAGGCACTCTTCATTCATCATCTCCAAGAAACTAGGTTAGGTCTCCATAGGCCACAGTCAGAGTTATTAAGTAAGTAAATATGCCACTGCTTCTGTGCCCTCCTTTTATTTCCTTGCTTCTTCAGTCTCCTCTGGCTCTCTCTCTTGATGTTCTCTTTCCCACCTCAATTCTTTCAACTCTTGTCTGTACTTCCGTTCAATGAACCGTTTCTGATGGGCCATCTGGGGAAAGTTATCTGACAAAAGGAGAAATATTTTACATTAATAAACAAACTGCTAACAGAGAAAGCCTCAACTCGTTTTGTTTTAAACTTAGACGTTATTAGAGGTAGGGGGGAATAATGTTGTTACTATTTTCACTCATTTATTTCTTATAATACATAGTAAACCAGGACTGTGTTGTAAGACTTTGGTTTCTTTATGATTTTTTTACGTCTGTTTCTCCTGCTACAAAGCACTGCCAAATCTAATACATGCACGAAAATAAAATATAAAATCCTGGTATAGCGACATGGCCAGGTATTACCTGGATTTTACGTTCTGTTCCCTTAGCAACAGGTGGTCGATACTGAAAAATGAATGTGAAACCACTGTTAATGCTGTCAGGGTTTTTTGTTTTGTTCTCACTCCAAAAAGTATGAGCCACTGATTTCAAGCATTGTACAGATGTTTCCATTATTTTTATTATTGTTTTAGACCATGCAGAATTGACTATATGCCCCACACTATGGCGGGGATCCTAATGGGAAAGTAATAGTGTAGCAAGATGGAATGCAGTAAAATCTGTTCCTGAAAAAGTTAATGCTTGGCCAGGTATCAGAAGACAGGCTTAGCGTAGTCTAAGAGCATGGATGAGTGAAGACTGCCTAAAACAGACTGGACAAGGCTGTGGTGATGGAGAAATAGCTGGGGAGATGGATGCTTCTGCTTTCAGGCATTTGTGCACTGGCTGATGTGTAGGTACACATTAGAGCTGAGACTGTAAAAACAGCTTATATAATTGAACAGAACTGCTCTCACTTTAGCGCACTGCTCACAGAATGTGATGTTTTCTGCATGACCAGGGTGCTGACACTCACATGTGTCTGTACTGTGGAGACCTGCACCCTCCAGCCAGTCAGAAAGCAAAGGGGTGGTAGAGGGTAGAGTACGTGACAGGCTGCAGTTGGTGGTAAATCCTGCTGGGATCACACAGAGCTCTGGGATCAGCACTGGCTACCAACCCAGTCTGAGATGAATGCAAAAGGTTACTACACTGACCTTTAAAGCCATGAACAAATTTGGCAGATGTCTGGGCAAAGGACTGCTCTCTCTCTCACTGGCTACTGAGAGAATTCAGCTGAGGCTTCTCAGGGAGGAGTACCTTGGCACCAAGCTTTTTCCTCCTTTTTCTGGGTCCCAGGCAGCATGGCTTCTCAGCTAGAGAATATGGTGCAGAAGCCACATAAACTGCAGGAGTTTGTGGTAGAGCAGAATAACTTTCTACTGCTTTGTTTTATTGGCCAGTGAAATTTGCCCTTTATTCTATATACTACAGGAATAAAAGGTTTATTCATCAATTATTTACAACTTGGGCATATGAGAGTATATTTATTTAAACCAGAAAGCAATCTAAACAAAATTGGTTTTAAATTGCTGTTGTTTTTAAAAACACTAGTGCTTTGTTTAATGGAGTTCTGGGATATTTTGTAGCTCATGTGCCCCATAAAATGAAAATCAGATTTTCAGCACTGTGCCTATAACACAATTCTTTAAGAACTCAGCTCGGTAGCAACATGTTCTAATATGTTTAGGACGGTAAGAAGGAAACTCATATAATAAATTCATCATGGCTATCATATAAATAGGTATATGAAAACTACTTGCACTTGAAGTTAACTACTTATGCATTAAAAAACCCAACAAACAAACTAAACCAAACAACTCCACTCCACAACCATATACATAGTAGAACAGGGACCCTTAAGGGTTGTGTAACCTCCATCCCTAAAGACAATCAAAACTTGACTGGCAAGGCACAGAGAAACTAACTTGAAAGTTGGCTCTGTTTTGAAGGGCAGCAGGAGCAGAGACCTCCAGAGTTCTATGGTATTTAAACAAATAGATATGTCAGAAGAGAGCTGTGAAGTCCTTGGATTGACAGGCCATGAAACTCATAGCTCTCTTGAGTGGTGATACTGTCACAAGAATATTCACTCAAAGAAAACTTCAGTAACATCTTGCAGATACGCAGCAGAGAAGGGAAGTTACATTTTTCTACTTGTCAAATTTACTGATGGTGAGAAGTACATGATTAGCAGATGGATATAAAAACATATCTGAACTACACAGATGCATTGCCTTCTGAAATTTTTTAAGCTCTTGAATTTCCAGATGCAGAGATAATAGATTAAAAACCTTTGGCATCTGAGGAACTGCATGTGTTTCCTTTGAATGAAATGCAAAAGAGTGGACTTCCCATGTTCTTCTCAATTGAGAATTTCTGCTGCACAAAATGCTCGTAATCTATTTGCTTACAGGTCACCCACACCTGGCACTTTAACCCGGCTGACCAATGTCATTTCATGTAAGACGCTTGCCCACACTCATTCATATCTGAGACTACATTTCAATGAAGGACTGCTCCCATGTTGGCTATGCAGAACATAATTTAGAGAGATGTATACACAGATCCCAGGATCTGCAGCTGATAGTAGCCCTTCTTGACAGATAAATATCAATTTAAATTGTTTGGGATCTGCCTGTTAGATTTTAACCTACTCTACTGATAATCTGAGATCAAATTTTATTTCCTAAGGTCGCACTTTCCTCCTCCCCTGAATTAAAGGGTGAGACAACCCGAGCATCAGAGACTATGCAGTCTTATCCCATTGCATACATAAGCATGGAAAACCTCAATGAAACTTTACTACACAGGGTTCCCTTGAAGTTGCATGCTCTGTAGCTGACCAACTCCTGTTAACAAATACCTGTTGGGATCATATTAACTTCAACTGCTACGAAACTGTCTTGAAAGTACTAAGAGGAAAAACTGCTGCTTTGAAGTTGACAGCACTTAGCATACGTATTCTATTCAAAACTTATCCCCCACAAAAACTGCACCTTGCCTCACTAAAGAATGAGGAAATAAACTACAAATCCTCTGTTGCCCAAATATCTTACATTTTTCAAGTGCATCCATTGCAGCTCCCATTTCTGCTTGCTGAATACTGTGAAAAACAAACGAAAACATGTTACATGAGATCTAAGCTATACAGAATAAACTAAAGTTTCTGATAAAGTGGAGTACTAATTACTCTTTTGTAATGAAAGTTTTTGGATAACCAGCAGCTAGTAATTTCCAGAGCGTATGATATATCAGCCTTTCCATAAATATGTGAGCAATAGTACTACAGCTCCAGTAGAATATTTCTTAACTTAGATCAATAACAATAACAAACTACTCCAGTCCATTCTTCACTAAAGCATTTGCTTTTACTTGAGAAGAAAAAAAGGAACAAAATCACAGATGCGAAACTGTTAAAAACAGGAGTGATTTATAACCACCACCAGATTTGGTAGCACAAAATGAGGTTTTTGGGGTTCATGGTTGAAGTCTTTAAACGCTCAGAACCATTCCAAAATGCCTAGAAGTAGTAACGTCAGAAAAAAAATGTATAATAGTGTGGCACTCTTTAACTTGCCAGTGTAAGTTGCATAGTAATCCAGTAGCAAATACCTAGATAAAGACACTATTTCCTGGAACCTGTTCTGCATTTTCTAGTCTGAGAGCCACAAATAGCACTGCTAGCCATCCTGAAGGCAAGTTCACCAAAAAACGCTTAAGATCCAAAATTATACCAACACTGAACCCTTCAGCTATTCCTGAAGCAGAAAAGTTTGAAGAAGGTTCTACAGTTTTCCTTTTCTAAGGCAAACCATACAACAGTCTTTCTTCCTGGCTAGTCATTTTGGACACCGGCACACTCTAACACCATGTGATTAATTTTTTACTTTACCTTGGACCTTTACCACATCCTATTCTTTCCCCTTTGAAGTAAACAGCTACTGTGTATGTCCTGGCATGAGAAGGTCCCACTGTCTGTAAGGTCCTAAAAGAAGAAATATTTTACTCAAGCAGGAAGTATTAAAACACAGAATCTGTTTGTGGCACATAGATCACCAAGCTTTCAGTCTGGTAAATACATATAGTGCAATTAATGTAAAATGTAGAGCAAGAGTTGAAGGATGTCTGTATAGATCACATTAACCCAGAGATTACCAGAACAGTATTTATATCGATCAGATTTATTCCTCCAGGCTCACTCAGGAGCAGCACATGAAAATCAAAACTTTATTTAACCTACAAGCAAAAATGCAAACTGTAACATGAAGTGTTCAAACACTGTGAAAACACTTGTAATAAAGTAATAAATTATGCATAGCTGTGCAACTGCAAATAACCACAGCCATACAATTATGTGTGCACTAGAAGTTTAGTCCCTGAGAGTTTTGCAGGTAGTAAGGTTTCATAAGGACTTTGTACTAGACACGGTAGCTCTCTACACTGAATTTTCACAGTACAAAGAAATTCTCCATCAACTTTGAAAAGTTAGTTTGTCACAAAACAAACTTTCCATTTGACCTAAAGTCTAGGACATACATCAACAACCATCTAAAAGGGAAAAGGTAATTCCCTACCTGTGCAATGAATTGCTTCTTTTGCAGTTTCTTACTGCTGTCCCAAATCTCTCCCCACTTTCAGATCAAGTTCTGTCCGCTACCTTGTTTCTTTTTAGAAGGAGCACGTATTTCACATCAATTTTTAAAGTATCTAACTAAAGTACTCTATCTCTCAGTGCACTGTGACAACAGCAAATAAAACCTACCCTAAATTTAAAAGCAATACTACTGACTGCAGTGAAAGAGATAACCCCAAGAATACGAATTTAACAAGATAATAGGAAGATAACAGCGTATTACTAGGTCTGAGCTGTACTTTAAAAATCAATTTATCATCACAGCAAAACAAAACAAACATTTGGTACTTGATACTAAGTGGTTTTTACAAAAATGGGGAATTGTTTTTTATTGAATCCATCCCCCTCACTCAAGACAAAGCCCTGAACCCTCACACAGAGAAATGGAGGAGTCAGACCTGCAGAGCACTGGCTGGAGTGTTTAAGGGATGGCACTTCTGAAGTGCAGTGTGTGTCACTGTCACTGAATTGCTACATTGCATTGGAAACCTTACTTCAATATCTGTGACAAACGCACACACACATTCATGCTTCATATCTTTTTGATACAAGAATCCCACCAATTCAAGCCTTGAATTTTCATAGCCTTTATCTCTTCTTTTGGGGCTAACATTGCACCTTTCCTACATTAACTGAATGGAAATGGATGTAATATACAGCCTAACGTTTATTATTTATTATCTTTTTGAAGCAGCTATTACACTACTTAGCAAGTGAAAGTGAAAAGGGAGATCTATCCCATCCAGCTGAGAAACAGTGCCCATAATCGGGAAGTGTAACATAAGGTATTATTATGTTTGCATAATAATGTCAAGAAACTTCATCTATTACTGCGAATAGAATGGAGATATCTTGACCTCATAACAAAACTGCCACTTCTTTAACTCTTTTCATTTAATACTGTCATTCCTTACATTAAAAGAAAAACAAATATAGAATTATGCCAATTAAATACTCCAAAATAAAAACTGTATTTTTTCCTCACAACTGGAAAGGTAAAATGCTTAGTAACTCTTCCTCGTAATGGCTTGAAACACCTAAACCTTAGAAAAAAATATTTTCCATCTTCAGACAAAGAGAAACTAGAGGGCTTGTATAAAGACAATAAAAACAAACTATGGGAAAAATGTCAGGTGACTGATCACATCTTGCTCCATATACAAGGAAGGTTTATAATTAGCTGGTATCCATAAGATGCCTGTTCTTACTTGTAAAGAGGAATGTCCGGCTCTTTTCCTTCTGTCCTGAGTGTTAAGCAGCACTGCTGAAGCTGAGATTTAGGATCATTCCAATCTTGATTTAAAATAAACTCCTGCAGGAGGTCCACAAAGATGCTTTTATGATTGAGAGATTGTAGTAAGAGTTTCGAAGGCCACAATGTGTTAAAACACAGTGGCAGGAAAGTAGGAAACTGACTCATCTTACCTTTAGCCGTGGAAAAAAGCAAACATTCATGAAAGTGTGAACGTATTCCAAATCTTTATCAATGTACAGGGCAGCAATAAAGGCTGGGGGAGAAAAAGTTACTGTCACTCATCCAAGGAGAGCATTATTGGCTTGCACATTTAGAAACAAGTATCTCTAAGTACTTTAAAGCCATATTCAATTACATTTCAGAGCAGTGATCTGATGAGGGTATTATCCTGCATACTCAGGAAAAAAAAAAAAATCAAGTTGACCAAGAGATTAAGTGATTTACCCAAATCCACCCAGTCATTTAAAGTGCTAGGAACAACAATCTGTTCCTAATCTCACATTTTAACCAGGAGATCATGAATACTTACAAATAAATTGCTACTGGGTACCATAAAATAATTTAGATATAAATCACTCCTGTTTGTGTGCTATTTCCATTTGCTTACAGGATTATGCAAAAGCGAAGTGGTCTGAATGGCTTGCAAAGTACATCAAAATATAAAACATACGGATTAACTTTCTTGGCAGAATATTTATCACAGTTTCCATTTCATGGGAAAGAAGGCAGCATAAACTTCCAAAAATCAACTAAAAAGGATTTTATTTCCATGTAGCCTTCCCTCTTACAGAGTGACCATTTTAAAACCTCCTGAAATACAGACAAATGAACCCCAGAAATATTCACCTGCTGAAGGAACTACTTGGTCTTCCAACAGTGTCAATAACATTTTAATTAAACACTGAAACTGCTGTTAAATAGTTCAACTCAGAGTAGAAGCTTTAACTTTGAAGACATGCTTTTGACCTGGTCATCATGACCCCTCAATTTTTAAGCCTTCAACTTTCTATCCGCAACTATGCCTCTTTCATGCTTTCATACAGACTTTAAAAACCTAGGCTAGTCTTAAAAAATCTGGCTTTCAGAGGTACAGGCATAATTCATTTGGAAACCTGAACATACATTTTTAATAGTGATTTAGGGGATTTCTAATGGCTTTCTTAAACAAGCCCCAAGGAAAGGGAAGTAATTAAGTACCAAGTTATTATAACCAAATTAACTTACATTCCAAGAGATCAGCTAAAGTCTTAGTTCGAAGAGTTACAGGTCTTTTTGTCTTGTCATTAGTGATGGCAAACTCTTGCATACCCAGCTCTTCTGCCACCTTGGCCTGTGTCCTGTTGTTCACCAAAGAACTTCTCAACAGCTGCAAAAGAAAGAAGTTCCATTCCATAGTAACAATTACCAATAATAAACTACAAAACCTAGAAGATCTGGGGAGAAAAAGTGACTTTTATCCTTGAGGTTTCTCACTTCTCTCATTTTACTGACATTTTGATTCAGGACATCTTAAGTGATTTCTATAGAGACACTCTGTCATTCTTTCTACTGGTGATTTTTCTTTCTGTTTCAAGTCTTCTCACCAACCTTTACTTATTCTATGGACCCATTACTTCTGTATGTATGTCATGCATTTAAAATCCTTGTTTGTGAGCTTCTTTGCAATTATGTACCATCTCTTCATGAGTCCTGTACCTTCTCAGCTAATCTGCAGTTTTCTAGTTTAAGTAGCACACAGTTGTATACATTTTCCCGCATAAAGTGTAAGTTAACAATATTCTGGAGTCCATGGACCAGTCCCCAGTGTCCACCAAATGATAAATAAATAGGTGGTGACTAAAACAAGTAGATATTAAAGCAACATAGTTCAGTGTTTCAGAACGAGCAGATGAGTAAGCTGCTCCATTCCTCTGGCCAGAGAAAAAAATACACAGATGGGCAGCCTGTATGTACTATTTGCTCTGCTAGAAGGCAGCACACCTGAGCCAATGCATCCCTGACAAGGATGTGCCCTAACATGTTCCATATATGACAATGTCAAGGATCTGTCATGAAAATACTTAACCTTGGCTCCAGACAAATTACTTTACCACAGAGCTCTAACAAAGACATAGAGCTCTCACACAGCTTAAAGGAGTATTCTGGAATTTTAGAGGGAATTTCTGAACCTTTGGCTAGGTCAGCTTTTTTTCCTGTTTGTTTGCTTTTTTGCTTTAAATGGAACAGCATTAAAGAAGTTAGAGCTACCATATGAGATAGGGGTGAGAAGTAAAGAATGTCTCTCTTTTCCACTGTTTATGTGCAATCTAGAGTTGAGACACTGCACACACATTTTTTCCCTCTCTTTGTCTTCCATATCACATTTGCTCAGCTTATTAGATCCAAGTTATATGCTACCTGGCTCCAGCATGTCAACTGAGCTTATGAAAAATCAAGATTTATTTGCTGCGCTTGATACTTCATCTCTCACAACAGATAAATAAAGAACAGTATGTTCATAATTTGTTTGTCAATGATGTATGAAGCAGATACTCACAACCTGATCGCCATAAACTAGGCAGACTGCAGAGAGCATTATTACCTGCCTTCTTAACCTTTGCTTAAACTCATTTACTACTTGTCCCTTTTCAAAATTCTTTCCTTTTACATCCTTAAGATAAGTAAACTATACTTTCCCCAACAACATCATAAGTGCCCTAAGTACAATATCCTAATATGTAACCTATGAGACAGAAGTGCAGTGTCCCATGAGAAAAATCTATTTCTTGTAATGGAAGAAGAAGGGTTTCTTTTGTTGTGTTTGCAGACTATTTATTTTGACGGGATCCATAATCATGATTAGTGGCATCATAGAACAAAGAGCAACATATACACTACCCAGTGAATTAGAGATAGCAAAAAAACACCAGTTATCTTTTTAGCAAGGTGGTTATCAACTTGCTCTGTATTAGAATTCACCTCCTCTACAAGTGTGATTAGGAAAGAAACTCAATTCCCCTTAATGATACAGAAAAGACAGTCCCTGTGCATTTCCAGCAGCTTTTTTAGAGTTAGTCTCTACACTGGTAACATACAGCCTGCATCACTGCAGATGCTGTGACATATACTGTGATATACTCAACTGGAGCTTGTCTCTAATTACAAAGAAGTTTTTTTCTAATTCTCCCATCTTCACCCAACATACTACCACTCATGACTGTAACAGAAGAATGCATCCATAATCCAGTACTGGAGAAGCTGTATCTTCCAACATCCAACAAAATGTCAATTTCTTTTTTGGAACATTATTTGGCTATCTCCAAGTATGTAGATGAGACTATGCTCTTCTTTCTTTTTCTTAAATATAGTTAAATTACAGACATCTCTCCACAAGCAATCACTCCACACTGGGAAGCCACTGCATTGCCAGTCAAGTGGAATCCTTGACCATAATTACCCTCAACACACCAGACACCATTTAGTTCATCTACTATTACTTCAAATTTATGTATGTTCCCAGATGACGGGAGAAAGAGCTTAGTGTTGGCTGTTTCTCTTCAGATTCCACTTTATCAGTCCCCTTTCTAGCATCTTATTTCACTTGTCCTCAAATTTAAAAACATTTTAAGATAATTTTCTTTTTCTCTGCATGCACATCTCCAGAGTTCAAATTTTATTTTAGGCATTGCCTACTTCTTCATATCACAACACAAAGACACTTTAATCATTGTTCTGAGTATTTACACCCATTAAGAGCAACATTTCATATCCTCCTGACCAAACAATTCTTGCAAGAGTTATCTTATAACACCACAGATGCCTACATTCTTAAAGTCATGCAGAAAGCAAAAAACTCCACCAGGCTTTGTATCCTGTCTCCTGAATGGTACACAAGAATACATACAAATGTAACTGAAACTTAAGAAATGGTGCAGAAAAATTCAAGCTACTTTTAGTCACAGCACACACTTTTTTTTCGTCCTTGTAAACAGCTTTAGCCTGAAAAATTCAAGAATCATATTCTTGATAACACATTGCCTGCTAGAGACTTAGCACTGCCATCCCTTTACTGATCTGAGGAAACCACTCGAAAATTAAGCTACTTCCTAACTGGAAAACTTGACTCACATTCCTGATACACTTATTTCTTTGTTGTTCAAGTAGACTAGCTTTAGTAAGCCCAAGAAAATTTGCTACTTGCAAACAAAGCCACAACTCTCCAGCTGCATGACTAAATGAATCAATCAGCAAAAAACTACTCATACTAATACGCTGTGTTTAAAGTACTGTAAATTGTTGAAAGATCCCCAAACGTAGCTGTTCAAAGAGGCTAAAAGGCTATAGCAATCAACAGATGACATTAACGATAATAAAATTAAATTCAAAAGCTACCCCACAAGTTCCAGATTAAAGACAAGAGGAAAACCAGATCAAAATAAATGACAAAAACTTTTTATCAGGATGTATAACCCTGCCCGTATGCAAGTTCACCAGATTAGAAGTCAAAAATAAAAAAAAGTCATGTGATACTGTCTATTTAAATAAAAGTCTAAGAGACCCATCTTTAAACAAGAACTAGTCTTAGCCCTCAATTTCCTCGCTGACATCTTTAAAATTTTTGATCCATTTCACAGACTGAACAGAAATTATTACCGTGGGCTCATAAATCACCATTTTCTATTGCAGGGCTCATGACGTAAAATTAACAAAGCCTTATTAAGAGCAGTGGTTGCTGAGGCTTCTTTTATTAATCAAACTCAGAATAATTCACTAGCTGTTCCAATAATTTCAGTCTCCATCCCACTCTTGCTCTTATGGAGGATGTGATTGATGGCAGTCTCACCGTTAAGTGCCCTTCATGATGATCAGGGAAATGTATGAATAAATACTCTGTGGCTACCAACTGCATTATGGAGTCACCCAGGAATTCCATCCTCTGGTTGTGGCCTCTGAAAAATGAGACATCAATGCACCAAAATCAATAAGCACTCAGTGAGAAAAAAACCAAAACCAGCATGCACACACAAATTAAAATGAAGAGTGATCTGAAAGTGAGCCTTGCTCATTTCCAAACACATTTAAGACAATTTTTCAGTGTTAATCAGGTGAGATGAAAACACAGCTCATTACTGTAATAACACCAACTTACAGGCAAAAAGCAAATCAGGATAGCTACAAATAAATGCAATCATTAGATTACAGATCACAGACTAAATGAAAGACAAGAGCAGTTGTTATCAAATCTGTATGGGATAAGATCTGTATCTCAAACTTGTTTTAAGAAAATGAAATAATGAATGCAGTTACTTCAACAGAGAAAAATGTCTGTCCATTCACAAGAAAGTATAGGATCAGGGTTTAAATTCATACCAGATCCTTGAGAGGGTAACCACTGATATGAAGTTTAACAATGGCAAGTCTCAGATTCTCTGTCTGGGACAACCCCAGTTATGTGTATACAGTGGGGAACGAGAGGCTGGAGAGCAGCACTGTGGAAATGGACCTAGGGGTCCTGGTTGATGGCAAGTTGAACATGAGCAGCAGTGCCCTGGCAGCCAGGAGGGCCAACCTGGAGTGTCCTGGGGAGCATCAGGCACAGCATCGCCAGCCGGGCAAGGGAGGGGATTGTCCTGCTCTGCTCTGGGGCAGCCTCACCTTGAACACTGTGTGCAGTTTTGGGTGTCACAATACAAAGATGACATTAAGCTGTTACAGAGCATCCAAAGGCTAGCAACAGCCAAGGAGTAATGGTGAAAGGTCTTGAGGGGAAGCCGTATGAGAAGCAGCTGAGGTCACTCTGTTCAGCCTAGAGGAGACTGAGGGGAGACCTCATTGCAGAGGGGAATGGAGGGACAGGTACCAATCTCTTTCATAACCAGAGACGGGCCTCAAGGAAACAGCATGAAGCTGAGTCAGAAGAGGCTTAGGTTGGATATGAGGAAGAGGTTTTTCACCCAGAGGGTGGTTGGGCACTGAACAGGATCCCCAGGGAAGTGGTCACAGCACCGAGCCTGTCTGAGTTCAGGAAGTGTGTAGACAACACTCTCAGACACATGGTGTGATTCCTGGGGTATTCTGTGCAGGACCAGGAGTTGGACTTGATGACCCTTTTGGGTCCCTTACAACCCAGCATATTCTATAATACTGTTTGCTTGAAAACAGGGTCTGGCAGCTTTGCAAGCAACAGAACACAAGGCCTGTGCTTGGACCAAAGAGCGTAATTTTAGTTTTTTTCTCTGCTCAAATGCACCTCCAGGTATGTTTTGCTATGGTCTCAGGAGTGATGTACAAATATCAGTCATGCAGAAAGCTCAAACAAAAACACTAGGATAGGTGTCCAACACCTTCTACAGTCTTTCCCAAGGTATTTGCTACTGACTGGTGTCAGAGGTGGCATACAGAGCCAGACGGGTTTGTGAACATAGCTGCTCTCTTCTCTTCCAGGAAACAGATGTAACATAGTTTGTTTACAAACTAGGAATACTCTAACAGGAGGGCCAACAGAGCTACATGAGGACTTTGCTATGTACTCACAAAGTCAGATGATTAAAGCCTACTGTCCTCAGAGTGAACGCACGTGCTAGAAGCCGAACATGAGTAAAGATGACTCCAATTGCCTCCTCAAACTCCGTAAGCTTTTGAAGAACTGGAGAGGTCTCAATGAGTTGCCTATCAGTATTGGACTCCTGCAGCTGCAAGAAAAATGAAGTGTAAGTAATGACCAACTCAAGACTGCTGCAGAAATTTTCAGATAAAAGCAAGCCTTCTCTTAATCCAGGGCAAAGAACATAATGAACAAGTTCTGCGGACACCTGGATTGAGAAAACCAAGTTTCCTCTGCCTTTTGGTCTTGATTCAACTACCACTCAAAGAGATGTACTCTGATGTATGCTTTTGTAACAACTGAGACATTTAAACACATCACAAAACATGTACAATTGTACATTTCTGTATTTTCTAACATTATCACATTGTTTGCAACTGAGCAACAGATCCAAAAATTATTAGAATAGGGCTGGCAGACTGACAGCATGTCAAGATGAAACAAAATCCAAATCAATTTCTCCCACTTTCCTTAAGTATCAAAAATCAAGAATAAATACTTTGTATATGAAATTCAAAAGGGTACACACTAACACAAGAAAATTAACATTATTGCTTTGGGTCAGTATCCTTTCTTATATCAGTTTCTTGTCTGATGTCCTTGATATGGTGACACTGTTAAATGCCTTTGTGGAGCTGGGAAATGGTTTAAGCATTTCCTCCAGACATTCTGAACGTCTCTTTGGTAAAGTAATGCCTTAGAGGAGGAATTATCCAGAAGAGGATGCCTAAAAGAAAAGTAAGAATAACCACAGCTTTTTAAACTGGCACTGAGGTAATTTTTGGTTTGTTGTCTGCCCCTTTTTTATTAATTGATTACATTCAACTTGTCTCTTTATTGAGCTTTCAGTTCACATTTTCATAGAGCTACATAACCCTTGCACCAAAATCCCACACTTGGTGATAACTGTCACTTTGGAGTTCAGCTGCATGTGGAGCTGAGATTGCTTTTTGCTTCCTCACGCACAGCCCTTTCTATTTATCTACACAGAATTTCTTGTGCTTTTTTAAACCCCACAGTGAGTCAGCCTTGCATTCTCACAATCAGAGTGCAATTCTTCAGTTTGCTGCTGTCCCTGCTACCTGGAATAATTTGGTATTGTCAACAAACTGCCACCTCACTGCTTATCCTCTTCCCTAGGCTGTCAATGAGAACAGCCTGTACTTTAGCAAAGATCCCAAGGGAAATCTGCCAGCGATCACCATTCCTTGCAAGATGTGGTCATTTTACTCCTGTTCTCCATTTCTTATGTTTCAGCCATTCCTTTAAATCTTGTAGGGACTGACAGTTTTCACTGGAGTTTCTTTTTTTTTTACTGTTTCTTAAAAAAAAGATAAAAATTTTAAAAGCCTTTCCTGACTGCCTTTACAACAGCCTCTCAGGAAACCCAGCAGCCAGTATCATCTCTATTATCACATGCTTTTTTCTCTCCTAAAACTTCCTATTCATTTGTGAAGCAGGAGTCTTTTCATGTTGATTCTTTTCTAAAGAGTCCATATATATATCCAGATGACCACTAATTATTTTTTCAGAACTGTTTCTACAGACTTGGCTACTGCCAAACACACAGAACTGAAGGTCTGTAATGTTGCCTTACACAGAGCTTTTTTTTTCACTCATTGGGATCTCATTTGGTATACTGTTAAAGTGACTTTTAGTAATTTTTAAAAACGCCATTTTTCAGGCTAGCTGTGCCCAAAGGCCAGCCTGAGCTGCCTGTGTTTCACCTACTGGCATAACCACCTAGGATGGCTTTGGGATATGAAAGAAAATAATTTTCATCACACAAGCTCAGGTAGTAGTAAAAAATTATAAGCTTCATACACTGACTATCTCTAAGCCAATCTCTAAGCAGAGTGCAAGTCTTCTTTGTGAAAGCAGAGATGAAAACGTTAAAATAAAGTAAGAGAAAAGAAAGAAATTCAGAGTAAGAACAATCTTCTTTGGAGCTGGTACCACCACACAGGATAGCTGGTGCTGAATCTCAAAAGGTTATCTTCCTATTAAGAGTATTTTGTATTTACACTCAGACGGATGTGGTTGTAAAAATTCTTCACATGCACTTACTTGTTACTGAAGATTTTGGCTATGCACTCATTGCTGTTCTTGCAGCACCCCTGCATTCTCCTGCCTGCACTGAAGACAAGGAGCTACAGTGCAGAAAGGCTCTGTGACTTGCTCTACATCTGCCCCAGGATTCACTCAGGGAGAATGGACTGGGAAATCAATCTCCCAACTTCCAGCCTCATAAGCTGACAGCTTGAGAACTTGTAGCCTTTGATACATGGAGGGTAAGTTAGCCTTCAGACACCTTCATAATTTTAGTGTTTATGTGGTATTGAAGTTACTGGAATCACTGAACCACACTATCATTGCATGGGCACACACACACATCACCAAAATAGAATCAAATCAAAACTCTTATGGCTTTCAATTAATGTGCCTTACTACTATTAAAGTTTCAGTCCTAATTTCAGGTTAAGAAGATATTTTCATAGATTACTTTTGCACCCTTTCCCCCCAACTTACAGAAGACAAACAAGAAACTGTCAAAATGTTACTTCTCATTGGATTTATTGTATAGGCATAGTTATATAACAAACATGAGTCAAGGAAAGGTGAATGATTAATTCTCAGAGAGGCAGAAATTCACTACTTACTTAAAAAAACCAACCAAACAAATCACAAACCAAACACAAAGGAAAACATATACATTCCTTTGGTTACTCTTTAGCACAATTTCTGAGATGTCATCACAATGGAAACCTATGGAAAAGCATCCTTGAAAATAAAATTGAACTGTGAAATTTATTACAGAAAGGGATACACTTACTTGGAGTGGGTGTAGTGGATAATTAAGCCATACATCCCGCAGGTCCTGCAAACATTGAGAGATGCCTTTAATGCTCAAGGGAGTCATTTAACAAATTCCACAGTACTAAATAAAATGTCATTACTTGAAATACTGAACTATTTCAGATGCTGACTCTGCTTATTGCAAATTCAATAGTGCTGGCAAACTAATTTTTAAAATCGTGTATTTGCTGCTCAAACTGCCTGTAGTTCTCCCAATTAGCTTATGTCAAAGAGGTGGAAAAATCCTTGAACCACATAAAAAGTGGTTAAAGGAAGAAAAAGATTTGTTTAAGCCTCAGGACTAACTTTATTTGCAAGTATTCCTCAGTACCAAGTTTGACTTCTCCAAAGGCAAGGACTGAAAAAAAAACAAACCCCAATTATTTTCTTCTATTTCATAAAAGCTTCCTTCACTACAGCCACCGAGCAGCAAATAAACAGAGTTACAACAGGCTTCCAAATACTTTTATATCTAATAAGCTTTGTCATTTCACAGACTCAGAGGAAGGAAAATAATATACAATTCATCCTTTCACCACTGCTATGTGTGCTGTCCCAGCAGTGGGTACTTCCCTTCACCTTTATACAGCACATGTTCTAACTAACAGCCATCTAAGATACAGCCTGATCTATCCTGCACACTGTAATTGTGCAATTGGGTAAATGCTGAATGAAACACCCTCCTTTTTTTTCCCCAAATATATGTTTAAAGCTTTTAGGGCAGGATGATCAAAATGATGAAATAGGAATAGTTGCTCTACATGGGCATCATTCCCTCAGAGCCTGACACCTGGATATGCAGCACCCATTCTGTTTTCAGAGCAGCACTCTTAAAGGAAGCTGTCTGGTTTCCCACACTACCCACCCTTCTCTACTTAAGCCAAGCAACTTAAAGCACACCTGAGAAAACACGGTAATTTTTTTGCCAGTATCAGTACAGCTTGCTGTCCTAATTCAGTTTCCAGGAACTACATACAACAGGTGTAGTATTTCTGTTCATTTGTGATCTTTAAGTAAAAAAAAATGTACAAGAAAGTGCATCAAGTTATTTTTGAACTGGAAATCAAATCATATAAGTACATAAATACCTTTTCATTGAAGAGCAAACGTCCAAATAATTGTTTTGCTTCTTCTAGGCTTCCCTCTAGATAAACAGCTCCTACATGAGGGGACCAATATGTCAAAGGTCAATAATGCAATTAGTACTGAGAAAATTACGAAGCATGGGAAAGTCAAAGATCTTGGACTTCATCTCCAACACATTCATTTTAAAAGGATGCTTTCGGTTGCAACACATATTTTTTGGAGAAATTTAAAGCATGTTAAAGCACCAGCATAAATCAACAGTCATAAAACGCAAAGAAAAACCCGAAATAATTGTATCAGTGATAGAACATGATACATCCAAAGAGCAAAGTTTAAACAAATTAACCTAGATGCAATATATTTCCAAAAGTACTTTCCAGTAAACAGCTAACTATACAAGTGTGCCGATTCCAGTAAGGGTAGAGTTAGTTTTCTTCACAGTGACTAGTACAGGGCGATGTTTTTGATTTTTGCTGAACACAGGGTTGATAATACAGATTTTTTTTTTATTGCTGAGCAGGGCTTACACAGATCCAAGGCCTTTTCTGCTTTTCCTACTGCCACACTGGAGAGGAGAGTAGGAGTGCTTGGGAGGCTGGGAGGAGACACAGCCAGGACAGGTGACCCAAACTGACCAAAGGGATATTCCAGACTGTATAACATCATGCTCAGTGTATAAAGAAGAAGGAAGGGGGTACACTTGGAGTGATGGTGTTTGTCTTCCCAAGTCACCTTTACATGTGAAAGGGCCTTGCTCTCCTGGAGATGGCTGAACAGCTGCCTGCCCATGGGAAGCAGTGAAATGACTCCTTGTTCTGCTTTGCTTATGTGCAGAGATTTTGCTGTCCCTATGAAACTCTCTTTATCTCAACCCATGACTTTTCCAGCTTTTACCCTTCTGATTGTCTCCCCAGTCCCACTGGTGAGGAATGAGTGAGTGGCTGTGTGGGGCTTGGCTGCTGGCTGGGGATAAACCACAACAACATTTGCAGATAGGGAAACCCATGAAATACACTTCAGTAACTAGCAAATAACTGCCATTTATTCTATACTTCCAACAAGATTTCACTCTGCATACAAACAATGTATCAGGACTATTGCAAAGCCCCAGGTCTTCCCAGTACCACAATAATTTATTGTCTGAACTGCAAACTGCATCTCTGCATCTCTCAGTTTATGAAGATTGTAATTTTTTTTTTTTAAACTTCACACACAGCCCTCACTAGCTCTCTCCAAGCTCTGCAAAACTTGTGTTAACATATTCTATTTTTGGGTGTACCCCATATACTCTTTATCTGCACAGGCATTTCTTAAATTTAGTATCAATGTTTTGTCCTTTAACATGCTTCACAGGAGGGCTTCTGACAACCTCAAACTGGTTATTGTAAGCATAAAAGCAAATAGAATACACAGCTACATCAAGAACACAGAGAAAGGGAGTGCATGTTCCCACACACAGGAAGAACATGATTTGCCTTGCCTTTCCCTTCCCCTTTCCCTTTGATTCCTCACTAGATCAACTACTTTCTTTGGACTCTTTGAAGAATAGTTTGGGGGTTTTTAAAACTAATCTTGCAGAGGAATAGTATGAGAGCACAAAATTCCAAACAATTACTAGGCAGCCTGCTCATACTTCTGTTTTTTATTTTCATCACAGGGACTTCATGATGAAGCATCAGACTTTGTAAAAGAGCCTCAAGTAGGAGTTCCAGACCCTACATACACTTTTATAGTCCCTCAACAAGCTCCCAGATTTTAGCTACAGCACTGACAAAATCTTATTGCTCAATTACCTTTCTGAACAACTTTGTATTGGAGGTTAAACAGCAAGCCTGCTCTCTCAGCAAATCTCAATGCTTGCCAGATAGTTCTCATCACTACATCCTGACAATCTAAGCCTATGAACAAAGACACAGATACATATCTAGTGTTCCTCTTCTGTTTGCTTTTTATTTTTAAATTAAAGATCAAAGCGTTCATGGAAAGCAAAACAGAGTTAAAAAGAAAACTCTCATTTCTTGATAAGAGGAAATGCAATCTGGCCCAAGGCAGAATGCACAGAACTGTTGACATCTAAGCCAACTATGATCTATTTTTCAAAGCAGGACAAAATGCTTTAGGAGCTCGTGTAGTACATAAAGACCTGCATTAGGGCTAAACCATTCCCATAGCTAGTAACCTGTAGAGTACATCTCAATGAATACGAAGTCAAACCAGTGAGATTAACTTGCTTTGTGTACTCAAACAAGTAAAGGTTCATATAATAGAGCTTGTGCAGAAGTAACCAATGAGATTTCCACCCTCCTAACTGTGGTCAGGCCCCGATTTCTTCTGCAACATAAATCTATAGACCAGTGCAGCCAGTCACTAATCAGCATCTTAGAGCCCAACAGCAAATTTGACACAACTCTCCTTCACCCTCAGCTAGAGGGTAGCTTTATTACACCAGCCATGGCATATTGCCATGCTTTTTATCTGTAAGGAAAATGCAATGACTAAAAGGTATTTACTTTGCAAATTGACAGAAGGCTAGCAGGGTACAGAGGAAGTAGTCTGGTGACTCAGTTGGGAGTACCTGGTGTATTCAGAAAGCAAGCTGCAGTTTAAAATTCAGGGCTGAGGCTGCAGGTCTGTTCAAGCAGTACTGGAAATGGTGAACCTGCTTATCTTCTGCCAGGCCATGCTGGCTTCATCTTCAGTGTGTGGGAGCCAGGATATGGAAGATGAGATTTTCATGGTTGTACTACACACTTATTGTGTTTATACACATGCCATATGTACAGGAGAGGGGAAGGGACAAAGATGACATAAGAAGCTTCACTATTGCCTACTCACACTAGCACTACTCAACAGACCCACATCTCCTCCATCACAATCAACAAGGCACACAGACATGCATAAAACAACTGTCTTCACACACCAATGCAAACACTTTACCTATTAGGGCTTCAAAGCAGTTGGCCATGGCATGGCGGAGATCTGACTCCCTGCAAAGGTCTGGACCATGAGCATAGAGCATGAATCGTTCTAGTTCCAGCTTCTGCAAAATATGTAGAAGGAGTTAAAACCATGGCTTTAGAAGTACAAGAGTACCAGTTTAGTCAACAAAGTTCAATTACACTGTTAGCATGCAGCTACTAGGTTTGAAGGAACTATGAAGCTTTTCTCCATAGTTTCAGTTTAGACAGAGGCTAAAATTAAAAAATTTCCGATGTTTATCACAGGTAAATAACTAGAGTGTCATACCATGGCAAAACTAGAATTATCAAACCAAAATGTCAAAGGAAGCCTGATCAAAACATTACTGGTAAGTTTTAGGAATGAGTCCAAGAGAAGGTCCAAAGACATGACAGAAAAATAGCCTGATACTGGCTGGACAGTGCAATGCATCATTTTTGCACGCAGCAATTCTTGCTGGTAGTTTGTCCTCATGTGATTAGCCTTCAGAGATACCAAAGGGACATTCAAAGGGAAGGGACTTGATGCTGAGGAAAAAGACTGTGCCTACAAAAGGAAGCTAAAGCAGAACAGTGAGGAATAGGAACTATGGCAGACACAATCCAGTGAACATCTGGCTTTTTCCTCTGAGACCATCAACAGGTGGTAGCCTCTGGGCACTGCAAGAGAAGGCTCATATTTTAAACTGCAGTGCCACCTAGCTTCCTTCTTCCTTTCAAAAGTGCGTCATTAACATTCATCTGTTGCCTGAACTATAGCTCTGCTTGCCAGTCAGAATCTCAGGTAGTAAGTCAGATATTTCCTATAATATATGATAATTCTGCTATAGAAATGCAGGCAAGAGCTACTAGATTCTCTTTACATATTCATCTTTTTGACACAAAACCATTATTGGGATTTTTAAAGAAGAGATTTGTACATCTCACAAAGTTTGTATGAGAATAAGCTCTTCCCAGCTGGGTATAAGTTTCTACTGATTAATTTCTTGTTAGCTTTCAACTTCATCCTCACAGAGTATATTTAAGAGGTAAAGCTGGAGACAAAGTTGTTTGAGGTGCATAGTTTAGACATGCTTCAATTGTCAAAAAGAGTTTTCCATTTTCAAAGAATGGCAGCCGGTTCACGGCTCCAGAACACTGTGAATTACCACTTACAGTGTTCCATCGCACTTTATAACGCACAGTGAGCACTTGCTAGAGTCAACATAAGAATAGAATGTTAATTGTTTTATATAAAATTTAAACTTCTTATCATTTGATCCTTAATTATTAACAGCATCCCAGAAGTTCAAGAGACATTTAAAAACTGAGAATTATATTAAGTAAACTGAATGCAACATGACACTGCAAGGGATGAAACCAGGAACATCATATAAGACACATGAGAGGAACAAAGGGTAAGTTGAAAAATTGAGAATATACAGCTATCTAAAATTAACAGTTGTATCTAATATAAACACAGCTTTTAAAATATTGCAATAAAAATTCAAAAATTGTCCTTGTACAATGAAAAAGGCTGCAAGCAGACTTGAAGAATATGTGAGCTTTCCTGATGCAGGTTTAAAAATAGTATCATGAATTCAAATGTCAGGCAATACCACATTTATAAACAAAGTTCTGATTTGAAATGTTTCAATCAATTCATGCTTATCTAAATTACTAAAGAAAGACGTGGAAGAAAATTACTGTGTTCACTGACTACTCTATGCCTCTCCTGAGAGCTGAGCAAAAAGATGGTATGTTAGAAATCCTGTAGTTTTTGCCAAGATCTCAAGATTGGATATGCTTGTTTAAAGCACTGTGAGATTACAGAGAGGGAAGATTAAAAGAATAACTTGAAAACTACCAGCAGTACACAGTGGACAGTGTGTGCACATGTGTAGCATAATCAATGACATCAGTAAGCATCAGACTGTTTCTTTAAAAAAAAAGCTAACAAAATCAAGAATGAATAAGGGAATACCTATCTATTTATGAATAGAGATGTAATCAACTTTCTGTATCATAGTAGCATGCACCAGCATCATATATAGAAATATAAAAAGCTCTGTCATTCACAGAACTAAATTAAATAAAATTCTAAGGCATCTCAATTTTTCCTATGAGGTAACACAATTCCTCTCCAAAACCCTGTTCAAGGTACTTCTGACTACTCTGACAGTCAGCAGTCTACATTTTCAGACTTGAAAATGACTGCATAGGTTATGGAGCAGATGAAATTTTTCTGTTGCCATGTTCTCCCTACATATTCTATCAGAAAGTCCTCTTAAAACAACATGTTTATAGGTTTGATTCTTTTTCTTCACTAAAGTTCTACTGTCAGCTTTATTACTTGTGCAAATTAAAGGCAAGTATAGGCACACCTTCAACAAAGGCTACAAACTTATCTTCATGCCTGCAAAAATCACTTTTCCCAAAAGCATGCTTTGGAGAAAACACTAAGCTCTCCTTCATCTTTAAAATCTACTTTCAAACTGAAGAGGGTTCCTGCATCCCAAATCTTGTCCACAAAACACAGCAAAGAAAGTGGTGTTCAGAGCAGGTAGCTCCCTCAAGAAGCAGTCCAGACACTCCTAGTACCTTACCCGCGGATGTCAAACACAGAGACACAGAGAGCTGTACCTTAGCCAGCATGGCCAGGTGTTGGTTCTGCACAATGGCAGTGCGGTACGTAGCTAATCCTCCTTCCTCCAGAGTGGGAAACAGGTAGTATAAGTGGACACTGGCAAAACAAAAAGCAAACCAGATGGTGTCAGCATTTGATTAAAGATGAACCACATATACCTGCAGAGAGCTGTGCCTTTGCCTCAGACCCTAGTGGGTAATATGGGTTCCTTCCCAAAGTGGAACTCAGCTCGATGTAAGGCAAAGATACAAACATTCAAACAACGCCCAATCCCATCGGACGGGACAGCACTGGCGGCAGAGGAGGAAGAGTGCTGTTTCTCTACTGGGCAGCACATAATGCCGAAATACCTGCCCCAGCCTGCAGCTCCCTCATCTCAGGTTTCTGTCTACCAGCAGCAGCAGAGGGTTCAGCAGAGCTGACACCTAGAGGATGCTGAGGAATAAAGCACAAGGGAAACCTCAGCCTGGAGAAACTCCGTGCTGTGGGTACACAGTGCTTTCAGGTGATGCTGCTGCCAACAGGCTATCTATCTGTTTATACACGTTTCTTAAAGTACTTTAACAGATGCTAATGAAAACAAAGAACAGAACTCAACAGCCAGTATTTGTCAAATGTGTGAAGTCATTATACCACAAACCACAAAAAAAAAAAAAGAGGTAAAAATCACAGGCTCTTAACAACCTTTAATGGTATTTGTCATCATGCTATCAAAATACTTCATAAAACAGAAACAAAACAAAACAAGTAATTTACTGACTCCATCAAGATCTGAGTAATGATTTTGGATACTTTCATATATGACTGGCTAACCCATGGTGAAAGAAGTTAACACATGGAGGGTTTTCAACATTGCACAATTAAGGCACTGTACGACACTAATTATTAAAATATTTTATTAACCCAATATACAGGGAGAAAAATGCAGATGGATGAAAGATTATTTAAGGACAAAAACTGCTACAAAACTTAGGGGCAATTTCATCAAGCATCATAATTCACAACAGCAGACACCTGAAGTTGAGACATAGAAAAAAAAGTCAGATTTAAATAGGTCCTTACATGCTCTATTGAACAGAAATGGGCCTCGTTTTTTTTCCGAATCGAGACAAAAGTTAGCTCAGAAAGTGAACTGATGGTTGATGAACAATGACAATGAAAAATGTAAGACATTTTAATCAACAAGTCTTCCATCTTATCTGCCTGTACTGTTGTATGAGAGAAAAGGCCATGAGTTTTAAGGGCAGTGGAGACCTTTATAGGCTAATAGTTTTTAATATCACGTAGCTAATGGCTAGTAGAGAACAGAGGTACAAAGGCAGTTTTGTTGTTTATATAACAAACTGGCTTAAAGAGCAAATTAACAGTAAACAAGACTACACCCCTATTAAAAACAGTAGAACAAAGCAGGTGAAATTTATATTGCGCAACCTGTTTGCCTCTACTACTCAGGTAATGTAGAACAATGGAGATAACTAATAATATGCCTGTATTGTTCACTGATTTCAGAATACTCAGGCCAACACTGGAACAATTCTTGATGAACCATGAGGTTTTTTCATTACTTTTGAATAAATTTGCATTTGTGCTTAACTATTTAAGCTGTTATGGAAGCTACAGCCCTAATTACTGGAAATACAAGAACTGCAACACATTCAACATTACCCATAAATGCTTCTCCCTTGCAACTACAGAAAAAGAACCCATGGAAACAAAATAGCATGCTAGGAAAAATATCTTTGCTTTAAAAAATGGGTACAAAGTTCAACTTGTCCAAAGCTGAATAATCTCTAACCCAAATCAATTTAAAATCACACTCCATGAAACAGAAACTCTAGCTTTTTATTTTGCAATCTTTCTTGGTTTATCATGACCACCGAAAAGAACTTTCAATAGAGTTGTCTGCAGGTGTGCAGGTCTAAGTATCAGGCAGGACTGCAAACATACACAGTCAAAGTAGACTCTGAAACGTTCAATAAACACAACACTGTAATAATAACATACAAAGGTGAGAACTGTTGAAGAATTCCCCATTTACCTTGTTAAGAACTCCACCACAGCATCTCCCAGAAATTCTAAGCGCTCATTGTGGTTAATCCTGAAAAAGGCATTTTAAAGTTCACCATAACCTAAGTAGTACATGCTGGTTATTTACACAATAGAATTAAAATAGGAAAAAATCAGAGTCGATTGCTAATCAATCATGATAGTCATTGTTGCAGCCTCCCCCACCCTCTCTGGATTACAATACTTTCCGAAACAGAGTAACAACTATGCGAATAGTGAAACTCAGGACTGACATGACCACCTTCAAAACTGCCATATGTTCTGTTCTGAGTTATTGTCAGAGGTTCGCAAAATGGGGAAGGGAACCAGGACTCCTTCCTCGCACTGAAGTCAGGTTCCTCTGTTCATCAGAGGGCATGAGGTGATTGAAAAAAATAGCCTGTTCTGAGCCTTGTGCATGATACTAGGGAGCTCTACCTAATTAACATCAACACCTGCAGGGCAGGATGACCCTGCAGCAGATCCCTGGTATGGCAGAGGGAGTAGGAACTTGGATTTTTCACAGCACCTTTAAATGCCTGGTGTTCTGTAGCTTCTTCAGAGCTCAAAAGAAAAAATGGCTGTACAAGGATATGCATCCAAAGACGCCATTAAGATATTAGAATCTTTTATTTCCTCTGTTTTCTTTCATCACTGCTCCTGATTTACCTTTGTTTTGCATAAAGTTTCATCTCCTTCAAGCTGTCTGCCTGCTTATATTCAAAGGACTAAAATGGCAGGTGGCTGAAAAAGAATGTGAGCTTGTCTTTGAATTCATACATATTTCTGCTCTAGAGATCAAAGCAAGTAAGCAGCACCATTTTTGATTTCACATGATTGTGACAGAATCAATGCCACTGCCACAGCATTTTTTTTTTTTTTTTAATCCAGAAGATCATTGTCAAGTGTTTGGCAGCTTTTATTGTAATTTTCACTCCCCCAGCAATTATATAATTAGCGTAAATTCTGAAATAGCAGGCCTTTGTTATGTGCTGAAAGAATTTGAGTACCTCTGCTGTGTAAAACAATCATGTATGAGCAAATCTACAGCAACTCTGTGTAGCAACATAACTGGAAACACACGTCTCAGAAATGAGACTTTATACTTTTGTGCTATTTCACAAGAATTAATGCAATTTAGCCTTATGAAATAAGCTTGAAGAGAAAAGGGCATCGTCTAGCTGAAACAGTATTTAGAGAACAGTGCAACAATAATTTATGCAGAATTCAATTTCTCCTATTCCCAAGCTTCTTCTGAAATTATAGCTCTTGAAAAGTCCAGCTACAGCGCTAGCTGTAATACTAAAATACACACTGCCATCTAGTTCATGCATTTCAGAGATTTTGCATGCAACTGTTTCTTGCATTAGCCTTGTGAGCTTTGTATATTCAACTTCAGCTAAATATGATGCGTGTGGCTGTAAACCACATCTTAAACTACATTTATATGCACAGAATTCTTAGTGGTCATTTATGGATTATTGCATTACAACAGTAATGGGTTTTGCATCTGTCTTTAAATTGGAACAGTAAATCAGCAAAGCTGATGTTCAGCACCACACTCCTCTGTTAACAAGGTGCCATGTCAGGAAGGTACTACTGTGAGAAAACGTGATGAAGAACCCAATTTATAGCACTGATAACAACAACAACAAATCTTATTTTTTATTCTGCAGAAAGCAAAAAGGAAGCCTTTTAGTCCTCTTCATTTCAGGGATCAACAAAAATGATAGAATTCACTTTTAAAACCTTCCTCAGATGTTTTCTGCAGGCATGACCAAACATTTACTATGTTACTGCTAATGGAGGTTCAGCACACCTTCATAATATAAAAGTCAATTCAAAATGACTTTTCACTTCAACTATTTGGCAAAGCTGTAAGTTGGTTGTTTCCATTAAATATCTCCCTCTGCAGCAGCTTCCCTACTTGCAAACAACTATTTTCATTACCTGGAAGGAGCTGGATCATCCTGTCCCAAACGGGACATAATATTTATCAGGGTGTTTATCCCTAGAAACATAAACAATGCACTAGTGAGTAAACAGCCACTAATTCACTTTGAATAAATGTAGAAAAGAATTACTCAAAATGTTACTTCGTAATTGCTGTACACAAGATTATCCTGTTATTTACAGGGTTTATTACACCAAGTACAATCCTTATCAATGCTCTCTGCCTAACTGACTGCAGTCTCATTACAACAGTATTGAATTTTTGCATTCAGGGAGCCAGATAAATACCACCTGTGCATGAAAAGGACATTCTAAACATTGCATAAGCAATAAACAATTTACTTCATTATCACTGAGTATACCTTAAAGGTGTGAGGAATATTTTGCAGCACACAGACCACATGTTCACATTAGTAAGACACATTTACAAAACATATTCCAGTTTGTTCACCATGTTGAGCAGCAAATTAACAAAACAGTACTTGCCAAAAACCTAAGAAAATACATCCTCCCATTTATTACCCTTGCTTGTTCTCAGCTTTTTACTTATTGATTAATTTGCAAAATTCAGTCTTTTAGAAAGACCTCATCAGTGTCTGCATATGATCATTGAAATCCTCTACTAAAGGCATCTCTCAGAAGAACAATGGCCAAGGAAATGATAATGGAACAAAGGATACTGATTAAGTGTGAGGTAAGAGAAAAATGTTAGTGGTGTAAGTAGCATACCTTTTTTTCTCATGTGTATATGGTGAACTTTTCTGTCTCCATACTTGGGCTGTCGAATCCCACAGTTGGATAAGGAATTTCTGGCATGATCCGGATTCATCCCAAAATTTAAATGATGGCTTGGGTGAGTCATGGCAAGCTATAGTGTAACACATACAGGAAAAAAAAGTGTTAGATGTGTCTCTGCAAATGAAAGAAAAACATTACCTTAGACCGGTAGCTAGTAATAGTTATTTTTCAGTTTGAAGAAAGGTTACAAAGTGATGTAGTCAATCAGAAACTTGGTTTCAGCAATTTAAATGTACAGTGAACTATTTCAGATGTCAGAAAGAAGCAACATTTATGCTCAATCATCAATTTAACTAATTAATTTTCAACATTTTTTTCTTTAAAGAAAAATTAGTTTAGAAGAGAAAAAGCATGAACTGTCAATTTGCCCTAAGACTTCTGCTTACCAGCTTTGCTGACCTGATTTCAATACATTTGCTTATTTAAAAATATATTCATTCTAACACTGAATGATAAATGTTCCTATTAAAAATATAAGCAACTAAAAGAGCTTCTCAACCATCCACATTTACATTACTTAAATAACTATGAAATTCTGCTAGCTCTAAAAATAAAACAACAACAAGCGTATTATTCCTGGCAGAGTTAATCACAGAAGAACTTCTTCCCTCATGACTATAGAAGACTCACTCGTCAAATGAAGTTAAGAGGAATGACAGGACTGGTCCTCTGTTTTAGCTCTGTACCACCTAGAATTACCAAAAGCTTACTCTGCTGCTGATACCACCACTGCAGAAATGGCAGCAGCAAACAGAACTACAGCTTGTTTTTCAGAACTCCATGCTGCAAACTCACACATTTTCTCCTTCTTTATACATACACAGATCAAAATATTGTGCTTGTATAAAAGTATGTGCACACAAAACTTGTATATAAAAAAGAGGAAACACTGGAAAATGCAGGCTGCAGAAATTACTTCTGACACACTTGCAGGACTGGTGCTGCAGACTGTGAGCAAAGACATTCAGTAATTCACTCCAACATTGTCTGTTGCTTTCTAAACATATAACTTAGAGAGTGAAATCTTATTTAACCAACAGAAAGAATTTTCTCCAAGTCCTTTTTAATTCCTTGTTAGTATTACCAAGTTTGTTGTAATTGCACAAATTCTGCTCTATCTGGACTAGATGACACATTACAGCTTTTCTGAATAGATAACTTAGTGTAATGTTTTTTTAACCTTCTTGTACTTTAAAAAGAATACACCGTGATAAAATAGGTAACAATCAATATGGAATTATACATCTAACACTGCCTGTGCTCAAGCAGATGACTGATACTATATACATTTTTAAAAAGCTCTTCCTCTTCTTCAAAACGTTTGCAGGTTTTAAATAAAGGAGTGTAGGGATAAAGCATTAAAAAGCACATTTGTTATAACCAAACATGACTAATGCTTATAGACTTGATTTTTATGCTTTCATGTCTTTTTGATTAGAGTTTACTTGTTGGTTTGAGTGTTTGGCCTCAACATTTTGAAAGTTTCTATCACTGCATTTTTATCTTTGACATTAAAACAAAGACAGCCTGCCAACAACCAAATAACCAAATCCTAGAAGGCAACCTATGTTTAATATAACTTGCAGTAGGAGAAGGCCTGGAAAAAAATTTTAGAAACCAGAAAAGCTGTGAGAAAAGACAATTCCTTAAAATAACTTGGGAGTAAAATCTCTAGAGAAATACAAAAACTGCCACGTTTTGAACTTAGTCCAGTCATTGAAAAGATGACGCTTATTTCAGAAGGAAGTTCTGAAGAGAAGTCCCCATTTTCCTTCAGTAAATTCAGAAAAAGTCTAAGAGGAAAGGGGCCACCAAGCCAAGCATCAGCCTCAGAGGTAATCAGTTCCAAATATGCACTAACATAAAAGGCTGATTATGTGACATGGATGCATCTAAACAAGTAAGAAATTCTCCTCCCCAGTTCCTGCTCTTGCTTGTCAATGGAAAAATTTCACCATGTACTTGCAGAAATCAAGAGCTGAACAGAAGTTTGCAAATTTCTATTCACTAGCCACAAATGTAAAAAACCGCGATGTTCTAATTATTTTCTTTTGGAACAACTGGCTGTAAAAACAAGAAGCAGGGCACATACACTCATCTGCAGAATAACACTGTATTCTCTATAAATACCTGAAAAAAGGAACTTACCCGGAAATGAGTACTTCACAGCCTTTTCAGTAACCCCATTTTTGTCTTGCTACACGTTACAAGCAAATCCAGATCTACCACGGGAGCAAAGGTAGGTGTAATATCTATGTGCACAATAGATATCTCTATTTAGAAGTTTCTTGGGAAAACTGAAACTTCTGAAAGATCTGCAGTACAAGTAATCAGGTCTGTCCAAGCTGTGGCGATGCCGTGCATTTCAGAGCTATGGATGAACTCAGTAATATCATGAAGAGATTTTTTCAAAATTCCCTTTTTACACTCCCCGACACAAAACCCAAAGTTCGCAGTTCTGGTGTGTGGGATAAAGGATGTTTGTTATCAGTCATACTCTCTGTGTGGTTCACATCTGTGTGCTCGTTTCTCTGCTCTTGGGGTTTTCTTTTCGTATCTTACCTGCAGTAAGCACCTATCTCGAAAAGTGTAGCCTATCAATTTGTCCAAGTGCATCAGACATTGATGGTAGCGGACATGGTGGGTGAGCACAGGAAGCATCATTGCGTGCTGAAAAAACAAATGCAATAAGCAAAAACATTCAACTCCAGTGTACAGAGAACTCAGTTGACTGAACTAAAAATACAAACACTTCCTAATGGTCACAACACTTAGTTTACTGTTTAAATTAGGGAAAAAAAATATCATAGTTTCCCATCTTTCACTTATCAAAGCACTTAATTAATCAGATGTTTTTATCTCCACAGCCCTGCCCAGACTAAAGGAAGAAAATACATAAACACAGTCTTTGACGTAAGCAACCTCAATGAGGTAAAAAAAGTCTGGTCACCAGTAACAGCAAATTTCAAGAAGCTGTGACTGAATACAATGCTACGTGTTTGTATCTTTTCATTTAATACCCTGCTGTTTTAGGTTAATACCAAAAATGAAGAAACATCACTTCCCCTTTGTCTTATTACGTTAAGAAAGAATCACTTTACACCACTTTAGCCAGCTTTCACAAAACAGTAGCTACTCAATTTTCAAGCAAGTTGTGCCTTGCTTCACTTCCTTTTCAGGAAGAATTACGGGATTTTTGAAATGCTTTAGTCTGGCTAAAAAATATCAGAAAAGTTGTTTCTTGATTGTCTATGAAACAAACAATGTTTTTCTGTTGGGGAAAATGTCAATAAAATTGAAAAAACCAATAACTCTATCTTGCAACAATGGCAGTCCCCCTCTCTCAGTGTTGCAAAGGAATTCTACACTAATATTGACTAGACGCATGTGGGTTGAAATAAGCAAGTAGTATAGTTTATCAGTAGAATAGTAAAGCAAGTATGATATCAGCATCATGATTCTTGCATAATAATGAAAAGAGAAACAGGAAAAATGCAGGATTTAAAGACTTTTATGCATGTGACCATTTGTGAACTAATTTTTTATAATCATTCCTATTACTGACATGACATGAATATATTCAAAAATGAAGCTGTGTTTTAAGGGCATTAAAATCTGAGGGCTGTCACAATCAATTCAGAAAGAGGATTGTGTATGATTAGAGGAAATGAGTGGATAGCATGGAGAGAAGCACGAAAAACAAGCACACAAACTAGATGATGCATAATTCACAGAATAAATGATGCTACAGATTTCTGCAGGTCACTAACAACAGAACAGCAGAAAATACAAACTGATGAATGTTACAAGATCAAAAATTAAGACTAAACAATGGCAACACTTTCTGTTTAAGACTGAAATTCCTGAGAACTGAACACAGAGCTAGAAGGTAATCACAGAACCATTTAGATTGGAACACACCCTTAAGACAATTGAGTCCAATTGCTAAAGTAACACTGCAAACTCCACCAACTAAATCACATCCCAAAGATCATTAAAAATACCTTCAGAGATGGTGACTTCACCATTTTCCTGGGCAACCTGTTCCAATGCTTGATCACCTTATCAGCAAAGAAATTATTCCTCATATCCAATCTTAAGCCCCCTTGGTACAACTTGAGGCCATTTCCTTTTGTCCTGTCACTTGTTGCCTGCGAGAATACACCATCTCCCACCTGGCTACAGCCTCCTTTCAGGGGGTTGTAGAGAGTGATATGGTCTCCCTGAGCCTCCTTTTCTCCAGGCTCAACAACCCCAGCTCCCTCAGTCACTTCCCATCAGACTTGTGCTCCAGACCCTTCCCTAGCTCTGCTGCCCTTCTCTGGACTCACTCCAGCACCTTGATGTCCTTCTTGTAGTGAGGGACCCAAAACTGGACACGGAATCGAGGTGCAGCCTCACCAGTGCCGAGTACAGGGGGACAATCACTGCCCTGCTCCTGCTGGCCACACCACTGCTGATACAAGCCAGAATGTCACTGGCCTGCTTGGCCATACACTGCTTCACGTTCAGCCGGCTGTTGACCAGGAACTCCTCCCTAGTCCTTTTCTCTCAGATCAAATAACCAGCTAACAGTAAGAAAAAGATTCCCTGGATCTCCAAACGGCAGAGAAATATAAAACCACTCTAAGCAGAACTGGGAAGTGTAGGTGAAGTTACCATGTCAGTCATTTAGAGTTTTTTTGGGGTAATTTGTAAGAACATCCCTTTTATCACCATATAAACTGTACCAGTGTGCTTCCTATGTGTTCCTTCATAGAAGGAATTAGCTGAAAAACACCGAAACAACCAAACTCGAAACTGTTTCACAGGACAACTCTGCTTCCCTGCCTCTATGCTCCACTGTACTAGACAGAAAGAGTCTCCTCAAGCAACGTTTAACATTCTTTAAAACAATACATGTGTCCCTGCATTTGAGGCCTTAAATATCAAGTTTCAAACCTGTATCAGCTGTAGTGCAGTGAACCAAGTATTGACAGACCCCTGGGAGCACACAAAGACTTTAATTTGACTCTCAAAGTTATATTGACAAAACGCTGCTTTCCTGGCATTAACTCCTTGATTGATTGATTGATTCAATCAATGCTCATCATCTTGGACTATGGCTATTCAATGTTTCTGATGTTTTATGTATTTATCTCTTTAGAAGAGATGTTTTTTTTAAAATACGTATGATTTTAAATATTCTGCATGTCCTTTTCTTGCTGCAGCTAACACAGCAAGGCAGACATTCTCAAGTGCCCTCAGACAGTGCCATTATCCCCCAGGACAGCAGATGTTCCTGACCTAATGCTACTAAGGGGAAGCAGGTGAGCTGAAATATTTCAGAATGCATGTAATGCTGAACATTTTACACTGCTGTTGAGGGCTCATCAGCAACAATGGTGTGGGTGGAGAGAGGGAACAGAAGTGGTGTCTTCTCAGCATGGCCAGATCCTGCCACAGTGTGTATAAAGTGCTACCCAGCTCAGTGACCAAGTACTGCACTTGATATGCTGGTGTCACGAACCATCTCTTACAACTGGGTAACCTCAAGTGAGACTGTCAGAACTCAAATATTTTACACTTCTTTCAAATATTCCACTCACCATTTTTCCTCCCCTTTCAAGGAATTTGTTTCCGAGACAGCAAAGACCAGTGTGACTAGGGCTACATCGAACTCAGAGGAAGTATAAGCTATCACGAGTGACTTAAAAGAGTTTCAATCTTCTAAACTGCAATGCTTTTAAAAGTAGTAATTTTAAATCACTGCACTTTATCTCTGCCCCCCGAGCTGATTTATGCATACTTAGTTTTAGTCTTCTTTAATCTGGGAAAAAGCATGTAGCAACAGCAGCAATCTTTCATTTTACAGACAGAGTTGCCTACTCTTGGCCTCTCAAAGAAATCAAATCAAAGGACCTTCATAACAGAATTGGCTGATTTAGATGTTACAGACACAGATGGGCACAAAAACTGTGAAATAGCTTTACTTTTATCATTCTTTAGTGTTTTGCTGTTCTTCAATAAGAAAATGAAACAGGAACATTCAAGACATTAGGAGATGAATCACAACACATATTATGAATAACACAGAATGGTTTCAAAGTGCCTAAACTGGAAATTTACACTGTTTACTTAAGCTGTAAAAATAGATACAGTTCACAAGAAAAAAATTAGGAAAGGGCTGTAATTTTCCTCAGCTATGTGAGAAGATACTGTGCCGCTATTTTCCTTCCACTTCAGAAGCAATAGTAGAATCACAAGAAATGTTTCAGACAGAGGAAAAGCAATTCTAGTTATTAGCATTTCTCTCACTCTGGAATTTCCCCTTTGGCCTGACCAGACTTCTAAGATTACAACAGAATTTCTACCTATACATTTGCCTAGCAAGCCTCAATCTATGCTTCACACTGTTAAGCTAATATTAAGTTGCATGCATTTAACTCTTGAATAATATCTCCAAAACAACAGCTAAAAAAATAATGCAAGTACATCTCTAGTATAACTATTGGACTGTTACAACTACTTGAATTTTACCAATAAAATATTATATAAAAATTGCACTTATTTTTATCATCTCACAAAGCTGGTGGCTGTCAACTGCTTCAGAATAGGATCTGACAGAGATATGTTCCTTGGAGATGTCATGCATACAAAACAGAGTATCTGAAAGATATCTTTCTACTGAGGCTCATCTGTTTAAATCCAAAAGTTAGCTGTGGTGGGGATTTAGGGGTTTTTTCACTTTTTTTCAAGTAAAAAGATATTTCGTCATGCTTTACCATAAAACTTGGGGCGTTTTTAAAAGCTATCTAAACTGAAAAATATGTTAAAATTAAAATACCTAAAACCAAGCCAGTTGATGGATTAAGAGTTCCACACTAGACTCAATGTTTAGCAAACCTCCAGCCTCAAGCTGGCCATTCCTAACCCCTCTCCCTTGCGCTGATCAACCCCTGGCAGAAAATTTAAAATTCTTTTTTGTGTGTATAGAGGGGGTGGACAGAACACTAGAATAGTTCCCTAAATCAACAGATATTACTGAAGTATTCATTTCTATTTGGTTCTTCAGCCTAGAACTACAACAAACCCTTGTAAAGATAAATGGCAGCTATCAAGAAAGAAAATATAACTCTCCGGCTCAGTCACCTGGCAGACATCAGAGCGTATCCCTGTTTTCCAGAATCCCTGGCTGCTCAACTCCACAGTCACTTCACGTCTCATTGTGTTCTTCTGACGAATTTTCTGCAGTGCTTCCTAAGCAGGGAGAGAACAGAGCTCCTGTGAGGAACTTACTACAACAAAGCACAGCAACGCACACACCAGTACATTCACAATACCCATTTAAGATTCAGTTCTGGTGAGCAGTTTCTAAGGCTGGTAAAGATCTGGTAACTCTCAGCCACACACTGTGGCAGATGTGTTGGAATACAGTGTAGACAGGGGATTTTGATAGACCAAGAAGAGAACAGAGGTGACTACATTTTTTAATAGCAAATGACAGGACAAACCAGTCCAATTCATACACCCAAGATGATATGTAAGTAAGAAAGTTAAAGTCCTTATAATGAAATCACTTTCTTCACCAGACGTACAAAACAACCTCTTCATTCATGTCCATCACTGTGAGTACTCCTGCTTTGAACATTCAGGAGGAGCAAAACAGGTTTTGTTTTGTCACCTTGGCTACTTTACAACAGTTCCTGTCCAGCAATGTCACTATGCCCAGTCTGGGAAAGGGGTCAGCATTCACCAGTCCTGGAGACTATGCTGATTGAAATCTACCAATATTATTTCAATAAAAAAAATTAAAGTTATATTTTGTCTTGATCACTGGCTATTTGGTGGTGTGCAAACAGTTTGTCCCTAGAAATCATGAAAAGGTCAGAATCATTTTGACAGTATCATCAAAAGAAAATATTTTCTGTAAAAATGGAATGAAATAAAAACAGATAAAATAAATCAGCCCTGGATCAGAATCTCTTGGTTTCAATACTGTAAAGCCCTGGGGTGTGCAAGCTCCCCACACAGCATGAACTAGCTGTAAAGACTCCCCTCAGTGCTCTGCTTTCTTCAGAACACAAAGTTCTTCAAAGCTGCAACCTATCCTGCCTCTCCTCCTTTCCAGTACAGGGCACTTACTCAAAATTGTCTCCTCTCAGCTCCCAGTTTGAAGCCTGTGAGCATATCTGGGCAGGAACAGGCTCTGTTTTCTCATTTGCAGAGAAGTAGTTCCAACAGGTGCATCTGTCCAGACACAGATTCATCAAACCTCAGACACCTCAATACAGAGGTGTCTAGAGTAGGAGACTAGTTAGCCCTGGCTCCTTTTATATTCAATGAAGGGGATAAATGGCTTACAAAATGCATTTCTCCCTCCACTGACTTCAAAGTGAGCCTTCAGGTCCCAATTTATGCACCCACTGTAAATGCTCAAAGTTAGGTTAGAGGAACAAAGCCCCAGGCATGACCTTGTCACAAATAATGTCATTGTACAACCCCACAGTGT
>WEKY01050509.1:151-37143 GCA_013390045.1 Picathartes gymnocephalus
GCCAGCGCAACACTCCCTCTCTTAAGAGAGAGCGGCGGCAGCAGCCATAGCGGCGGCGGCAGAGCCCAGGCCGGCCCTGTGAAGCTGCATTCCTCTCTCCCTCAGGCAAGGAGGGGGAGCAAAAGCAGCCCGGAGCAGCAGCGGCGCTGCCTTGGGTGGGGGGGGCGCTTCCCCTCCCCCTGCCCGGCCAGCTCCAGGCTGGGTGGGCCCAGACGGCCCCCTGGGCCCTCCCGACCTCCCGTTACATTTTCCATGGCCGGAAGCGAAAAGAGAGAGATTTTGGCTTCCTTGCTCTTAAAATGTAGGTTTGCCGAAGCGATTCTAACACATAAGTAACTAGCTCTGTTACAAGCACTCTGTGTGACCAATCTCTGGGCTTCCCAAATTTATCGGAAGCCGTGCTTAAAGGAAGTTGTAACAGCCTTTTCAGGAAACAAAACTTTGGCTTTTTTTTTAAACCATGACAGTCCGGCTGGAACCAGCTCTGTCCGGCTGGGGCTGCCCTGGGCCGTGGGCTCAGCCCTGCCTTGTGGTGGGCGGTTGGATCCAGCTGGAACCGGTTGGGTCTGGCTGTGTCTGGCTGAAACCAGCTGTGTCCGGCTGGGGCAGCCACGGCCTCCCCTCACAGAGCCCCCGCAGCCCTTGCTGCCAGCACTGGGACATTCGCATCTCATGCAGCTCCAGAAGGAAGAACTGTAATTGCATTTGCACCCAGCTGTCCAACATGTATCATGGATATTTCCCATCCAGGCAAGTGCCATGACAAAGTTTCACAGCCACCTGTGAGCAACATCTGTGTGCATAACTGGCTCTCCTTTTGCCTCTCTTGATCTGAGGGACCCTACCACGGGACCACATCGCATTACACTGGAATTAGACTAAACAAAAAACACATAGTATGCCTGATTCTTAACCTTTCCAAACCTCATAGCCCATATATTTTTGTCCTGCTTCTGATAAACCTGTGGGTGACCAGAAGTTGAAATAACTTAAAATTATAAAAATCACCGTGTAAACATAATACACTTTTTCTTTATATTTGCTAGTCCTGCATTTGTTTGCCTTCCACCTGTTCTGGTTTAATAATTATATTGTGTTTGAAGACTAGACTAAATTATTTCCTGTACAAAATGACAAAACAAAGGCTTTGCGTAATTGATCACAATTTAGGTGATAAGACACTTCTTTTTTTTTTTAAGGACTATGCTCCAGAGAAAGACATATGAGGAAGAGGAAGTTAGTACATGCTTAACACATCTTTCACTCAGCTGCCAGCCTTGTACAGATTGTGAATGAAAACTAAGAAAGCTGAAATTGCAAGTAAGAAATACAGGCTCAGCAGCTCGAATCATCAAACAGAAGAAAAGTTGATAGGGATGCCTTTGAAGGGAGGCCAGTATGAGATACCACATAGGGTTTTCACAGTTCCCTGTCTGATTACAATCACACCTTTAATGATTTCTATCCCTTATTGATGTGCCATGCTCTCTGATTTATGCATTAAGTCTGGAAATAGCACAAAAAATAAATGCTTCCCATGTGTTATTTTTTCACTTCTTAATTGGTATCAGGACCACTAATACAAATACCATTGTGAGTATTGCCCTGATGAGTGTGCTCTGGCCACACTTCCTGTCCTCACTGACTATTTATAACCATCAATTCCTCCAACTATAAGAGAATGAAGTCTCTTGAGAGAAGCCAACATGTTTTGCTTTAGATCTTGGTTTAAAGAAAGTCACAAATCCTACTATTTCCCCTTTGTTAGAACAGAGGCTTTTAAGCACTGCCACAGTGCCGTGGGATTCATACTCAGAATTCCTTTGAATTGTAGTTTCATGTCTTAACAGGTACCTCACACATAGCTCTTCTTTGTTAGGATTGGGAGTTGTAACAGCCTGTGGATCAAATGAAAGCATTTTTTTATGGATGAAAAGTCTTCAGGTCAAGCTCAGATGTGATTTCAGCAAAGAGAAACGTGTGCGTCCATAGCAGAAAGAAGTTCAGCCACTTAGAAGATCCATCATTTTTAGCTCAGAAACACTGTTTCTACATTCATAGCTCGTCAATGAAGTTACATGTCAGTAAGCATTGAAGTTCCACTAAACAAATAGACAAAAACATAAATAAACTGGAAAAGAAAAATTCAAAAAGCACCATCTGTAATGAAGTTCAGTCAGACCTTCTACGGCACACAACAGTAAGCCCAAGAATATTCACATCATTCTGATTTTTTATTGTCTTTGAGATAAATTTTCTACTATTCAGTCAGATGAAAGAGTTTTTCTCATCTGTGTTTTCTCTGCTTTTTTTTTTTTTTAGTAATGTCACCTACTAAACTCAGTTGTGAGCAACCAAAAAAATTAAGAATTTCTAAGGAATGGGTCCTTAGTTTGATTGATTTTAGTAAGACTTGCATGATAAACTCTGTATGAAAAGTCTTGAAGGCATCAGTGAGAAAAAAAGATTTTACGGTCATTCTGATTATTAATAAAAATAAAGAAAGGAAAAAAGTACATTAAAATACACTGAATATGATAGTGACTTCACACTTACAAAGTAAAAGCATGGCTTCAGGGGAACAAAAAGAAGTTTTCTGTTTCCTATTAATGACCTAGTGAGCATCCCAGTCCCTGGTTTTTGTAATTTTATGAATAGAAAATATAATCAAATCAAACTGTGCTCTGTGAAGTGATTAAAACACAACTTTGCCTAATGCTAATTCTAACTACATTGTGTCCTTTATTTTTCATTGTGATTAAGGAAAAAGGAAGGGTTGTTATGACTCTTCTACTTTAGATTTGTTTGGTCTGCTTAATTGTTCAGATCTGGGTAATTGTCTCAGCTTTTCTGATATGACTTTTGAAAGCTTTTTCTTGAGTATTTTGTTTCTACGTCTGTTCAGGGAGATATAGAAGGAGAGAGTGAGCAATGTATTGGATATACACATGATTTCAAACCTGAGATGAAAAACAACAGTTTGAAAAAAATTGTTTTCTGAAGAACCAGTTAGCAAATGAAGCTTTTCTGTCACAGTACAGGGACAGATTTCAGTCCCTGGCTGGTTTGTCTGTCAACGACCTCAGCCAATCAGGCACAATATATGTCACTGAGCAAAGCATTGTTCAGACTATAACCCAGCCAATGAGATGACAAGCTGGGAGCTTTTGAAGCCTCTCTGGACCTCTGGAAATAAAGTACCTCTGTTTGCGGCTCACCACCAAAGGGCTCGTGTCGTCTGCCTTCTTCTCCCGGCCACCTCTCCCCCCATCCACACTTTTCCATGTTGTATTTTTTTTAAAAATTTCTATTTTAAAAAATATTTTAAGCATTTAAAAATGTTCATTGTAAACTAAGAATTATTCTTTTTGCTCAGATGAAAGGCTTTTAAAAACAGAATGTTGCTGATAACATATTTTAGTACTGGAAAATTCAAACCTACTTCTATTTGTGTTCTAAGAATTATTCTCATCTGAGCAATAGAACAAAATCCTTCCTTTTAACCTGTCTCTCCATCAGCTTTCTTAAACTTAGTCTCCCTTATCTGAAATACAACTAATAATGCAACTATGATAAAATTAACCAATGTATCCTTTCATCATCACAAATTACCTCAACCTGATAGATTTCTACAGAGGATAGACTCTCTATAATATATTCAGTAACTTAGTAAAATACAACTGAATCTGCCTTGACATATCTATGCATAGATATGATTTTCAACCTACTAACCCTCCATACCAAGAAACTGTTTAGTCAAGAACAGTGAATGCATAGAAAATTTACTCCAAAATATCTTCACCTCTTGCTCAACAATTTACTTTCTAATGTGCCCCCAAGTTTTATTATCTTATATTACTTTGGTGTTCAGGAAAATTTAAAGACCTTGAGACAAGGTAACAGCTTTCAAGTAAATAAAAAATTATTGGAAAAAGGAAGACAATTAATTGTTCTTTATTCTATTGGCCCAAAAGTAATGGGCTTAATTTGCAAGGAGGGATATTTAAGTTAGATGTAAAAAAAGATAAGGTCTTATCTATTATTAAGGGTAATTAGGCTTTGTAATACATTGTCCAAGGAGCTTTTCGAATCATATAATTGACATCTTAAAAATAGATAAAGTAAATAATTTAGGAATACCTTGTCTGCACCTGATTCTGTCGTAGGGCACAGAATTCAATTACATAATACCTCAAGTTCCTTTCCAGGTCTATTTCATTTGTTTTGTAACACTGAAAATACTGAGGTAATCATATCCACTTTCCAAAGACAATACTGGAAAACAATTAGAAGGAATCGATATACAGTAGGACACAAAGCAGTATCAATTACAGTGTCTGGTCTTCATTTTAGTACATGCTGGCATGGATTTCTGAAAAAGTCTTATCCTCCTCATTATCTTGTTACTACCCGATGGTGTGACAGTTACATCGCTGTGGGGCTGCGAGAATATCAGTAACGACAACAGAAAAGACTTTTGGCTGTTTGCTGTACTTTGAGAGAGATTTATCAAAAAATAACGACCAGAAAGTTCTAGTTTGTTTTTCCTGTCTCTTGATAATTGTGCCAACCATGCCGTTAATCAGTCTCCCTGAGAAGAAAAACAGGTTTGGATTGGTCATTGGTTTTTTGTTTGTTTTGTTTGGTTGGTTGGTTTGGTTTGGTTGGTTTTTTGTTGTTTGTTTGGTTTTGTTTTTTGTTTTGTTTTTTTCCTGACCAAGCAGATACATTGGTTAATTGGGCAAAATTTCTAACACTGCACCCTAAATGTTGTGGAGCTTGGACAGTTTGAGACTGCATCATTACTTAAGCTGGAATTGCAGCTACTTTGACATAATTTATTTCTACATAAGACTTTCTTTAGTGAGTTATACTACCATAAATCTTCATATTCTACCACATGCCAAATTTCATTAGGGATTACAATTTGAAGAAGTAAATGTGGTTTCAAAATGCTCCAAAATTAACTGAAAAGTGCATTCATTTCAGAAGCCAAATTGATTTCAGAAGTAAGTGTGTCACAAACAGCTAGCCCATCAAAATAAATCCTAATGTAGGTTTTTGTTGGCATTATAGTAGCCTATACAAGAGAATAACCTAGCCCTGCTAACAGTATTTCCAAAATTAATTTTCATTAATTATTATAATAATAAATTTAACAATCAAATCTTTTGGTTGTAGTCATCCAAATCTTCACCAAATAATTCAAGTATGCTGCTAAATTTTGTATAATGTTTAAATGAACGCAATTATATAACTACTAAAATATGTATTTATTGTCTTTGACTTTTAGTAGAATAACATGTGTATAACGCCAAACTGAGAACTATTCCTCCACACAGTTTTAGTTATGTAGTTTGAGTTTGTAAGGTACTATCACTTCCAACAGAATATTTTTCAGTTAACATATACTTTGAGCTCTTTAGTAAAAAAATCCAAGTACTCAGTCTTAAAGGAAAATACCATGTCACTGAATATACATGATGGCAATAACAAAAATAATTGGAAACTTTTGAAAATGTTGTCTACAATGTTTCTGGGATTCACAAAAAAAACATACTTCTTTGAGTAGGCATGTACTTATAGTTTTCTTACAGTCATGCCATATGAGATGTCTTAAAATCTGACTATTTACCATACTTTAATATTTGTTGTCACCACAAATGTTATTTATTGTAAAATTCCTTTTGTACTCAGTAAGACTTGGAGAATGGCCTACAGTTTCTATGAGGTAACATTAACTTTTTTGTTTCCATAGGAACTTTTCCCTTTGGTTTGCCACATACACTATGACAAAAAGAAAAAAAAAAAAAATCAACACCTTTGCTGAGCAGACTTTTTTTTCTTTGTACAGCATTATATGCATAGATTTTCCTACGCCTGTATCCCATGGTTATGAAATTTTCAAATTTGTAACAAACACTTCAGTGAATCAGCCAAAGTTTCACCATGTCTTTGTTTATGATGCTGTCATAATGATTCATTACTTTATGGGTGCCTCTGATGCAGAAATCCCCTGAAGGAGCTTCCCGAACTTCTGTCGCTCTATAATTTTCTTTCTGTAAAGAGAGTTATCAGAGTTCAATGAGTTGAAAAGCCAGACCAATATTCAGCTTTGTAACTGGTAACATTCTTATCATGCCCAAGTGTTTCCAGGTTGTTTGCTTAGAAACATATTAATTGATTTCTTAGTTTCTTGTATGCAGTTCAACGGCATGCCATAAATGTAATACTCACCTTAAGGTATTCTGAGAAAGTTTTTTATATTTATTACTCTAACATAAGATTTATCCTAGAAGGCATCTCTTCTAATATTACCATCCCTGTTGTGAAAAACAGAATAAAAATATAAAATTTAAATGAATTAAACAAATAACCTAGAAAATATGAGTATTAAACTATTAATGACCTTACTCACAAGGTAAGAGAAGTAATTTTCCTAAATATTTTAACTAAATGAACTTAATTCTTATTAATTAATCTAAAATACAGATGAAAAGAAAATGAGAACTTTTTCCCACCCACCGCTAAAAAACCCCACACCTACAATTATTTTAAAGAGATTTTTAAATGGTGAAAAATTTTATTTCTCATGGAGAGGAAATATCTACTCATATTTTCAAGATTGCTTGTTATCAGATACATAAAACACATTTTAAAATAGTCAGGATAAAAAATAATAAAGAAAGAGAAAGAAAAATCACTTAAGGAGATTATATGATTTGAATATGCAATGAAAACAGATATTAAGATCAAAGTATAAGACATGCAAAATATAGAGTCACTTTGAGCACATCAACAGTAATAAACACAGCATAAAATATACACAATGTACTAGAGTTATTTTTAAATGTTTCTTTGTTCTTTCAGAGAAGTGCTAGTTAAATCTATGGTTATGTTTAGATAATGGTTTATACTCTGCTCTGCTAAATTTTCTTACTTGGAAGGCTTTCAAACTTCACTGGGAGAATTCCTAGGTTTTCAACATTGCAGCTGGTGTCGCTTGGCATGAACTTATTGAAATTTGTGAGCTACACTTCTCTAACCTCATAAACTGGGTCTTTGATCCAGATCCACTCTGGAGTCACTCCTGTTCCATTTTGATTTTTCTGTCTGGGCTACATGTAGGAAACCTTCTATGTAAATTATATATTTTATATAAAATTTATATATATATATATATCTGTGTGTATATATATATATATCTGTGTGTATATATATATATATCTGTGTGTATATATATATATATCTGTGTGTATATATATATATATACATATAAAGGAGTTCCTTTAAGTGGAAGAAGTTAGGCAGCATAACCATACTCAGCAACAAAATGAGATAAATGTTTTCTGCTTGACTTTGAAAAAGTTTGTCAGATGCGGAATGAACCCTTTTATTGCATTTCACTTGCTGGAAAGTCTTTAATTCCACCTTGATGGAGAAATATCCTTTTAAAAGAGGAGATTTCATCAAACAATATACTTAATTAATGGGAACATCTGGTTTATGTTGTATGGAAGAAATAAAAAATCTGTGTCCATTGTTTATGCTTGTTATATTTTTCTTTGATTTATAAATAATTCCTCATTTTATTTATTCTTCATGCACTATGACTTCATAAATTAAGTCTATGTTCTTATATTGTTTTGACTGACAGCTCTACAGATTTAAAACTCACGTAAGAAAATTATTGAATTTTGGCAAAGGTGAATTTTAATTCACTTCTGCAGCTGATGGCAAAAATTCTGTATATTCATATTTTGAAGTATAATTGCTTGTACATATAGATAGTCTATTTTTCTGATGTTATGTTCTTGAACAGTATAGATGACTTAATATACTGCAGAATGAAAATAAATAAGAAATTAAGAGTACCTGGAATTCTTTACAATTTTCCAAGAATGCAATATACTGTGACACTAAATTATTTAGCCATCATTTTACTAAATCAGCTCTGTTTGGTAGTAATCACAGTTGTAGTAATAATCTTAGTAGTAGTTGTACTAAAATGCATGAAGAAGTGTACCTCAGGAGTCAAACACCAAGGACAAAAATCCGTTTTCCAGCATCACACTTTCTTGAGTGTGCAATGAAAGGAGTGGGCTAAGCTACATGATTCTATCAAACAGGGTACATAAAGCAGTGAACATGCGATATTTGCTGCAGGCATTCATCCTGCAGGACATTGACGCAAAGAATCCCTCCAGGAGTATTACACAAATGTGGTCACGAATAATTACAACACGCCATCAAATGGAAGAAGCAAATGCCTCTCTTACACGTGCTTCAGAATATAAAGAGGAAAAATACAGAGGCTGTGTATCAGTTAACAAGTATTTAAAACCACAACACATTTCTGTGAAAAAGTTTCCTAATAACCCTTGGTTAAAAATTAGTTTTAATTAAGATAAAATCCAAAAGAACTTAAACATTGCTTCAAACTTTATACTTCTCTTCTGTGAAATACTCCAAAATTAAGTCACAAAACTAATTCAAACATGGGATGAATAAGAAGGTAAGTATGCCAATACCTTTATACATCAAGTGCAAACTTGTGTTTCATTTGGAAGACATAGAAATGCATCCAGAACTACTTCAATCCAAAGACCACCCCTCCCCATCCGCCCCCCTCCAACCATGCCAGAATATCAGGAGGTTCAAACTTGTATTGAAATTGGGTGGCAAAGGTTTATTTGGTGGATGGGGGAGAAGGGAGGGAGGGGCCACGGGGAGGCTACATTAGGAGCTTCTGGGAGAAGCGCTAGAAGCTTCCCCGTTGTTCAAAAGAGCCAGCTGACTCCAGAACACACAAATTTTCTGGTCATCAGCTTGCCCAGCAGTGATGCTGGCAGCACTTCTGGAATAACATTATTATAAAGGGGGGAAACTGTACTATGAAGAAGAAATTGCAGTCAAGAAAGGAGCGAGGATACAACTCAGACTCTCTCAGGAGTGAGAAACAATTGCAGACCTAAAGGTCAGTGGAGAAGAAGCAGAAGGAGGTGCTCCATGTGCTGGAAAAGAGATTCTTCTGCAGCCCATGGCTAAGATCATGGTGAGGCCGCTGACCCCCTGAAGCCCATGGCGGTCCATGGTGGAGCTGGCAGATGCCCAAAAAAAGCTATGAGCCTGTGAGAAGCTGGAGCTGGAGCAGGTTCCTGTCAGGACCTGTGTGCCCATGGAGAGAGGAACCTGTGATGAAGCAGGATTGCTATCAGGAACTGGGGCCCTGAGGGGCACCCATACTGATGTCCCATGGGATGGACCGCACACTAGAGCAGGCTGAGTTTGAGGAGCATCCTCCTGAGGAGGAAGGAGCGGCAGAAATAGTCTGTTTCTCAGAAACACCTGAGCATACCAGAAAACTGCATAAGAGTTTATCTTAGTTTGGCTTAGAAAGTCCTGTAGAATTAGGAGCCAGCAGTGTCCTTTTTAGTCATAGAGTGAGCAGGAATCTGTCTGTTTCAGCTTTAAGTCATGAATCTGGAAACTGAATCCAGGTTTTAATACTTGAAGCCAACTAAGAAGGAAAGAACCTCAGAGAAGCAAGAGGTGGAGGCAGGGATGGAGTTTGTGCATTAGTCCACCTAAGCAGCCAGTCCAAAACTAAAATGGCTTTGTTTTTTTCCAGAATTTCACAGAAATATTTATTTTTCATCCAATTCTGAAATTCCTATTGTCACTTCTGCCCAAAAATAAGAAAAAAAAAAAAAAAAATCTTTTAAAACTATCTACATCTTCCTTGACTTCTACCAAAACTCTCTGGAATTGTAAAATTTATAGATTAATTTCTATACAATTGGTATTCTAGACTTACCTTTTCCAAAGTGAAAGGAATTGCATGATTAGAAGACTTTTGATACAGTGAAATGCATTCAGGAGGTAGTTCTGTAAATCATACAAATTTTCTTGCCCTTGCACAATAATATAAAGCTGCTACAGAAGACTGTGACAACAGGTCACACAGTAAAAGGATTTTTTATCTTGGCAGTGAACTGTGTCCTATGTAATAATGCCTATAATTTCCAGAATATTTTATATATTCAAAGCACTGTGTGAACAGTAGTTAATTGATAACAAATTTTGAGCAGTTCATTTGTTGCATCTACACAAGCTTAAAACAGTTTGAAATTTCTTTTGCACTCCAAAACAGTTATAAAGCATCTGAAAATATTTAGCACAGGTAAATAGTTCCAGTATTGAGAAAAGCTGGTAACAGAAAAATGAAAAAAAAATCAAATCCTAAAATATCCCAAAATATGTAGACCTTAGAATTTTACCCCCTCAAGGCTTTTTACAGGGGGAAGATTTAAACTCAGAATTGAGTAGCTAATACCCAGAACTTAAATAACTGAGCAAAATGAGCAGCTTAAGAGATACCGTGAGAGGAGATTAAGCCCTTACTCCAGTTCAAAATAAGCAGAAAGCTGAATGCCAGTCTCTGAAACGAGAAAGTGAGCTTCTCTGTAAGGTACTAGCTGCTCTAGCATGTAAGCACTCTTATTTTCTGTAAGTAAAATTATTCAGGCAGTATCTTTATTATACCCTAAAACAGGAATACTCTTGAGATATGGAGAAGTTATGCAGAGAAACAAAACGGTCAGCCCAATGCAATTCAAAATTAGTAAAAGGATTGCTGAAGAACAGTTTAATACATTCTACTTACAGTTAAGATACTTGTGTTTCCTTAGCACTCATCCGCATAAATATAAAAATAAAATAATAAAAAAGTTACATCATATAATGTTTAACATAGAGGGTACCAAATTGCATTCAAACTTCATGTGCAAAGCCCTTACTGCATCTTACAGAGATCATTTCACACATCCTTGAAATGAAGACACTTAAGATAAAACTCAGCACCTATTTAACAATACACAGCAAACCTCACATAATGTTTTATTAGAAGAAAAAAAAAAAATCGAGTGTCCAAATAAAATGCAGGGGGATTTACTGGCACAGTGTAATTACTTGTGTTGGAATTTGTCCAGGACACTGCGATTAAACGTCCTACTCTTACGGAAAATCCCACTAGCTATTTAATGGTTTCATATGGTAGAGGCGGGGGCATGATTTGATGTCTGATATAAAGTAGATGATGAGAATCTCTGAAAGGCATTTGTGTTTGAGTCTTCTTCCACTCTAGATTGAGGCTAGCATGGCATTTACTATTCTGTGCAGTTACCAGTGGTCTATATTAGCAAGAAAAAAGAAATGTCAGGTCTTCAGAAAGCCTTGTGATCCACTAAAGGCTGTGTTTTTCTTGATATTAGGCATACATAATATTGAAAATATAGGGTATTATGGGTCACGACTCAAAGAGCCCCATAATTCCCTATATTCAGTATAAGAAGCAAAATCATTAGGGAGACCAGGAAGAAAGCAAACCCTTCAGGGCTGTATTTTGAATATAGTCACAGTCCTGCATAATTCTGATCTGAAATGATGGTTCTGTAAAGAGGATCTCTACTTAAGATGCAATCCTAAAATCTTATTGGGGAATAACCACATCATATCCTGGAAGAAAGAGCTTCCAACCAATATATGAAAAATATTAATCTGCAGTGAGAACGTTTCCTCTATCTATGACAGAACCCACAAATACTTAGATCCTGGCAAAAAAACAACCCTCTCTCTGATGTTTCTGTTTTAGCAGTGTGTATAATTGGAAAACTAATACATATTAACATAAATTATTTGGGAAAACTTAATCTGTTGTAAGTATTGAAAATTGATTTTATGCTAACATTGCTTCATGGAATATAATTTATCTTATGAAAGGGCAGATTCCATTAAATGAAGTACATGATCACTACAAAAGATAATATGCACATAAACAGGTATGTTTTAGTAGATGTTGAGAAGAAGTAGCTATAACATTTCCATGTCTATATGTGTTCATGCACAGCTTTATGTGGGATTCAAAAGATTATGAATGTCATAACACATTTTAAACCTCTGTTATTGTTAGACAGATATTTTAACTTTGAAAATCAATTCTTATTAAATGTTTAATAACAATCTTTCATTGTTTTTAAGAAGTATTTTTATAATGTTTTCTCCTCTTCTTTACAAAGTCATTTTAAACGCATGTAAGTCAGAATGTGAAAGAAAAACCTGACATGTAGATTTTTTTTTTAATTGTTCTTATCTAGCTCATCATTGCCTCTGCTTTTTTTCAAGGCAGTTAATATAATTGTGTTGTTCTGATTTTCACTATTTTTGAAGTACAAAATAGAAACTCATTCCTTATTTTTCATTAATGATAAATTGGTGGAACTGCCTTCTCTTTTCTAGTGACTAATGAAAGAGACAGATAGCTAGTTTATGAGAGATTAAATGTTCCAAAAATTTGGATGTCATGATCTCTGCATTGCAAAAAATATGTACCCAGGACATTAAAGTGTGTCCTTTAAAATCTTAATTCTCATTGAATGGTAATGATATCTATACTTATAAGAATAGGGTTTTTTTCCAATTTATACCCTAAAATGACCAGAAATATTTTTAAAATAGACTTAAAATGTCATGACCTCGCTTTAGAAAATGGCAAATATATTCCATATTCACTCTTATTCTTCTCAAAGTTTTACCACGTGTTCCTTGCTATAGGATGAACAAGAATAGCTTTAGTACTTCAGCTATTAGAAGGCTGAGTTTTAAATATTATGTGTAGCTTTAAGGCCTGAGGCTCTTTTCCTCCTTTGGTTACCGGTGAGGAAGACAAGATACAGAACTCACAAGTCTTTGTTGCAATTTCATGTTATTGTTTTCCTTCATATTTTATTCTATGACATTAGAATCAATGATACACCATTGTTGTCAGTCTCTGACAAGCATATCTTTTTATCCAAGCCATTTACTTTGACCAAATAACTTATGTTTTCACAATGGCTCTGAAACTAGTGGTTCTGAATATAAAAGACTACTTGCAGCTCCCTGATTGAAACAGTTTTTAAGTTAAGCACCTGCAGTTAGGCACAAGATTTTTTGATCCACATTGAATAAAAACAATTCTATAGAAAAAAGATTCTTCGTTGTTCATTAGAAAAGAAGTCAGATGAGTTGTTTTTAACTTGTTCTGAAGAATGAAAGGTAAATAGTTGCTATCAAAACCTCTGAAAAAATTGTACTATATTCACAGTGGTATGTTGGAAGGAAGATAGTGCAGTGACTAAAAAAAGTGATAATAAGTCAAACAAATGCTGCAGGCTTTGTTTACTGCAGGTTTATGAAAATTAAGAGAAAGAAAAATATAAGCCAGAGACTGAATCTTTCTCAGAAAAAGTTATAAAGTGTTACAATAATGAATAGCTCTGCTTTAAAGAGTTATTAACATTCTTCCACGGAACCTCTCTATGTACAGTTTGCAAATTATGTATAATACTGAGGATTTATAAGTTCTTTCAGGGTCTAACCAGAAATTCCACTTCTGGTTCTGTATTTCCCACTTTACATTGAAATCTCACCACTCTATAATGCAAGAATTATTGTAGCAAAGATCTTGATCTTTAATAGTTCGTTATTCCAGGTGAAGTCCTTTAGTAGAAAAAAAACTGGCTTTTTTTTTTCTTTCCCTGCCTCCCCAAGTCTAGATGATAAAAAGCGGCATTTTTCTCTGTTCCCTAACATTTGCTTACTATGTTTGTCCCAAACTGATAGAAATCTCCTGTCAGCCCCTCAATATCTCTTGTGAGGTGATGGGCAGCACAGGAAGTTGTACTCTGGACTTAGTTGTATCCTTCTTCTGTTGAATCCTTCCTACTTATTTTCCTCCTGTGGTGAGTTGATCCTGGTTAGACAGTGGGTGCCCACCAAACCTGCTCTATCATCCCTCTCCTCCTGGGAAGGAAAAATTATAAAAGAAATCATGGGTTGAGGTAAGGACACAAAAAGATTACTTGCAAGTTACTCTCATGGGCAAAGTAGGCTTGATTTGTGGAAAAAATAATTTAATTTATTACAAATCAAATCAGAGTAAGATAATGAGAAATAAAACTTATACCTTAAAGCCCTTTCTCCCACCCCTCCTTCTTTCTGGGCTCATCTTCACTCCCAAATTTTCTACTCCTTCCCCTACAGAAGTGCAGGGGGAGGGGAAATGGAGGTTATGGTCAGCTCATCGCACGTTATCTCTGACATTCCTCACACTCATCTCGTTTGCACTTTGGCGTGGAGTCTCAGTGGGCTGCAGGGGCATCTCTGCTCTGCTGTGGCTGCACAGGGACAGCCTGTATCGCCGCAGGCTGCCAGGTAATCTCTGCTCCAGTGTCTGCGGCATGTGTTTCCCCTTCTTCACTGGCCTTGGTGTCTGCAGATTTCACAGATCTATTCTCCTCTCTCTCACTGCAATTGTTTGTGCCGCAGGGTTCTTTTCCCCCCATCTTAAAGACACCAGCCCAGAGGTACTACTACTGTCTCCTAAGGGCTCGGCCTTGCCCAGCAGAGGGTCCACCTTGGACCTGGCTGCCATTGGCTCTGCTGGACATGGGGGAAGCTTCTCACAGCCTCTCACAGAAGCCACTCCTGTGACCTCCCCCCATTACCAAAACCAATACACCTCTACAGTTCCTTGCTTTCCACAGCTCCTCTGTACTGATACAGGTTACTTTATCTGCTGTAGTCCCCTCAGGGGTGTCCCTGCTCTGGCATGGGTCATCCATGACTCCAGTCCTCCCAGAAGGATTTGTCCTTATGGCATGGAACTCCTTCCAAGACTGTGCATCCAGCTGTGAGCCCAACAGTGTCATTTCCACTGTGTCTCTCTTCTTCCTCCTTCATTTTCTCCAAAACTCTGCCTCTTCACAGTTTTCCTCTGGTGTTCTCTTTTGTGATGCTGCCCATGTTCCCTCTCACAGTTTTCCTTGTTGTGTCTCCTCATTTCTTTCCACTTATTTCTTCTTTAATATGTTCCCACACATCTCCTGACATGAACCCACATCTCCCACTCCTCACAGCTTCCACCGTGTCTTATTTATGTCTGACGAATGGTGCTGTGTGTTCCCCTCACCAGCTGCAGCTGTGGGACACAGCGGGGTGTTTTCAACCACTGAAGAGCTAAGAGCTCAGGTTCTCGTCCTACACAAGTATTAATATGAGGGGCAAGAGCAGAGAGACATCGTGGTCTCACTTCTGAGGAGGACTAACAGGCAGAAAGGTGACAGGAAGGAGCACTGCTCCTGTCCATTCAAAATTCAGGAAGCATATGAATATAGAGATGGAAAATGCTGAGATCCAAATGCAGCAATGTGTGAGAGCAGCACAGCCTGAGATTTCCCAGACTGCATGACATTTTCCAATTATTATTGCTTATGAGAAAAAACAGATACAGATAAACAGATAGTACTTGATTTGATTTTATGAAAGGAAGAGTATGAAAATAGATGCCATTAAGATCATAAATCACATTATGTAGCAGATACACATAAAGAAGTTATACACACTGTGTAATGAAAACCATTTGTTAAAGCATGAAATGCTTATATTTTATAGAGAAACTGCAACACATTATTTAAAATGCATGCTCTATAATATAACAGATCCACCATGTGGACAATTTTCAGGTAAAATATTGTCTTAGTCTCAAAGTATGTTATATTAATAATTAAGAGACATATATCACTTTCTATATTTTTCATATAAAGCCTGGCAAGACCAGAAGTTAAGAAATTCATTAAATTTCATTGCTTAGGTTTAGCCTTCTTACATCTGCCATAACCTCAGTCATGGGTCACCAGTTCATATTTTGTTATGGCCATTAGAGCTGTTTGATCCTGACTTGTTAACAACAGCACACTCTTCTGCTACATCTCATGGACAAGATGCACTACAAGTTCTGCTGGAAGATAGTTTGCACTTTGGAGGAAAACAGTTTAATAGTTATTCAAAAAATATAAATTGGTAAGGAAGATATATAAACTGAAATACTGCTAAGTAACAGCCCTGTTATTTAACTTGTGCAGGGGAAAAAAATTAGACTTTTTAGAATTTCTATATTTAATACATGCACATGTGCCTTTGAAAGAGAGGGTTTACATATGTTATTTCCTCAACTGGGTCTCCACATTGTCTGGAAAAGTGTTATTTGGCCTGAAGCAAAGCCATGACAGAGATTATGTTAACTAAGAAAAGGATAGTCACGGCCAAGAGCTCAATCTCATGCCTCTGTTTATTAACTTGTATTGATGTAGTAATAGACTTTATGGCCAAAAACCCTGTTATGATAATTCACTCTGTCATTTTGCCTAATGCTGACCTTTAGGCAACAAGCAATTAATTTTTTATTCATTATTTTTGCTACTAATCTATTACATATTTCTTACAAAAGCATTGAGACCTGCAAAAAATTATCAAGTGAGTCTTGATTCAGGTTTTTTTCCAGTACTGACAGTACCATAAAGCCTCAACTGTTGAGTTCTTTATTCATAGAATCATAGAATCATAGAATCATGGAATCATAGAATCATGGAATCATAGATAGGCTTGGGTTGGAAGGAACATTAAAGACCCAGTTTCAGGACCTTGCACTTGGTCATGTTAAACCACACGAGATTCTCATGGCCCACTTCTTGAGCTTGTACAGGTCCCTCTGGATGGCATCCTGTTCTTCAGGTGTGTCAACAGCACCACTCAATTCATTATCATCTACAAATTTGCTGAGTGAGCACTAGATCCCTTTGTCCATGCCATTAATGAAGATATTAAATTACACTGGTCCCAGAACAAACCCCTGAGGGAAACCACTTGTCACTGATCTTGGGGATTCTGAGCTGTTGACCGTTATCCTGAGGATGTCACCATTCAATCATTTTCTTATCCATGTAACACTCCACCCATTGAATCCATCTCTCCAATTCACAAACAAGGACTTGCCCTTGTTTCAGTTGTGATGATTGTCTTGAATCCCCTCCTCGTTCTCCATGTGCCTCAGCAGAGATTTCAGGAGAATCTGTTCCATGATCTTTCCATGCACAGATTCCAGGAGAATCTGTTCCGTGATATTTCCATGCACAGAGGTGAGGCTGACAGGTCCGTAGTTGCCACTGTTTTCCTTTCTACCATTTTCAAAGATGGGTACAAAGTTTCCCTTTATCCAGTAACTGTGTCTTCACCTGACTGCCATAACTTTTCACATATCATGAAAAGTGGCTTGGCAACTGCATTGGACAGTTCCCTCAAGACTCTGGGATGTATCTCATCAGGTCCCACAGAGTTATGTACATTCAGGCTCTTCAGGTGAGATCTTTATTCACAAGGGAAGCCCTTTGCTACCTCAATCTCCATCCCTAGAGAGGTGAGATAAGAGAGTTGGCCAGCGAAGACTGAGGCCAAAAAGTTGTTGAGTACCTCAGCCCTCTTCTCATCCATTGTCACCAGTTTGCCAGCGTTGTTTCAGCAGCGGTGCACCTTCTTTGACTTTTCTTTTCTGGTTAACATACCTGTAGAAGCTTGTTATCTGTGTCCCTTTCCAGGATTAGCTCCAGCTTCTCGCCGCCTCCTTACACAACTGAACTCCACCTCTATACTCTTCCCAGGTTACTTGTTCTTGTTTCTACTGCCTGTGCATTTACTCCTGGAGATTGCTAGCTCTTTCACTCTATGGAAGCCTTCCTTAACGATCTGTCAGCTCTGTTCCACTCCTTTGCCCCTGACAGCAGTCTCCCTGGGAATCCTATTGACTATCTCCTAGAAGAGGGGGAAGTTTACTTTCCTAAGGTTGAGGGGTCTAACTTTACTCCTTACCTGACCCATATTCCTCAGGACTGCAAACTCCACCAACGCCTGATCACTGCAGCTCAGGCTGCCTCCAATCTCGATGTCCCCTCTTAGCTTTCTTCTATTGGTGACCATCAGATCCACTATCACTCCTCTCTGAGTCTATTATCTGTCTCAAGAGTTATTGTTTTAACTCTTAAAACGTGTCTAATTTCAAGTTTCATTTTTGTCTAAATTAATTTTGTATACTTTGCAGTACTTGTCTTGCTATTGCTCATATCTTGTTCATTCTGCATTGTGAAGTCTTCTCACAGATGCATTCTCCTCTACGTGTTTTTAGATAGGTTACAATTCTTTCATCTTCTCTCCTAAATGCCCATGCCAGCTGTGGGTAAAATCCAGCTCTAGACTCAGACATTTGTACCCAGATATCTGTAATGTAGGTATGTAGATTTGATAGATGTCTAAGCTTTCGTCACAGTCTCTTGAGATCTAATCAACACAAATGCTCCTAGTGAAGTCTTCATGTAGGTGTGTCTGTTATAGAATGAGCTAGAAGTCTCTCTGTATGCATCAATTATATTGATGAAAACCTCAGAGCAGTTGTACAATTATAAGTATTTCATGCCATTTTAGACACCCTAAGGCATCTGAGATACCCATGCAGGAATGGCAAATGTTACACAGGACACATAGGAGAGACACAACCACCTAGAGTGATACCTAGAAGGCAATATGCATAGCTAATACAGTCATTCCTAAAATACATACTAAATATAAAGTAAGCCTAATCATTTAGTTAACTTGTAGAAATCTACATTACAGACACCTCAAATGTACATGCTTGTATCCAATGCAACCCAACTTGCAAGGGCTAGATCCAAACTTTTGTGAAACTGTATCTTAGGTCTTGTATCACTTTCGCAAATTGTTCCCAAACTCAATCAATTCTTAAAGTGACTTTCTGACTGTGAAATTCTAACAGGGATCTTATCAATGCTGAGTACACACGTAACAACTCCTTTTTGTTTCTGCTTAAAAATTCATGCTTCTATGGAGGATCCGTTTAATACTTTATTGTTGATGCTGCCTTAGGTAGTTGATCTTCCATGATGATCTTCTAAATCCTTTTCCAGAATAATGTCTTTTCACCGTCCATTTGACTAGATTGAAATTAAAAGCATTTGCAGAAGGTCAACTTGATATTTTTTCCCCAAAGTGTTGTGACACTCTTCTTCACATCCCAAAAGCAAGAATCTCTAATAAACTAGGAATTACAGCTGGTGTAGTGCTTAAAGTCTAATGAACTTTCTGCTTCCAAGAGCTTTACCAACTGGGATAATCTGCATAATGAATTACTCTAGCACATAGCATTTGACAAACTCTTTCTTTTAGAAACTTTCTTCAAAGCGTGTTCTCCACTGGAAATTTTTGCACCAAAATTCAACCTACAAGAAGGCTAAGAGAACATCACAGGCTCAAAGGAAGCAGAGATAGAGGTTTTGTTGGCTAGGGTTAAACAGGTGTATATATCCTAATGGTAGTTTAATTCCTCCAGAAAACATTTCTACCACACAAGAACATGCTAACAGATTTTTCTTCTTGAGCTTAAAGGTAAATCTCACTGTTTCAGTAGACTTAACAGAGGGGCAAGTTATTTATGTGGGGAAAAAGACAATCAATAGAATACATCTGTAAAGCATCTTGTAAGAAAGGAGGGTAATTTAAAAATCAATGTATTATTCAGCTTCCAATGAATAGAAATGCTCTTTTTTCATTGGTGCTTTTGTAGAACTCTTGTCATATTATAAATGTAACATGCAAAAAACCCTTTCTGCTAATTAGTTTTTGCCTTTTGTAACAGCTATTATGTGTCTAAGTACAGCAGTCTAGAAAGACCATAAGACTAAAAGCTACCTTGATGATCGGAGATGTATGTCCTAACTAGAACATGAAACAAACATTTCAGCTAGCATTATTGATCTTTAATCTGGGTTGAGCAAAATCTGATGGCTTCAGTTTTGTTGTTTGTGGCTTAAAAATACCATAACAGACAAAAAAGAAAGACAGCTCATATGTTGCAGTCTACAACAGCAGAGCAAATGCCTGCCTCTCAAACAACACAAATTAGAACCATATCAGTAAGGATGTGATACTTCTGGTAATTTTCCAGACCTTAAGAACTAGAATTCTCTCTCTCTGAATGTGCCAAAATATTTTTCAATAAAGTTCCAAAGAAAAGACTGTATTCCACTAGAATTACATTTTGACCAAAAAAAAAAAAAAAAAAAAAAAAAAAAAAAAAAAAAAAAAAAAAAAATAGAATACTTAAATTGCTGGCTCATTACATTTTAGCCTTTAACTTCAGAGGTTGTAGATCACCACTTTTCAGAGAGTGCCAGAGAGGTTTTATGTATCACGTAATCCCATTTAAATTCTGCAGTGAGAAGCTAATTGAGACTTAACGTGGTGTGTTATCCCTGTGCAGGCCATCTGCACAGGTTGAATTGCATTCAGAGTCAGCCTGTGAGAAACTACAGAGTACCCAACAGCTGCTTGTTGGGAAAATAAGTTACAAATTTATCTCCATCTAAAATAATGTGGTAAAATGAATTACAGACCATTATAAAATAGTCCAGTCTTCTGTATTTCTATACTGATTGGTCAGCTTCAGCTCAAAACTTGTTTTCACTCTCTCCAAAGAAGCTGTCATTTGGCTGTTTGCATCTTTAAAATTCATGACACTGTAAGTAACCCAGCAACTGATTCAGAGTCCTTATCCTCTGCATTTTGTATAGACAGAAACATAAAGAAAAGTTCCTTGAGGTTTTCAATATATTACATAATAAACCCTCATTCTCCCAACCCTTCCACACCCCCAAATAGATCTTTCTAAATTTACCATAGTCAAAATGAGAGTGACAATGGCAAAGAAGCAAAGAAGGAGAGGGGAAATCAAATTATAAAGCACTGTAAAATCATGGTCAGATTAATGGTTTTTAGGTAATGTAGGACCATAATAGTGTCTAGGCAACAAAACTGAAACAATCTCTTTTCAAATCTATAGGAGCCCTCTTCTGATACATACCTACTTTATTTTTATAGTCTTTTCTTTTGTCCATGTAAAGACATATAATTTATGTTTTCAGTAAATAAACACTCAGTCAATTCTATACTTTGAACAGTAAATGGTATCCCTGATCTCAGATCTTTCTCTTCTTCCACTTCCTAACTATGCTGGAATGCATGAAAAAAAGCCAAAAAACCCGTGGGTGGCTCCCCATCTTTACTTGGACTATTGCAGTAAGTGGCTTGCTCTGGTGATCAGTCATGACTAACTAGTATTAACAACCAGCAAATATTGCTGGAAACAGACTAATTGGATAAGCATTCTGTATTTAAACAGAGATAGCAATAAAATTAGTAATTATAAAGAGAAATAAATCTTTTCTAAGAGAGGATGTACATGAAAATTTGGCCAGTGGCTTTGTACTTTTTCTGGTTAGATATATCTAGATGTGTGTATAGAAAGGAATGGAGAAACAATGGTCAAATAAGCAAGCAAAAAAGCATGCCAATGGTGGAAATGCATTGACAGATAATAGACTATGAGAGTGTGAACAAATGCCTGAAGCATACTCAAGGCGGTATTAATCACACTTACTATAGGTTCTGTATTTTGGGATCATTCTTTTAAAATACGCTTGTAAAAGTAAACTTAATGAAGGTTAATATGACTTAAAACATTAGATCATGGCAGGTGAGATTCCTATGGAGAATATTTGCCTTTTTATTATTAGAAATAACTCTTTGCCTTTGAATTTTTTTCAGGTCATTTGCAAGCTGACTTTTTTCTACAAACTTCCTTTCCCCACCTGAAAGTGGAATGTACTGACAAACTGCAAGATGGCCAGGTCCTAAGATGAAGGGTAAAAGCTTGGGTACAAAATTCTATGTGTTTGTGCTAAAACTCTTGTGCCTGCTATCATCTTACTTTTTAAGGTAAAAACAGTCATGTAGATGGAGCTCAGAAAGGCTTCTGGTTTAGGGATGCTTTTGTTTTGACTGATGCTTTCAAAGGTAATTTTAATGTATTCCCTTCACCTCACAGCAAAAGTGCAAGAGGATCAAGTAAGGGCTGATTTCTGAGAAGTTGTCTAAGAATAACTAATTCTAAATTATTCTCTATATTGGCTGGAGATATTTTGTGTCACACTAAAATAAATACCTCTGTGGTAAAAAAGGAATGAGGGGTGGAGAAGAAAAGCCATCCTTCTAAGGCAAATACAGAGTTTTATAGAATTATAGAATGGCCTGGGTTGGAATGGGCCGTGAAGATTTTTTAGTTTCAACCCCACTGCCATGGGCAGGGACACCTCACACTAGACCACGTTGCTCAATGCCCCATCCAACCTGGCCTTGGAGTTTACTAGCTTCTTCTTTATCTGTGTTTTTTACTGGACATATAAAAGGGGTAGATTATTGAACTACCCAAGTAGTTTGCAGATTCTTTCTTTACAGATAATAATGCTTCTTGAAAAGAGAAAAATGAAACAAAACAAACAAACAAACAGACAAACAAACAAAAAACCACAACAGCTTTTAACTTGCCCAAAATATGTTTTTTTATATTTGGCTGTAGATATTGCACCTTTCTCACCTCTGTAGAAACGTTATTTCCTTTGACTTACATGGGCAGTGAATCAGATCATTCTAAATAGCAGCTCTAGAAACACTTCCATCAACAAAAGGCATACACAAATAGCGTTCAAGTGGGTTTTTGACAGTGGTAAGAAATTGCAAACTGTGTGGAGGAAAGCTACAATAAATTTCTGCACTAAAAGAAAGCAAATTTCTTACTGAAAAATGAAAATTCCATCTCTTAAATCTGGTTGATAATAGGCTAACAGCTAGACTGGAGAACCTCATCCATGGAGAATGACAATCTGAGGCACTGAGTATAGAATTCTCCTAAGTTTTGACAGCAATACTGTCACATAAATGTTTAGGGATTGCAGACAAAAATACTTCTTTCTTGGGTTTCACTTTTCTTGTTCCTGAAATGAAAGATGTTTTTCTTTTTTTATGAAATATTTAATCAAGAACTCTGACTTCTATAAACACACACACCACCCCCCTCTTCCCCCCACTTCTGAGGAAACATTTTCAAAATGTCCAGTTCTTTATCCTATTAAAAAATAACCAAAAAAACAGTTTCTCTGGTAAAATGCATGGAAGAACTTCCTGAGGTTTTGAGGTCTTGAAGTTTAACAGAATTTATAGAGGAATACACCTGTGAGTTGTTCCTTATTATTCCAGATACACCAACAGAAAAAATGTAAATGACATTTGCTGCCAACAAATAGACTCTACCCAGCTGATGCTTAAAAAAAAAAAAAAAAAGAGAGATAAAGCTTCATTGCAACCTAGACATTTATATTCAGTCCTTTCATAGTGATCAAAGCCAGACATGAAGATGATGAAGAATTGGGTCTAGAAAATGTGCACAAAAATCATGGCATGACCAAGTTTGCTTATTTAGATTTTTCTGTCATAGCCATTTTTTCTTCATCTGTCACTAAAATCACAACTTTCCAAGTTTTGTTTAGCAATGTATTCATGTTCCCTACTGAATATTAATAATCACAGCAAATATAATACTTCAGGGTTTAATTTTTTTCTCTTCCTACTAGACTTTCTAAATTCAACTGAATTCTGAACTCCCTTTTTCAGGAGCTATGTACGCATATCTAAGAGCACACAGGCAGAAGGGACAGGAAGTGGCTTCCACTAGCTAGAAGATACTTTGGAAAAAAACTTTCGGTATCGTGACAGTTATCTGGATGTCTAAAATCATTATATAATACTAGTTCACCTAAATTTAAAAGGAAAGGTTCATCAACCAGACATTTGTATGCTGTGAATTTACAGAGATATATTCTAGAGAGAGAAATAAAAGATTTAGCTTATATTCTTTGTTTGTTGCATAGGTGCATTTACGATTAATATTAGTGGAACCAATGTCTATATGTAAAAAGACTCTTCATTTACAAGATCTGATATGAAAGCAGAAGAATTATGAACTATTAGAAGAAAGATTGAAGTCACGTTAAAAGAGACACAAACCTCATATTATTCCTCCCACATTTAAAAATAGTAAGATTAGTCAGAGAAGAATTGAAGGAGCAACTTAAGAGAATATCTTATGAATCTGAACTTTCAAAATTACAAGCTGTGGTTTTTATAAGTGCTTTTTTAACAGCAAAAATTAAAGTATAGATCGGAATAACATGTCAAGAAAAATTTTAAAATAATAATAATAAAGAATCTGATGTTGCCTTCTACAACGCCATAATATCTCTTTACAAATAAATTTCCTTGAGACCAAATACTCTGTCCTCTGGGCTAAAAGCTAAATTAAAAATTATAACTATTTGTATCAGTGCATGAGCTGCATATTTGCTTTTCTGAGATTTAAATATGCCTGATTTTTTTGACACTTAATTATATTTCACCATTCTTTGCAGGTAGCCTAATACCATTGGCCAGAATAATGATTCCAAAAGATAAAACTGAAGAAGAGAAAATGAAGCAGAAATATAACTGTCCTTCCAAAACAGTGGGGTACTCTTTAAGGTTGAATCATTAATGGTAGTCACTCAAGTCTCCTCACAGCTGGAACAGAGAATTGAAAAGAGAGAATAAGCTCCTAGATATCAGGGTCATTCTTTTTAAGTGCTACATATATATAAAAAGTTCTGTTACATTTTTGCCCTCACATTTTCAAGTTGTTATTCAAGCATGTATTACTGGAAATTGGATTCCTAAAACAGTACTTGATGTGTGTTAATTATCACATTTTACAATTTGTTTTCTTTTACATCTTTCTTTCATCCACTAAATAGAGCATTTGCATTTTTTCTTTTATTTTCTGTAAAGTCATAAATTAACTAGATGCCAAGTCATAAATTTACTAAAAAAAAAATTTAAAAAAAAAGAAAAAAAAATCCAGGGTTTTTCCTTAATATGAAAACTTTAACAGACAAAATATAACCCTAACCAGAGGAAGTTTTATTACGCAGCTGTATTTTACAGTGTAGAACTAGAGAAAGTGCAAAACAATAATGAAGCCTCTTAGAAAATAACATTTGCTCTTCTGTTTTGAAATGACAGGGGCTGAACAGGTAATCATCTGAATTCATCCCAAGTGAAACAGCTTAGATGAAAGATAGTGACAAATGAATGTATATTTTAAGTTCAGCCTGCATTCTTTCTTTTGTGAACCCCTTGCCCAATGACATTGGATAAGGTACAGAATCATATCTGGATACCACCTCCCAGCTCCAGAAGACTTCCAGTCTTCTCTGTGCTAAAAGTATGGAATAAAAGTATAGAATAAACTGGTTTTATTCATTACCTAGAACATATAACCACTAGTTCTTTCTCAAAAGGAAAGACAAGCAGTTCCTAAAATTCCTACATGATGAGAGCCTAAATTAAAAGAGATTTGAAGACATAATTTTCAAGCCTTTTAAACATGTTGTTAAAGTAAATATTTAGACATGATATCTGCTCTTTACAGATAAATAGTCTAGGTACAGCACATTCTATAGTGCTAGATGATTATGATGAAAATGTACAAAAGGAAACAGTATTTTTTCTGTTGGTGTAATGCCCTAACATAAAATGGTTAAAAGAATACTAATCAACAGACCAAATGATTATGATAGCGTGAGTAATACAGGTTGTCAGAAAGACTTTTTGTCTGAGAGTAGTACAAATTTCAGTAAAAATTCTGGGAACTGAAATCATCTTTGAGATAGTAGCTTCACATTTTGGTACTGGATTCCTGGCTCATCAGTTTTCCTACTTATCCTATCTCATAGATAGGATAAGTAGGAAAACTCTCATTTGGTAAATTATGTTGGACCTACTTTAGGTGTAATAAGGGCACAAACAGGTAACTGGTGTTTCTCATATAGGTAGTTTTGACTTCTAACAGGAGAAACAGAAGAGACATAGAGAAAAAAAATCATAAGTCTTCAGGGTTAAATTGGTGGTATCAGCACTTTTAGGTGTGCCTTTTATGCTCAGTGCTACACCTTAAAAATATTCTAAAACTCTGTCAAGATAAAAGCTAGATATGCATCACCCATGTGTGCAATCTTGTTTCCTTGGAAGGGAGGAAACCAAAGTGTAGCTCAAACAATCCCGTTTGGAGAATGAGAGTGCCTGAGATTCAGTATCCTGCCATTCAAACCTGTCACTATCACACCCAGAAACCTAGGCCTAGGTTCTTTTTATTTTTAAAATTATTTTTTTCAGTGATTTTAGTTGGAAAATATGCACTGGCATCCCACAGGGGAAGACAAACTATTCAGAACTCTTGTAGATGGAATAAGGGAAGAGACTAAACATACCTCCTTTCATTAGGACAAAGTTTAAAATTCTTATATTGAAACAGGCCAAAGAAAAAATATAAATCTCTGCCAGCACTCAGATAAGAACATATTTGCTTAAAAGCATCTGTAACTGAAAAAAAACCTCAACCTGATAAAATTGCTATACAAATACAGTATTCCTTTATTTTTCCAGCATCAAGCAAGGAGTTTTGGAAAGTCACATTAGTATAGCTTTTAATAAATTCACATAGAATTCTTGATCCCTTATTATCAAAAACTTAACTGCTTATTATTCAGAAGAAATAAGCCAAAGTGAATAAATCTATCCATGTTGTGGACAAATGGTTCAGATATTTTACTGAAAAAAATAAATTAAAACTACATATATATTTTAATAACAATCTGAAAAAAATATTAATTAATAGCTGTAGTACTCCACTTCCCAGAAAGCCACAAGAAGACTTCACGGAGATCACTTACTTTTTTTTGATTGAGGGACACACAAAGTTTCTTCAAGATTAACAAACTAAGCAATAGCAGATTCTGTTTTCTGTTCCTGAGGTAACACATCCACATATGGCCACATGTGTAAAATTAAAATATCTTGGCCTATTAAACCAGAATCCAGACTGTATATTGGAAAATGTAAACATGTCTATGATGGAAGGAGTTAAATGTGGGGAAAATACCTGTATTAGTGAAAATCTATAAACGCCACCTTTTTTGAGATGAGATTTCTAACTCAATTTCTCTAGCTCTTGATGGTGTAGCCAAGTAGAGATGTAAGCAATAGCAACAATAAACTCAGTTCTGTGTCAATCTGAATGTCTGGATAAAAATAATTCTAATTTCTTTCATGCTTACACTGTTCCTACAAATTGAGATTGCAACAAAAAGCCCTATGTTTCCATTTCTTTTCCACTAGAACCCAGTAATATATTCCCCTTTTCATTTGACATCCCCTGTCAGGGAGTACTCCTTTCTTTCCCATTCTCCTGCTCCCCACTTTAGCCAGGATCCAAATATGCTCTCATAAGATCTTGATTATACTTCAGTTTTCCTTGACATTTTTCCATGGATTCACAGCCAAGGTGTAACTGAAGGATATTACCAGGTTTCTGCGGGACATTCTGAGAATGCAGATCAGATAATTTGGACCTGCTTCTCCATAAGCCAGTATTTGCCACTGATCTGCACACCAGCTTTAACTGTTTGGGTAGTGTGACATGGTTAAGGAACATATTGGTTAAGACGTATTTAGGTAGTTTCCTTCAAATAATTATTGGAATTGAGATACTTAGATCATAAAATCATAGAACCATAGAATATGCTGAGCTGAAAGGAACCCATCAGGATCATCAAGTTCAACTCCTGGCCCTGTGCTGCACAGCCCGAGGAATCACACCATGTGCCTGAGAGCATTGTCCAAGTGCTTCTTGAACTCTTTCAGGCTTGGTGCTGTGATCGCTGAGAAGTCTGTTCCAGTGCCCAGCCACCCTCTGGGTGAAGGACCTTTTCCTGATATCCAAACTGAACCTCCCCTGACTCAGCTTCATTCTATTTCCTCGGGTCTTGTCACTGGTCACGAGAGTGAAAAGATCGGTATCTGGCCTTCTGCTTCCTCTCATGAGGATACTGGAGACACCAATGAGGTCTCCCCTCCATTTCCTCCAGGTTGAACAGACCTAGTGACCTCAGCTGCTCCTCCTTACCCTTACTCTCTAACAGTTTAATGTCTTTCTTACATTGTGTCACCCAGACCTGCCCCCAGCACTGGAGGTGAGGCTGCCCCAGTGCAGAGCGGAGCGGGACAATCCCCTCCCTTGCCCGGCTGGCGATGCTGGGCCTGATGCCCCCAGGACAGGGTTGGCTCCCCTGGCCGCCAGGGCACTGTTGACTCATGTTAAACTTTCCATGGACCAGGATCCCCAGGTCCCCTTCCACAGTGCTGCTCTCCAGCCTCTCATTCCCCAGTCTATGCACACAACCAGGATTGCCCCATGCCAGGTGTAGAATTAGCACTTTTGCTTGTTAAATTTAATGTGGCTGGTGACTGCCCATCTCTCTAACTTTTCAAAGTCTCTCTGTAGTGATTGGAAATGAAAGTAAAATTTAAATGATAGAAATAGGTTTTTCTTGTAAAAAAACCCAACCCACCAAACTGCAATCCAGTGATGAAAAATCCTGTCCAGCAGCAAAATATTTAATATTTTCTTACAGGCTTTACATAAAAAAATACAACTCTATTTACTGTAAGATACCTAAGCTTAAAGCTAGTTATCAGGTCTTCAACTTCTTACTAAATAGAGTAAAAAAAATGCTAATCACTGTGCCACATACATAAAATACTATATCACTATGATGTATATATAATACACAATGTCTGAGTTATAGGTATGACAATACGGAATATGACAACGTGAACCAAGGTTCCTTGAAGTGCTTCTTTTATTTATTATACTTCATATATATGTATATATACACTGAAGGACAGAGATGAGATGAAATGAGATGAAATGAGATGAGGTGAAGTAATATCTGTATAGATAAAGAGCTGTCTGCTCTAAGATACTGCCAATGATAAATCTATAGATAGTTCACTGATATCTGTTCCCACTTTGCTTCCAATAATGTTTCCTTGAAATCTTGCCAGATTTAAGTTTTGGTAAGAGAGTGTTCTGAATTGCTGTCTATTGTTCATTATTTAACATTTTTATGTAGCTTCAAATATATGCATGTAACAATGGAGTGAGATAATATATGGTCCTTGCCCAAAAGAGACAAGCTCTTACAAAGAAACAGAAAGAAATGGTGCATAATAAAGTGAGAATAGAATTACTTATAGGTAGTCCAGGTGTGAGGTTTTTTGAGAATTAAGGGACCTTATTGGGAGAGGAGTGTATGGAAGAAGTTATGTCTGTTGCAAACCTCAGGACTGGCAATATGGACTGCAAGATGGGTGGGCAGGGAGAATTTTGACTTTTTTTCATATGATATCTACACTGATATGCCTCTGTCTACACTGATATGCCTCTTCTTATTGATGAGTTGTTGAAGCTGAGCCTCAAAACAAAACAATGCTGCTGCTTTTTTTTTCTTTTTTTTTTTTTTATTTTCTTTTCATTTGAATTAACACACTACAGACTAATTTATTCAGAAGTGTGACTTAACCAGGATGGGAGATCATTGTAGTATATTAGCCAATGGTTTGTAAATTATGTTGGACTGGATGTTTCTGTCTTGTTGAAATATGCAACTTTTCAGTGGGAAGCTGAAATGATAGTTTTTCATTGCTTAGAGTTCAGTGTGGTCATCAGTGGTAGACATGGAACACACTGGTGTGCGATCCTTGTGAGAGCCATGGTTTCCTTTATGATGACGCAGGTCTCATGGCCACTAGAGTGACTCAAACCCCAAACAATTTGCACACATGTACGGAAAAAAAAAAAGGCACATTTTGCACATCACACTTAATTAGGACCCACTGCAGGAGACATCTAAGGGTAGGACTATACATGACTGAAAGCTGGGGAACACCAAATATATCTATATATATCACTTTTGTAAAAACAAGGATGTAGACTTCAGAAAAATGGTTATGCATGTGAGAATATTTAGATGTTGCATATCTCCCCACTTTAGCCAAGAGGCACAATACTCAACCAAAACAATTTAATGTTCCCTTAATATATCCATTCATTTGACATCGTTACTATGCCTGTAGATAGATAAATATTTATTTGTAATTCTATGTATAAATAGCAATATATTTACCAGTTCTCTGAACAAGTATAAGTAGTATGTATACACAAGCACACATGTAATTGAGTATCTATTTTAGGGTCTATAGTATTTATAACAATAGAAATTACATGAATGATAGATCTAGCACTGGCTGTGAGTTTCAATACTAGAAAACTGTAGTCTACTATACTGCATTTGATATATTTGACTGGGCTTATGAAGCAGACACACATAAACCAAAATCAAGTTAAATTTCTGATCAGAACATTTGTCTTATTCACAAACTACTGATCATCTCCTGCTACATATTCAAAACTTGAAGTATCTAAATTATCTTGCTTATCCTGTGAGTTTGATTATACCTCTATTACTTTCATTTTTCACATTAATTTATAGCTGGTATAACAGTGCTGTAGTAGTTCTGAGTTCCCTAAAGTTTCTAAATGAGAAAATGATTCAGTTAACCAGAAATTTTTGAATGATAGTAATTGATAATATGATACACATAAGAATTAATAGTGAAGTAATTTCCTAAGAGGACATTAAGATACTCATACAGCTTTGAAAGCTAACTTGGTAAATTGAGCCAAATATAAGGATCATAGAGCCATAGAATGGTTTGGGTTAGAAGGGACCTTAGAGAGTCTCTAGTTGTAACCCTTCTGCCATGGGCAAGGACACTTTCCATTAGATCTGGTTGCTCAGAGACCCAGCCAAGCTGGCCTTGAACACTTCCAGGGATGGGCCATCCATAACTTTTCTGGGCAACCTGTTCCAGTGTCTTACCACCCTCACAGTAAAGAATTTCTTCCCAATATCTAATCTAAACCTACTGTCTCTCAGTTTTAAGCCATTCCCCCTTGTCCTTTCACTACATACTTTGGTAAATAGTCTCTCTCCATCTTACAGACTTTTTTTAAGGTACTGGAAGGCTGCAATTAGATCACCACAAGTCCTTCTCTTTTCCAGGCTGAACAATCCCAACTTTCTCAGACTTTCCTCATAGGAGAGGTGCTCTATTCCTCTAATATACTTGGTGGTTCTCCTCTAGACTTGTTTCAGATAACTTGATGCAATTCTGGTTTTCCAAGATATGATTAAACTACATTTAAAGATATTTAACATAACTTTTCAGTTTTCCTTTTACATATTTTTACAAAGTATAATACTTTTAAAAGAGAACAATTCTGTGATGTAGTATAAGTGATTGCCTGTTTTAAAAAAGGCCATTTCATCCTTTTCAGTAGCAATTCAGTGATACTCTGAGAGTTTTACTATGCCTGACAATGGTCTTTCATCTAAAATACACAATAGTGGTTTCTTCAAAGCAGGACAATTTACATTCCAGCCATGATATTCAGCCATAATATTCACAATAAGAGCCAAAATATTTTAGTGTGCCTTATTGTCATACCCTTTCCATCACATTTTTTTAATGTCATATTTCTCTCTGTTCCAGTAAAGTTATGTATGGCATCTTTAGAGTGGAAGAAAGAATGCGATGATTAACTGAGATTTAGAAGAACATTATGGCATCCATTGCTGTTAAAATTCTAAAGACAAGGATCTGAATTTCACCTAACAGTTACTTCAGGATCCTTCAGGATTTGATGTTAAGACTGAAAACATAAATGTGTTTATTTTTCTTTTAGGAGTTCCTGAAAAAAGAACAACAACAATGACAAAACAACAACAACACCACCACCACAATGACAGAACAATAACCTCTATCAGCTGAAAAGAGAAAGACATTTTCAAAAGTCTCTAAGATAGTGAATATCTTGAATAAGAAACAGACTCAGAGAGACAAAGATAATAGAAATGGGAAGTATTTATAAGCAGCTGTGCCCCTTGTGCATGTCACCATTAAGAGTTCCTCTTCCCCAAGCTTAGATTCAACTGCTGAGTGACCTTCTGAGTTCTAGTGACATCTGCATGGTTTTCCCTTGGCCCGTTTGTGGTCTATGAGGTCTCTGTGCTTCTCAGCAGTTTTTTCAGCCTCTGCTTAAATTCAGACCTCCACTCTCTCATTGTAACTCTTTTATATTATTTTTTTGCAAAATTCTGTAGTCTCTGGGACATCGTCTATGTATACCTGGTTGCTTTCAAAAAGTGAGTTCTCTTGGTCTTTACAGAGATGATAAAGCCATTCTAACACTTTTTATGAAACATACACTCTGAAAATCAGAGGGGAAAAAAAAGATACCGAGATACGATAGGTCGCAAAGATTAAAAGTGCAAATTAATATAAAATAATTTCAGCCTCTCTGTGATTTTTGTTTTGCACATCATGGACTAAAAGACATTTCAAAAAACAGATGTGTATTTTTGACAAAATTACTCTAAAATTATTTCCTTTACATTTTAATATAGTCTTAAATGTTCTTACGTCAACTTTTTCATTTGTTTTGCTTGGTAACTTCCATTAATAATTTCCCATAGTTCTAAAATATTTAGAATAATTTTCTTTTATGTTTTCCTAGACACTTCTCTTGAAGCCTCTTCAAAGCTCTTCTTTCAAACTTAAGATAAGAAAGGTGAATGTACATGAAGTACTTTATGTTCAAATACCATATATTCCTTTAAATATTATATCATGTAGTGGTGTATTCCAGGAATGCTTTTGCTAGGAGGTCTTCAAAGTTATTGCACAACATACACTGTGCTGGATATTTTATTGGTTTTAGCAAGCATTACATATGCTGAAAAAAGGAATTTGAGAAAATTGTCTAAACCAAAAAACTCAGATAGAAATTGGTGCGCAGCTTGGACTAGAATAGGGGAATTCTCCAAAAAGTTAGAAAATAGTTCATTGGTGAAATGTTAACACATTTTATTTAGACTATTCAAAAAGAAATTCTTCTCCATTCAAAACATTGTTTATTTAAAATAATCCCAAAGTTTTACACTGATTGTTTTTAAATGTATAAATCAAAAGGCATTAGTGCATTTAACCCAAGATTACTTATATTGACTCCAAATTAATACTATTTTCTTGATTTTGCTTTTGTTTTTGAAGACAACCCTACTCTTTATCTTGAACCTCCTAAATCTCACTCAAAAAACAATAGAGAAAAAATATCAGCCATGAAGTTTTAATTTGATAATGGATCAACAGTTAATACTTTTTTTCCCAGTATTATTTAGGATCCAAAGAGAAAATATTATGGGGAAACTCATACTAAGGAAATTCATAGGAAAATTAATAGGAACTTCTCATTGCTCTAGCCAGTTTGTTTAGTGAGAGATGTTTTGTTTTGTTTTGTTTTGTTTTTTGGTTGTTTGTTTTGTTTCATTGGGCTTTTTTTAGGGACAGTAGGTAGAGGCATTGCTTGGTCCTACCATTAACATAATCAGAAATTCCCTTTGATGTTAATGGTGAGGTCTGTTGATGGGGTTATCTTCATGTTTAAAATACCTAAGGCTCCAGGAGATACAGTCTTAAATCCCAGTAGGACTGAATCAATCTTTAACCTTCAAAGCCATATTGATCCAACGATCTTGTGTGATGTTTGGTTTAGACCTTTCTGCTCTGTTTGGAGAGTAAAGTTGCAGTAGCCTTATTTTTGAAGGAAAGGAGTTGCTTTTCTGAGTATTATCAACAGGCTTTCCAATATTAGGCAGTGGGAAATTTGTTTGTAAGACTCCTTGGAACAGAAGACCCTTAATTGAATGTAAAATGTTATTTCTGTGTATTTATTTAAGCTTCCCGATGAACTAATATCCTGCAGCTCAGATGAACTAACAAAATAAGAGATATATTTGATAGAAGAATCAAGGATTTTGTTTTCAGAGAATATTTTTATTATATTTGTTAATCTGATAACAATCAACTAACCACCAGAAGTAAACGAAATCCTGAAAGATTTGTGAAGTACAAGGGGTCTTCATAGAAAAAAATTTTGAACAGTCAAATAAATGCATCAGTCTATATTTTGATAGGTGATACTTTGCCGTTCATGCTGCCTGTGTTCAGAAATACTGTTTCTGAATTGTAATAGTATTTTAAAATTTTTATCACAAAATAAGATCATTTACAAAACTAAATGACTGATTATGAAATAAAACCCCAAAATTTAATAGTTCCAGGCCTTTGTGAATCTGGAATTTGTTGGAAATCTTTCCTCTTTGGATCCTTTTTTAACAGTAATTAATGAACTTAAAACGCATGAACTAAAAAAGTCTTAATTTTTATAAGTTGTCGGTTTAAAGACAAATTGTTTGAGGAATCATATGAATTAAATATTTATCAGACTAAAATACAGTATTAATTTTATAAACTTTACATATTGAATAAGAGTTTAGGAAGATGAGTTACCTGCATTGAGAGCTTCCAGGCAGATTATGTTTCACATTTTCTCTAACATTAATATAAATTCTTTGTATCTGCTATCAAATTAATATATTTGAGGCAATGAAAGGATTCTTCTGATAAAGCAAATCGAAAGCATTTGGAATCCATTCTTTTTCCTTATCAGCAGCATGCTGTCTAGTCCCTCAAGCAGACAATCTCTAGTACAATACCATCTGACGCTGTCATTAAATCCTCAGCGTCAGGTTTCCACAGCAACAGCAGAGCTCTCCCTTCTTCACTGTCTGCATCTGAAACGCAATCCGGGACAAAAACAGTTAATTTTATGCTGATTTTCTACGTTTATTTGACAGATTTAATCAGAGACCTTCTGTAGCTGGAAATGAGTGGTAAGTAGGAGTTAAAGTTTGTGATTATTAAATTGTAGGGCTGTTTGGTAGTTGTTGATGTACACGCGCACCAGATGGTGGCCTGCTGTATTCATCACCAGATTAGCAAGATAAAGTCTGGGCTATATGTAGGCCCACACACCAGCTTAAGAGTTTACTCTGTAATGCATAATAGCTTTTAGTATTTATTTAAAATTGCAAATCTTGAAAAGCTTTACTTTGATTTGATTATAGATGTGACAGGATGAACGCATTCCCAAAGTGTTTAAAGTTAGTTTTGATGTTACTGTTTTCACACTGTTATCCCTCTCCAGGCCGACGACAGCAAACCATATACAGGTTATGTAGAGTTTACTTGGTTTAGGAGTTAGTGTTCACAGAACAGACAACTGTCTTTAACTCAAAATATGCAAAGGTAATTAAAAACTGTGACCAGAAATAATGTATGTAATTCTCACAAAAAAAATGCAAAATGTTTCTGAAGGAAATTTAGAAACTGAATGCTTGTACTTATTAGCATATTCTAAATCAAAGCTTTTCTCTGTTCACCTAAAGCAAAGAAAGTGTCTTTCAAAAAAAAGGGGTTTTTTCATTTCTAAGGTAGACAAATTTTCTGAAACCCATTAGAAAGCCCAACCAACTAGCATGGAGAGTTCCCAGACCAGAGGAGTTTTGGATTTCATTTTACTATCCTTTCTCATTGCGTTTTTATAATCTTGTTGTTGTAATGCATGATTGCAAAACATGCATGATGGTTTTAAGGAATTTTACTTAGACATAGTATCCATTTTATGGAAGCAATATCTATTCAAAATGTAGTTGATACAATTTTTAAAACATCATCATAAATTAGTATGAACTACTGTCATTTCTTGGTGTACAAAATTTGATCATGGTAAGTATGAAATCTATGACAAAGGTTGAATCAAACATCTGCTACTGTGCCTTTATTAATCAAATTAAACCAAGACATTGTGCCTTTATACTTCTGAAGATGTGAAGTAAAAAGGCAACACAGGTATAGCAAGCATTTTTGTTTATACACATATGAGAATATGTTTAGTTATATTTTATTGAGATGGGACATCTCTGAGATGAAGAGATACTGTAGCAAGTATCAAGCACTTTCACAGAATCAATATTTTCGCCTTTTTTTTGAGGCATATCCAGAGATTACTCCTTTATATATTTGTTTTGTACTAAAATAATACCATTAGTTGTTAGACTAATCTTTCTATAACTGTGAAAGTAATTTAAATTATAACTATAATTTCATGTTTTATTTTTAAGTATTTTGCTAGATAATTTGGCTGACTAGTAAGAATTCTTTGAGAAATTTTATTAAAATATAATATATTCATCTAGTTTAGGGTTAAATCTCTTTTCTGAAGAAATCAGGACAATCATGGTAATTTTCCAAAGGCCTTTTGCAAATAATATCAGTGGTAGCTGGCTTTTGCTAAGGAATGGTGTGATACAAGAGAGAGGATAATCACATGAAAACCACATAAATATTTACTAAATAAATGTTTAAAACATAGAATATTATTTTAATATTACATCTTTGAAATGTTATAAACATAAGAAGACACATGCTCCTTCTTTATATATGGTGGTATTTTTGGTTCATAACAGTGCACAACCAAAATTCCACTTCCTTTTTTTACACATCTGTGAAGAGAAGCAATATAAACCCACTAGAAAAGTTTATATAGCTAAGGTATCTACTTAGTACATTTTCCATCAAGAAAGAGAGTAAGAAATAAGCAGGCCCTTGACTACAGTGTTATGCTGGCAGCAGCACTGAACAGATTTGAGGATGAACAGGGAATGGAAAAAATCCACGCTTGTCAGATCTTTAGCATGGATCGCTCTTATGCAATAATATGAAGATCATAATGGAAAAGTGGCAAAAAACCCACATGACAAAAATCCTCACACCTTGACCACACACAGGTGGAATACATAAAAAAGAAACACAGTGCTAAGTGACCCAAACTAGTAACGATCCCTGGATGTCCTCACAGTGTAGAGCAGCACTCTGGACCCAGAAGCCTCAGCAGAACCAGCTGTAGAACTCAGGACAGAGCTAATCAACCCTCACTATTTTAACAAATTTTTCTTTCCTCAAAAGGGAGTTGACAATTTTCTATTATAGCAGTGATGTTTCAGCAAAATAATCAATGTCTTGATAATAATATTTTTAGATTGTTTATAAAATAGTTAGAGCTGTCTAAATGCCTTGAACCATTTTTACTGTGAATACAAAGCCATTGATCCAGTTAAAAAAAGTATTTTTGGTGAAGCAATGTTGTGCATAGGAACACAGTTTGGTATTTGAGTCTTGATGGAAACATATTTTATTCTTTTCATCATTAGTATATTACTTGCTCTGAATCTTAATTTTCCCTGTCTCACTGATCCTAATCT
>WEKY01050509.1:37237-48639 GCA_013390045.1 Picathartes gymnocephalus
TTTTTTTTAGATTATAGACAGCAATCCAACTAAAAAAGAATTAAGAGCAAATTTTAAGAAATCATGAATGCATTTACCAAATTTGGGATAATTTACTTTCTGTATGCATTTATGTTGCAGAAAATGTGTGGTTGTTTGCAGACAGATTCATCCAAATTTATGCACATTCCTAAATAATATCAGTGAGCTTTTGCTATTTACCTTTTTTAAACAGAAATCCTCTTTGTGAAAATGCTATATAATGAATGTTAAAAATTAGATAGTATTCAACAAACATAAACCTAAACATTTTGTGTTCCTGAAACCATTTGGGAGAGATGATTTTCTTTCTAGTGTCATACTTTGTCTTGATTTGGGGTTTTGGATTCTTTTTCATAAACATTTGGTAGATAAAGAGAAGATCTGTAAGAAAATTAGATTTATTATAGAAGGAACATGCTGACAGGAACTGGCTGTGATACATGCAATAATATGAGGATTTCATGTCCATACTGATGCATTTTGTTTCTATCTATCTCTGTAACAGTTGCAGTATGCCGTGAGCGGGGCATGTGCAGCTGCCAGCAGTAAGCGTCTTCTCTTCTCACGGTCATGCGGCTGGGCTCTGACCCTCAGGCGCAGGAAATAGTATCAGCAGAGGCAGGAGGGGCTTTCGGCATGCTTTCCAGCATGGTTTATTACAGGTTTCTCCTAAACCTGCTACATACTGAAAGGTGGCAGGAGGCAAGAGAGCCCGGGGTTGTGGGGCACAGTGGTTCTATGGGGACCCGAAGGGAAGGAACAAGGGAAAGGGTCAGCCCCAGAGCCACTCAGGGGAGAGAAAGGGAGAACTCAGGGGGGAGCTCAGGATGAGCACGGGGGGGGGAGGGCAATCCACAATAAGGAAACAAGGTAACAAACTAGGTTTACACATAAAAACACACCGCAACATATCTCCTCATCCTGTCAGACTTCCCTTTTCTTGTGCCAGTCAAATTAGCTGTAGAGAGTTGATAATATAAGAAAAATAATGTCATTGGTTTCACAAACCAAAGCCACTTCTCTGGAAAACAAATATATGATGAAGTAAAATCTAAAATAACAGCATTTCTATACGGAGTTTCAAGCTTTTAGTAATTTTGTAAAAAACCACAATTTTTATGAAGTTAACAAATCAAATGGACAGATGATCAATGTCAAATTTACTGGAAAACTGCCTGTGCAAATGGAATGCCAGATTAGATAATAATCTGTCACTCAAAGTGCTGATGTCCATGTGTATATTGCAAAGAATGCCTCAGATAAGAATTGCAGTTAAAGTCACCTTCATCCTAAAATGAATTTAGTGTAAATTTCATACTGAAGTGTGAAAGATATTTAAGGTTAATAAAGATTTCCAAGGTACAGGATGAGGAAGCTGTTACTAGCTATAAATATATCTTGAACATTGACTTTCTGTATTGGTCCAATCATTGCAAAAATTCTAAATCATAATAATTATTTATTAAATCAAAAGAGACAAAGATTTTTTTTTTTTCTTAGAACAATATTCATTGATGAAGGTTGTAAAATACCTTGGCATACTTTACATTGCCAAGCTGTTGCTGTGTTTGTAGGACCCTTCTGATCTTCCAGTCTTTTACTAGCTTTCTGACTTTTGTATGACTCCCAGACAGTGTGTTCTTTTGGAAATCTTCCTTTGGAATATGCTAGCTGCCATTGTTTTATGTATCAATACGACAGGACTTGAATAGGGTAATTATGCTATGCAGCCTGAAAGCAGTGGTTATGGAAAGCTGCTCACACAAGTAAGTGGCTGCAAGGTAGGTGATAAATGGTCTCTTTCTTCATTCATTAAAAACCAGTTGCTTCACAGACTGAGTGGATGCTTCTTGCATGTCTAACAGCATACAGATAGATCACTGCCAGTGCACACTATCACTCCTAGGCAAAGGAATCAAGTGGGTTCTATTAAAAAAAAAAAAATTAGTTGTGAAGTAAGAGTTATGTATCTTGTTGGCCTTCATCAGAAGGGGGAATTTAAGGGGCCTGGAAGATTTTTGATAATAGGTTCTTCCAAGATAGGCAGTAATTTTGAAACTGTGGAGTTGTTTCTCTTTTATAGTCAAGAAATTGACATGGCAGGAGTCTTCTGCTTCCTGCAAGGTCTAAGCTACTTCTTGAATTTTCTTCAGGAGGGCCTGAGACTTTAATTTATATAGTTATGCCTTTCTCTTCTTTCTCCCTCTATGGAGCATATGTGTTTTATAAAATTTATGTTAGCTTCACCAAGATACCCAGAAAACCTTACAAGGATGCAGAAAATTTAGAAAACACCTGAGGTACTTAGGTTAAAAGGCTACATTTCTTCCTTCATGAAATAGCATCTACTTTGCAGATTTTGAAGTAGATATTATACACTCAGTCTTAAAATGGACAAAATTACAGGTTTCTCTTGGGGGGAAAAATTGTTACCATTCACATAAACAAAGAAAACTAAATAACTGGTCAGTGGTTTATTTAATTTGTACAAAATTATTTCTCCACTCCTTTTAGACCTACGTTAAGCTAATTAGACAAATGCTCCTCCAGTCCTATTTAGCTACATATTTCACCAGGAAATTAAAAATTTTCATTAATACAATGTTTGTGCAATGCTTAATTCTCTAATTAATTTTATTTTTGCAGATTGTCAGTTAAATTAGTGTTGATACTTAGATGTCTATAATTTGCAAAATTCTATTGCCATATAATACTGGACAGAAGTGTAAACTTGACATGAATGCTTGTATTATCAAATTGTTATATATTTCATTTTTATATTTTCACAATATTATCTTTAAAAATGTTTATGATTGTTTTATAGTATGTCTAAATAAATATATGTGATCATCATATAAATGTCACAAAAAAAGTGGGATACTTTAAAGTAAAAAAAAAAAATTCTTATTCAAAATAAATCTTTCCAATGTGGAATTTAAATAGAAGTAGATAACACCATAACTGACAATAAAATAAAGAAAATATGTTGGAATGATGAGTATTCTCACTGGTGAGAGTAATGATATAATTTCATTTATGCTGAACATTGGAAAGAGAGTTGATGAGAATTGCAAAAGTCTTGAACATAACTGCATATGACAGAACTTGTGAATGTAACTTTTCAAATGAAAGACTGTAAGGTTGCCTTAAAATATTTTAACAGAAACATTTCACATTTGTGAAATATTTTCCCAATAATTTAGAACATTATTGTTAGTGCATAACATAGAATTTGATATATTTCTATGAATCTAAAGCTAGAATATGGGAAATGGAAAAAAAGAAATGGAAGCAATGGAGTTTGCAGTACCTGATGCCCACCACAGGACTGGATTTTTTTTTTCTATAAAGCAGGACTTTGGCAAACCTAAGTACACACTAAAATGTAAAGTAAAGCAATGTAACAGGAGATCATATAAGATTATCTGCTTCCCTGAAAAAAATGTTCGCACAAAGAGCAGGAATTGTTTCTGTGGATGGAAAAGTAAAGAATCAATAATATTTTCTGAATATCTTCAGAATTTTTATATATTTGACATTTTTTTCATATGAAAGTGTTACTTTAGCCCACTGTCTAAGGTAATATTCAGTGTAAACTGATAACAATTCAAAGTTAAAATAGGAATATCTGTTTCATAATTTACAATTACTGCTCAGTCACAAAAAGGAGTATTCATAGGAGAAGTGCCACCAATAGAGCTTGTAAGATAAAAATAGAAATTAAACAGAGTTCTGAATGTCTCAGCTCAAATTCTGTCTGATTCTACTCACAGCTCTTTAATGGGAAACATAAATGGTTGAGAGGAATATTTGTTTTTCAGATTGCAACGCAACAGTTGTTCAAAGGAAATTTGGAAGAGTGTTGGGAATGGTGTGCAAAATGTCAGACATTCTGCCTTTTTGTGTCTCTGCTAGCATTGGCCAACAAGCTTCAGTACAACACAGCAAGTGTTGAAGTGGCTCTTGACAACAAAAGAATTCATGTGGAAGATTTGGTATTCACATTATCCAGTTCAGGATTTTTATTTTGGATTAGCTCTAGTTTCTACCTGGGGACTTGAATGCCTGTTAGTGTTTGGATTTATTAATTACACACTGCGAGTGCATGTGCTGGTTTAATTTAATTTGAAAGGACTCCTATTCATGTGCTACATGATGTGAACTGAAGCCCTGTAAGGAGGGACAATCAGGATATTCACTTAAAAACCACATTTCTCATCCAACAGTAAAGACTATGTAGCACAGTTCCTCCTTCAGCTATAGCTTCAGCCCTGTACTTTCCCAGTGCTTTATACACTACAGCGCTTGAAATTGTGTTCAGAAAACCAAAATGAAGAGCTGAGCAGTCTTTCTACCGAGCAATGCATCTTTCTGTTTGATCTATATTCTTTTTGTAAAATTTCATTTGCAGAGGTGCAGAGAGACATTCTGGAGCCTGTTAGTTGTTACCATGCTCCCTCTTTGCCATGAACTTGTGGCTAGTTAACAGGTATGGACTTCAGAAGTCACATATTTGCCCTTGTTTCTACAACATCCTCCTCCCTCTGTATTTGTTGCAGGTTTGTCTATGGGGATAAAGTTTTGGGGAAACTGAAAAAAGAAAAATAATGAGCAATGAAAATAAGGAAGTGTAATTACAGCACCACACCTTTGTAATTTCCTTCTTTTGTCATTCCATCCTTTTCAGTTGTGTTTATTCAATGCAGCATTCTTGGGAAAGGTTATGAAATGTATAGGAGTCAGGGGCTTGCAAGTCTTTACCAATTTTGGGGACAAAACTTCCTAGAAATTTTCCTAGGAAAATATTTTTTTAAAAATGCTTGTCATTGCTTAAGAACATCAGCTTTTGCTTTTATAATCTCTATATTTATCAGATTAACTTCAATTTGTTATTTTTTGTCCATGGAAGGAGGATTAAACTTGTTGTATAGACAGGTATCCATGAGAGACACTGCTCTTCTCACCATCTCTCTGTGGCACCAGTACTACCCTATGTACACTTTAGGTAAAAACCTGGTTGGAAACTCCTGACACTTTGCAAAATATAAAGTAGCTCTGACACAGTGTTATTGATCAGAATTTCTTTCCTGTCCCTACTGCTTTACAGCAATTTTTTTTCCTTTATAGATAAATTATGCATTGCTGGAAGCACAGTAGTTATTTATACTCATGTACATGGAAGCAAGACACCTTTCAGCTAACTTACCATTTAAAAGTGTATGTCCTTATCATTGTACAACTACATGGATGAATCACTTTCTGTTACAATGTGTCCATATTTCCCCACTTGTCACCCAGGAAATAATTTATTCTCATTCATTGTCAGATTTTGCATCTCTACAGGCTGAATCTATGTAGTGAAAATTAAACAGTGATTTAGAATCTAAAGGAGAAGAGTATTAGGACATTATGACCTTGTCACAGTCTTGAATGGTTCTCTTGCTTTTAAAATAGATTATAATATTGCTATTTAGCCTAAGAGACAACTGATTTTTCTGGAATTGGACCCTGAAACTCTTGAATTGCTTATTGTACCTCATTTGCACAACAGTCTTAAAACACATGTATAAAAAAGGCCATAAAATTCTATATTCTTCTTTTGATCTTAAATGTCCTCTCCTCTTCTATAACCAAAAGTGCAATATAACAACAATATAGTCTTGAACATATTGATTTTCATATTAAGTGTTACGAATTGCATTTGTAAACCATTAGCTGTATGTAAAGATGAAGAACCTACCTGCTGCTTACATAAAGGTTGTGCCATACAGGAAAATTAATCTAGCTTTCCATAGTCCTGTGAGATGTGCATTTGTCATAAACAAAGAAAGGATATTCAGTTTCCATTTTTGAACCAATACTTGGATGATCATTTAAATAACGGTGTATTTAGTCAAGTTCTTCTCCAATTCTGCATTTCAGCTGCCTCATTTCAAACTAACGTCAGGCTAAGTGAGTTGTGAACCACTTATATCAACTTTTGTAAATTTAGGCCATTGGTATTAATACATCCTAATCAATCAGTACAGCAATGACTAAATGAGTTAAGGTATGGTCACTGATGAATACTACACAGCCTAACAGCCCATGACTACAACATAAACGATGCTTTTTATGCCAAGGAATTTCTCTTAATTGCAGAACTTTTATCTTCCAGGTTAACAAAAGACTAAGGTATGTTATTCACGTAATGTTAGTAACTGGAATAATTTAATATATTCTTTATCTTGAGGAAATATTTTCTCTTATACTAATTGCAAAATATTTCATTCAAACAAACAACTATTCTCCAACTTCCTTTGTAACTTAGTACAGACAGCAGTCTTAATAACAAGTGAGAGAAGAGGATGAAAAACAGCTACATGTTGGAAAAAGCTAATCTTTTTTAGAACTTAGACTGGCAGGATGAACTAAGCATCTTTCATTTTGATCTAGCACACTATTTTTATCTCAATATGAAAGAAGAGGAATTTTTACCAAACGTAAATTTGACCAAGATCTGCTTTTCATCCTCCTCTTCTTGTTTAGCTAAACTAAAAGTCTCAATTTCTTTCCTGTTTATTAATTTACATAATAGCAGCCTTTATCACTTACAGTATAATCTGCAAATGATGATTCTCTATGCTGAAGGAAGCACAGGCCTGCTTTTTATTTTTGTGACTGATAATGTCCAAGCAGTCACCTCCCTTATGCCATTTGAATCAGACAGCAGAAGACAATTTCAAGATTATGAGGTGGGTCGGTTTAATTTTTTGTCCTGTCAAATCCTTGCAGTATATCTTTATCACAACAAAAGATCCATGATGTGCAATTTTCTTATCTCATTACAATTACATAAAAAAAAAAAGAGTATGGAATTGATTAGGTTACAATAATTGTCGAGAGCAAGAATTAATCAAAATATTTAGTATGGAGTTGATTGAAGACTATCAAACCACTGTAAACTTTACCAGCATTTTCTGAAACTGTCTTTAATCTGCCCCTTTCTAAAAGCAGAGGTTGTGACTGATTAGCAGATCAAGCTGTACACTGTTAAAATTATTAAGATAACACTTTTGGCTATTTCCCACAACAAACCCCCAAAGTCATAATGTACAACTGAAAGGGTTAGGTGTTCTTAGCTTCCTGCCAAGAACAAATGAGTCTGACCAAGTGCTGGCCCACAGCTGGAGGGCTGCCTGAATTAACAAAACAACCATGCCATACTGAAGTGCCTTGCACATTAAGTCAGAAATTGTGTGACACAAGGATTGCACACAAAAGGTATTTTATTTAAAATAAAGACACAAGGAAATCCTGTATTTAAGGCAGGACACTGAATTATTTTCTTCTACTGGATCTTCTTTTATACAGAAAGTCCATTACACCATGTTTTAAGGCATATCTACATGTTGTGTTAGTGGCAGCATCTCATGTTTTCACAGAAGTTGATAAAATATGTCAATGTTAATCCATTTCTGTATCAGGTGCAAATTGAACACAGGGAACTAGTGTTGTTATTGCAACCACTTGGTATAGTCTTTTTTTTTTTTTTTTTTTGTTTTCTTTCTTCTATGGAATCTGCTTTTGTCGTGTACATATTTCATGAGACAATTCAAAGAGACTTTCTGTACTGCTGGACCTCTAAGAATGGTAATACTTGAGACCAAGGTGTAAATTCTTTATACCCATCATATCAGCAGCATGGGAATTACTTTGTATACTTGTGGAAACCATATTCTTATAGAGACTACTTTAGACACTCTATTGTACTAGAAGCTGCAAAACAAGGCTGCTTTTCGTCATCAGAAGGCCTGTTTTGTTTCTGACACTACTGCAGCTAAGGGTAAAGCAATTGTGAGATTCAGTATTGAAAACCAAAGCAGAGAGCAACTAAAAGTCTCTGAGATCTTGTCACCAGTATACCAGGACATCATTTGCCTGCCACTTTTAAGAACAGTCCTTTCAGTTGCTGTTAAACAGACATAAGGCCTAGTTTTCACCTTGGTCAAGAAGAATCTGAAACAGTAATCTACAATATTCCCAAGTTTAAAGAATTACAGATTTTGTGCTGTAACAAAACACATGCATTGCCATTTTTCTTGTTACCTTAGAATATTGCTTTAAGCTTTTGGGAAGGATATAGTGCAAAAGGTATTACATAGAGAGTTTTGCAGTGGATTTTCTGATTGATCGATCGATCGATCGATCGATCTATCTATCTATCTACACTCCTAGCCAGTTCAAGAAACTTACAGATCTACCAAAACAGTCAAGTATATATGTATATCACTATCATCTCCTTTTCCTTTGCATCCAGAAGTCTTTACACTGCTACAGAATTCAAGGTGAACAGAAACCTGGCTCTTTGGATTCCCTTTGAGTGAGGTCTTTTTTCAAGCCTTTGACCAATGTCCATCACTTTTAACAAGAGTGACAATGGAAAGTTGCTTTTCCTCAAAAGCAGCAATTCCTTTTCCTTCAATTCTTGTATTTTTGACACTCTTACATATGTTTAATGTAACACACAGCTACTCATTTCTCTTTCCTACAAACCAGTGGCTTTGCCTGTGTTGTACCCATTTCACTGTTCCACTGAGGCAAAGTCTATTCAGCCTGATTCAGTCATACAAAACTAGGAATTAATCTCTTTCTAATGGAAAAACTGGTGATCTAAGAAAACATGGATGACCAGAGAAGAGGAAAACAACAAAAAGGACTCATTACATCAGCAATCATTAATCACATGCACCTATGCACATATTAATTCCCCAAACTGTAAAACCAAAAAATTTTGATATGGAAGTTAGTTTTTAATATCTGCTAAAGAAGAAACATTGCTGTAAGAGGTTATTAGTATACCCTGTAATTCTTTTTCAGTGAAATGCCTTTCATATTATATGCAGAATACTATTTCCCTAATGAGGATTAAGGGAGTATATGTTCCAAACTTAAAGTCTTAAAGTTCATCTCATTTCTGGTTTGATTAGAATCTTTATATATATAGATAGATAGATAGATAGATAGATAGATAGATAGATAGATAGATAGATAGATAGATAGATAGATAGATAGATAGATAGATAGATAGATAGATAGATAGATATAGATACAGATATAGATATAGATATATATATATACACATGATTTCCTCTTTTATTTTGTTCATTTGGGATTAGGTTTTTATTTAGTATCAGATCTAAGTCCATCTATTGCTAAATGCTTAAATGTAGTAACTGAACCATTTCCAAGTTTCTCTTAATAATATCATCACAACACTTGTAAGACTGCATGTTTCCTGTGAATTCTTTAGCCAGGAGCCATCATGTCTCCTGGCTACCAGCTGAGTGTTAAAATGCACAGTGGACATAGAAGAATGGTGCTTTGTCAAGTATTATTCACAGCAACCTTGTGAAGGTCACTACAACTTATTATAGCATCTGTCCTCAGAAAAAATCACTGAACCTACACAAAGAAGTTCAGTTAGAGATACTGGGTGCTCAGGACCAATTTTCAGATGGTCCAGACCACTCAGCTTTTGCTTAGTTCAAGTAGTTCTATTTTAACTGCATTGAGATTTGAGTGCTGTTATTCCCTGCTGTCTACACTGGCACAGCTCTCTTAAAAAACTGCCCTAGATATGACTTTCAAGAAACGATATATGCAATTTTATAGCACTAACTCTTCATAAGAGCCTGAATCACCTTGAAGACTGTCTGATGCCACTGCCTGGAGAGATCATTTTGCTCATTAGGGGAACTGTATCAGCTAGCTCCTATGAGGCAGCACCCTGACATCTCTAAGCAGATAGATAGCTAGACATGGCACAAAGACTGCATGGGTAAGAAAAGGGACAAAGGCCAACATAGCTGATATAGTTTCAAGGGGTTTTTTGAATAAAAGTTTGAAAAGGGCATTACGTAATGTATTAGAATTTTAGTCTTGCTTGATAAGTCGCTGCAATTGAATGTGTAAACTACTTTTCAAGTGAAGATGGAAAAAAACCTGTCTTTTGAAAAACAGATAATTCCTCAGATGATATAAAGTACTGAGCAAAGCTACTGCTTAGTACCATTCTGAATCAATGTACTTTATCTGCTTTCTTTTACTTTAAAACTTAGAAACTGCAATGAAGTAAAAAGAAGAGTAACAGTGATTACACTTTGAAGATAATGGGTCAGTTCTGAATGTTATTAGGACTTCAGGATGAAAATTCAGATTTAATATTGTAGGATAAGGTGTATGGGACAATGCAAGACTACAAGATTAATTCAAAATTACACTATATTAATCATTCTTAGATTGTTTTTACTCTTATGTATTTGAGAAATGAGTAGATTAATAAGCTAGGTTTTACTCTCATTAGGTGTTTTGTCATGAGAACTCTGAAGAACTGCCTAGCCAATAAATTATGTGAAATCACTTGCAAAGTTGTGTGTTTTTCCTGGTCTTCTGTATACAGTTTTGATGCAAATGTACCACTTTCAACTGCAGAGAAGGCAAATAGCACTCAGACTAATAAAAAAACATGACTGATCCATAGCTTACAGAAACTATCATAAAGAAAAAAAAGTTAAATTCAGACACACAAAAAGACATGGATATATAGTGCAACGATTTATACTGTTGTTACCTTTTAAGAACATAACTTGCATAAATTATTTTTATAAAAAGGGAAGCAGATGTTAAAAGAGCATATGCATCCAGACTGCAACTGCAGTAAATACATTTTTTTCTGGAATAAATTGTATTCTAAAACTTTAAAGTGTTTGTTTTCACAAGCTTAATGCATGATGGAAAAACCTTCCACACAGATCTTTGGCTGACCTCTATTGTCCTGCTTTTTAAGTTGATTTTCATGTTGATCAGCTTGCATTCCACAGGCCAGACAGAAAAGAGCTGCAGGAGATGGCCAGGTTGCGATAGACCTGCCTCATTTTTGTCTCATCAGGTCTCAGGAAGGCTTCTGATACAATATCATGGCAGGAAGTTCTTGCTATCACTTTATCAAGGGCTTCTGGTCACCAAATTTTTTATATTACGGGGAGAACTGTGAAAAGAGAGTATCGTAGGTCTCTACGCTGTATTTGGAAGGCATTTATTAGCCATAATTGCAAACAAGATTTTATTTGCTGAGACAATTTGATAGTCAGGCACTTTGTCCCCTCTATTTACAAAATGTCAAAGAAAGAAATTGAAATTCCTGGATTTTTCATTTACAGAGATTGTCCCGCAGTGACAGAAGGGGGAATCTTAGAGACCATGGACACAAAGGAAGCTCATTCAAAAAGCCAAAAAACTGAAATGTCAAAGTTCCAGCTGGAATGCTCAAATTAACTGCACATCTGCTAGAGTACTCAGTTTTTTCTGTTGAAAGACTGGTCTGTATCTACAGAATATAG
>WEKY01050510.1:0-11365 GCA_013390045.1 Picathartes gymnocephalus
GGATTCATGAGACAGGAGATCCCTAGAGAAGCAGAACAGCTTGAAGACAGCAAGTTTCTTATACCTAGAAAAGTAAGGGACATGGTTCTTGACTAAAACCTGGGCAGTAATTCCTTTCCTACTTCTCAAAAATTAGAAGCTCAGAAATCTTTATCCTTGGCCATCTGCCAACATCTATGCAGTGATTATTTCTCATCAATTCAGGCAGAAATAAAACCAGACTGACATCAAAGGAGAAGAAGAACTTATAGAAAAAATAATGACATCTACACACCTTAAATAATAATGCACAGATATTGCTAAGGATCATAACTGAGAATTCATCCTGGAACACCTTTCCACACATATTTTTACTTATAAGAAATCTTCATTGTCTCATTGGAAGACTGTATATACTACAGCTTACACTACCAAGTTGTTTAGGCCGAAAATGTCATTACTATTTTTCTTTGTGTTTGCATCCCCTCATCCTTCTCAGCTATTCAAACATAAGATTCATTTGAAAAAGTAGTCCTAAAGATTTCAGCTGTAGGAAAGATACTGCTCTGCCATATTACCCTTTCCTTTCCCAACATCTCCTGCCTCTATTTGTGCTGCCTTCTTCACTCATCAAGATTGGTTCATTTTGCTGCTGTACAGCACGTCCCATAATCCCAAGGCAAACAAGTTCAACTTATCACCCTATCACAAACAATATTCACCTTCTCAGGGCAGGTTACTTTTCTTCTGTTTCAATTGGATCACTATGTTTCCAATCAAGATGAATAGTTATGATCTGAGAAATTTGATTCATCTCAAGGCAAAGAGCAGATCTATAAAGTGGGATGTAGAAAGAATATTCTCAGTTTCAGCAGCAGACTCTTTATGTGGATTCAGTTTTCTCATGCAACTAAATCCTAAATGAAACCATTCAATTATCTATTACATATTTCAGTTTTCTTGATATTTGGACTACAACCTTAAAGTCTGAATTTTAGCTCCACAATCAATATAAAAACAATGTTAAGGCACTTGAATACATCCAAAGGAGAGCATCCTAACTGGTGGAAGTGCTGGAAGACAGGGCCTGTGACGTGTGGCTGAGGAATTAGGGTTTGTGAAATTTGGAGTAAAGGAGGCAAAGAGAAATCCTCATTCTTTGCAGCTTCTTGAAGAGGGGAGGTGGAGAGGGAGGTGCTGAGCTCTTCTGCTTGGGATCATGCTGGATCTTTGTGTGGTGATATCAGTTTACTCTTACCCTTTCTTTTGCTTTCTTTCTCTTCCTTATATAGTTTCTTAAGTGACATTTTTATGATTTTGTATTGCTATATTATTATAGAAAATAATAACCAAAATGACTACATACCTGCTTTCCATTGCAATCAAATTGTTCAAAAATAAACCCATGGGTTTTGTAACAAGAGGTCAAGATGATTATCTGAATATTTCAGACCTAGTCAACATAACATAAATTGACAATCAGTGTTCACCCAAAGATCTGAGTGTGATGGTCAGCACTGGCTGCAGTACACTGCTTGAAAAGGTCTGCACTGGGGCAAGTTGTTACAAGAGGTCAAGATGATTATCTTAATATTTCAGACCTAGTCAAAATAAGATAAACTGACAATTAAAGTTCAACCAAAGACCTCACAGTGACAGTCAGTACTGGCTGCAGTACACTGCTTGAAAAAGTCTGCCTGTCAGAAAGTCAAAACTTATTTAAAAGGAAGTTATAGTAATAGTAATATATTGTTGCTAACATTTTCCAGAAGTGGACGTGTCACCTTGTTATTTGTAATAATAACAGTTACTTAAAGCTCTACGTCAAATCTATTCTGCTTTTCTTTGGATTTTTTGGAATTCAACTAATACAGTGTACCGTACAAAATCTGCCAAAGGCACACATGAATTCCTTAAAAACAGGGGTGTTCTTTTGTGCAGCTCTTTCTCTGCTGGCTTGTACTGTGTGTGTTCGTTCTGCATTGTGTTGGTGCAAGAACAAAATATGCTTTGAAGACTCTTTGAAGACTCGTTCAAAAAGGTTCAAACAGGCATGGCTCTGTTCCATGGATGAAAAAAGAAAAAATTGTGATGCATAGTTACAAATGCTGATGTGTACCATTAAAGAGCAAATTGCATGGCTATCCCCACAAAATCATTCAACTTAAATGGGAAGTTCTTTCCCATCCTGCAACTGGAGTTTTTACTTACTTTATGACATTTTTAAGGACAATTTTAATTCAGTATTTTCCACAGGAACCTGATTACTTCTCTTTCTCATTCTTATATTGCTGGGATGGGGTTTTGTCGCTGTTTGGAACTTATTTGTCTTTTCTTAAACTCAGTAGCTGTCAAAACCTTGTGGAATCTTTTGTGTCACAGAAGCCACCATGAAAAATGCTAGTCACAAGCATTAAAATAGTTTTCAATTTCTATGATGCTTTTTCCTCTCTAACCTGCAATCAACAGAACACCAGAGTTATTAAATACCTCCCATAAATATGCCTGTTTCCTAAACGTGAAATGACAGATGTTTAAAAATTGTTATTAAATGAATATGGCCTTCAGAGGTTCTTTAGCAGTCAGTATTATATCAGTGTTGTGCTATGTTAATGGAATCTGTAGTTAAAAATGCTACAACATTTATGTATCCATCAAGATTAAAAATGTTCAAGTGCTTTATACCTAATGATATATTCCTCTTTTAGAGGCATTTTGACAGTAATATGATGTTTCAAGAAATTATTACAGGATTTAGTGTGAAAATTTTAAACTGATACAGTGATGCTGCACATGAAGTTATCCACCTGAGATCATAAATCGTGAAGCATTTCCACCTAGAATGAAGTTAATAATTTTGGCATTCAGAAATGGCAGGAGAACCTCCACGTTGTCAAAAAAGGTATCATTGCAACATGCATGCTCTTGAAAAACATGCCTGTATAATATTATTTTTCCTGTAGATCAAGAGATGCTGTCTCTGGGTAGTCTGATAAGAGGCTGTTCAAATATGTACATCCATGGATGCCATTATGTATCAAACGTGGTGAAACTGAGTGTTCAAAGGCAACAGACACTAGGAGAACCCAGCAGACCCATTAGAGTTTTGTTCTTTATCCACCAGATCACAAAGGCTATGCCTCTCTTTATCCAGTACAGGTATGAACACAGCAACTAAGAACAATGACATGACAATGAAAGTATGACATGCTTATGTGTATTTAGTGAGCTTATATGATTAGTAGTCAGATAAATCATACCTGCATTATCAGATTCTATTTTTAATCTTCTACATTTGTATGCAGAACCTCTCTTGATTTGTTTTTACATGTTTCAACTAAAACGAAGTAAAAAATTAGGTAGTTTTGTATTAGATAGTTTTTCTACAGGTACACCATATTTTCTTAACTTCTACACAATTACGACTTCAGGCTATTTATGGCAAATAAGTTGATATTGAACTTACCTTTCACTTTCTAAGCTATCAAAATAGTTCTTTATGGAACTTAAAGAAAAATCCAACAAAACCAACATAGAAGCTATACAATGTGTTTGGTGAGAGAAAACAATCCTACGCATTGTTCTTAAAGGAAAATGAATGCAAATGTAATGTAAGCAGTTCTCCAACCAGAACACAATTCTTTATGAAGTAATAAACCTTGTAACATCTTGCAAGTTTGATCATGAAGCCGGCAGCCAAGTTGCTGTCAATTCAAATCTCCAAAGTGATTCTGAGCCTTCCTGTAACACTTTCACTTTTGCCATACTCCTTAGATGTGATGTAGATGCTGTGGTGAGTCAAGCTATTCATTCTTTCAACAGATACACAGCTCACATGTCCTTGAAATAAACTGGATTTTTTTAAAATATAGGATAGAGAAATGAAGAGACGGTACTAAATAGATTTTCTGGGATAGGTGCCCTACTTGCCAGAACATTGGATGGCATATTTTGTCTAACTTTGGCTCTTTGGGTGCCAAAAAATATTAAAAAATAAAACAAATACGTTGTCAACAGCTATATAATGTAAACACCATAAGAAAATACAAGAAAACTTTGGAAAAATAAGCATAAAGCTATTATACCTGCTTAAAGCTGAGCAGAAAACTACTACTTTCTTGATTATTTCTTGTGGAAATGAAGAAGTTAAACAGCCATGACACAAGAGTTGTTGCAATAAAGTAACACATACGATTGGTAAAAGTTGTTTTATTACTGTCATGAAGTCAAGTTAGAGTGTAATATAAGCATAAAAGTGGTTCAGGAGATTTACCTTCTGTCTTCTCAAAGGTAAGGGATTAATACTGTTACCTTTTGAAGGAAACTATTCATGAAACATGTCTGTGGAGAATTCCAGTGTTAGGCTTCCCACAAAGTTGTGACATTCTGGTTTTTAGAAACTTCCTTCTATATAAAATGGCATTTAACTTATCTGTTATAGGTGTGACTACTATAAGCACTATTTTCTTCCTTGTTATTTCTCTGTGGATAGAGAATTTTGGTTGGGGACAAGGAAGCTTTGATCTTATGTTACATTCCTTGGATGCATTCAAATTAAATTAAAAATTAAACTGAATTTGAACAATGTAATCACATCTCTAGTATCATTACATTGGCTAAATTCTCTCATCAAATACAAAAGTATTTAAAAGATCCAATTACAAAAGCCATGTTACATGGAAAAATATGGGTTATCAGGAGGTTCAACTTTTTTCAAAAAATAATTAATGAAATCCGTACTATCAAACTTGGAATACATATATTTACATTGTTCATAATTTAAAAGGGAAGACACAATTTTGCTATGGACTTAGATGGAAGCAATGTAGCTAATAAAGAAATAAGAATCCTTATAATGAAGTTAAACATCTCTATTTTATATATTATGAAGTCACAAGTATGCTATTTCCTAGTCTGAAGGTGTCAATTTTGGGAGAAAAAGAAGAACAAATGACAAAAATAATTTTTACAGAGATCAAGCAAAATGAACATGGATTTTGAATCATATGCATAGGTTTTCCTTTAAATGATTTTTTTTTCCTATTGGCCAGGACAAAATCTGTGGTCATTTTACTTTTATACCATTAACCTGCTTGGGCCATTTAAGGTAGCTTCAGTCTGTTAATTCCAGAGCCATGAACTGACACAAAATCAGGAAATATATTTCTAGGAAAGTGTCTTATGCAAGGACCTTCAGAATAACCTGCTCATAAAGGCTTGAGTGAATGACCAGGTTTTTAGGTAAACCATGAACAAAGGGATATATAGAGGAATGACTGTGGTTATATAAAATACAATGCTTAAAACCAGTTCAGTTGTGGCAGTCACCCTTGACAGCACCAACATAGAAGGCAGATGTTGCCAATTTGGACTTCAGGCTTTCCCGTGAAAATAAGTACTAAAACATATTTTGGAAATCGGTTGCCCACAGCAATGAGACTAAATTATGAAATGAAGTTCTATCACAGCTGTGCAGCATTCTTGAACTAAGTCAAGATTCATTATTAAAAGCTTCATTTAAGATCCTGTCAGAAATTACTGCATTTCATGTTTCTTGCAGCAGATGGCATTTAAGCAGCTAAGCTTCAGAGAATTGCCATTAAGAGATGATGTCAAGTGTAGAGAAGGTTCTGTTACTAGTTTCTTACACCTGTCAAACATACGCCCAAGAAGCCCATTACAAAGAATATGGGATTTTCTCAAGCTCTGTAAATAATTCAGGACAAACACACACATATATTTAACAAATCCTGAGCACCAATGTATCTTGGTAAAAATCTAAATAAAACAGTGAAAAAACCAACTTTGTCCTCGGGCTAGTGGTTCCATTTTTTTCTTCCCTCGAAATCAGCTAAATGGAAATAATATGGGAGTTAAGTCTGAATCTTGCTTTTGTCAGATAAATGGTCAGAACAGCTCCTTGTTTTTCCATCCAGTACTTTGCCTGTTGTGTATTCGCTCATGTTTGACCTTCTCCCTGTATACAAATGTTTTTCTGAACATGCTAGTTGCAGATATAAAGGAACATATAGGTGCGGCAGATAAATGCTTCCTGGGTACTATTTGTCTTTTTAAAATTCAGATTATGTATGTTTGTCATCAGTAATTGTAAATAAATAAACAGTGTAAACACACTACTTCCTGGTCATTTAATTAGGTTATAAATGCTTTTAATTCCACAAAACAACATAAAGTCCATAGTGGCAAAATGTCCTTTTTTCATCTATAGGATAGAATTAATTTCATCTCAGTAGCTGTTACAATGTTAAGTTTTGGATATGGAATGAGAATGATGATAACACACTGATATTTTAGGTTTTGCCAAGCTATGTTTATCCTAGCTTGGGATAGTAGCCTAGGACTTCTTTTGTTGTTTTTTTTTTTTTTGGCTCTGCCAGTAAGGAGGTACACAAAAGAAACTGAGAGGGAGTATGGTTAGGACAGGTGACCCAAAATGTACAAAGGGATATTCCAACCCCATAGTACAACGTGCCTGGTATATAAACTGGGGGAGCTTCCTGGAAGAGCAGGCAATCCGGGTTTGGAAAGCGGGGTCAGCAGGTGGTGAGCAATTACATTCTACATCACTTGTTTTTCCCTTTTTATCATCATTATTATTATCATTTAGCATTATTATTGTATTTTACTTTATTTTTGATTATTAAACTGTTCTTATCCCAACCTACAAATTTTACTTTGATTCTTCTTTCCACTGAAGCAGGGAGTAGAGGGAAGGGAGTTGAGAGACAGCTGTGTGGTGCTTAATCTCCAGATGGGCTAAATCCATGACACAAAGTCACCATAGATTTCTCTTTGTGGAGCTAACTGCAAGGTCCTTTCTGTACCATTAAGCAAGTTTCTTCACCTTTTATTTCAGTCAAATATTGCAAACTTTTCTGAAATTCTTGGTGAAGGTTTTTAATACAGTGCAAGGTGTAGTTACTCACTACATTTATTACAGTCAAAATTTCACCTGAAGGTGGTAGAGGACAAACTTTTAAATGTAAAGTTCAAAACCTATAAAGCAGATCAACAGGGAAGAAAGCTAAATATCACAGTCTAAAGGCTGATTTACTTTCTATCACAGAAAAGAAATATCAAATGCAAAAATATGAACCAAACTATAGCCATGTAAACATTTAAAGCATTTTGCGTTTATGCATGGTAGGATCTATGCTATTTATATGTGAATTCCTTCAGAGCTCTGTTCATTCACTGTGGAAAACAGAAAATGTAATAAAAAGAAAAAAAGCTTAAATCTATCAAAAATACACAAATAATATAGCTAAAGGCATCAAAATAAGAGTGACACTAAATGTGTATTTAGCATTCAAGCAAGAATTCTTAGTGTTAAATATATTTCCTAGTATCATCCAGGGAAACATTCCAGAAATACAGTGTCTGAGAAAGAATGTATCCAAAACAAGAAATTGAAAGAGGAGGTTGCCTGATAAAACAAATTCATATGAAAATTATAAAAAATAGCAAAGCAGTAAGTAGCATTTTGATAGGGTAGGATAGGCTGAACAAAGTAAATCACCTAACCACAATTCATTTGCAAGATGAGTAAAAGTACAAAATCAGTATTTCCAGCTGTGCATTGATCTGATAAAAGTAATTAACCTATGAGCTGATTTTTCATTTCCAAGTGTTTACTAAGATCTGATTATTGAGCAGGGCCCCTACCTGTGGTGCAAACAAGACCATATGCCAAAGTCAAAGTTACGGCTTATGTGTAACAGCAAAATGTGAGGTAGAGAGATAGTAAGAAACAGAAAGGAGAAGGGAGAGAGACAGAGACAGAGGCAGACAGATTAAGCAGAAGATAGTCACCACCTATGGATCCAGCAGCATTGTGTTGGTTTCTCTTCACCCTGGGCTTCTCAGTGGATCTCTGGCCAAAATGAGATAATGAAAGGAGACCATGTGACAAAGAAGTACTTTAGGACTGACTTTATGATACGTTGTCCACAGAAGTCAGTAAATGGTGGATAAGCAGTAAAAGCCCTGAATGCTGTCTGAGGCAATGTCAACCAGCAAAGCAGTTAATGCTTTTGCAGTGGCAGGATAAAATATCACTAGACTACAAAACAGCAAATATTATCCAAATTAATAAACAAAATAATTAAATTCAAAGGTATAGTATGCTAATAAACAATTTTCCAAGACTTTGATATCCCAGTTTTCAGATCTGCTTAGTTTTCTTTCAAACTGACTGATCTTAGTGGTAAAATGTGCAGATAATGTCAAAATAAGTCCTATTCAGTAATTCTTTAATCATGAAACAGAGAGTAATACACATATATACTGAAAGATTTTGCAAAACCACTCAAAAAAGGAAAACTTTTTTTTCTGATGTTTAACAGCAAAAATATTATAACAACTAATAACTACATCTAACATCTTTGAAGCCATGGAGGAATATATTCTCTATATGTATGTATATCTTAGGTACCTTAGCAAAAAAAATTGGGCTTTTAATAAATATTTTCTGCCTTCACATCTTATGCCAAGGTAAAGGGGGTGACAGGTTCTGGATGGGGCAGATGCTCTAGCAGTTAAAGATAAACGTCTAGCTAAAATGAGGATTTCTGCAAAGACCAAATTAAGTTGTCATTTCAGCCAATTTGCCAGTAAAACCAGTAAGAAATCCCAGAGTAAGTATAATTTCCCAGGATAAAATCCAAATGAAATCAGGAGTTAAATGCCTACTTCAAACAGTGTGCAAGGTTTTAGAAGTAAGGATAAGCAGTCAATTTTCTAGTGAAAAAGCAGAAAAAAACAACAGCGAAAATAATCTTGGAGGTTTCAGGGAGCTGTACAGCACATCTCATCTGGGGGATATTCAGTCACTGAGGTTACACACAGAAAAATTAATTCCCCTCCTAACACTTTTCTTTTTAAATTTCCGAATAAAAAATATGATTTGACAGCACAGAACAGTCCAGTCATTCAAATAGCCATATCTGAGCTTGAATTTTCACTGGTTTTGGAATATTTTCAGAATTCAAGAGATGAGGTATTTATTTAGAAGATTTATGACTTAATGTCAAATAAACTTATATGTCATTGACTCAGAATCATTGACTCCACATCCCTGACTTACTGCAACTCACAGTCATAGCTTATGCAATCACCACAACAGTATTTATGTATTTATGTCCAGATTTTCTCCTCTTTGAATGATGTCATATTCTGGAAACATAAGTCTGATGAGATGAGCTGGGTGTTAATATGTTGATGACACTGAACTACACTTTTTAAATTAAAGAATCAATATATGGTTGAGGTGGAAAGGGACCTCTTGGAGACCATCTTGTCCAATTCACCTGCTTAAGCAGGGCCACATAAGGTCCAGGACCATGTTTAGATGTTTTATTAGCATCTTCAGAGATAGAGATTCCATGACCTGCCTGGGCAACCAGTCCCAGTTCAGTCATTCTCACAGAGAAAAAGTGTTTCCTTGTGTTTAGATGGAAGCTTCTGTGTTTTAAATCATGCTTATTGATTCTGGTATTTTCAGAATCCACTGAAAAGAGCCTGTCCCCATCCTCTGCACTCATTCTGCAGATATTTACATGTACTGGTAATACCCTCCTGAGCCTTCCCTTATACAGCTCTCAGCCTTTCCTTCCTTTCCTCATTTGTGAGTACTCCAGTCCCTTAATCATCCTTGTGTCCCAGCACTGGACCCAGCACTCCCCCTGTGACCTCACCAATCCCGAGCAGAGGGAAACAATGGACTCCCTACCCCTGCTGGCAATGACACCCAGGATATTATTTATTATAATAAGCCCAAGATGATATGCTCTGAAGGCTGCATTGCTGGCTCATGTTCAACATGGTGTCCACCAGGCCCCCAGGTCCTCTTCTGTCAAGTTTCTTTCTAGCCAGATTCCCCCAAGCATATATCGTTCCATGGATTCTGCAATACCTACTAATTCAATGCATAAGGAATTTTTTTTTTCAGGTGCATTATTTTCTCTACTTTCAGGTTTATAGCAGTTGAAAAACATGACCATTTGAAACACAGTTACCACAGCCCAAGTGCTAGCAAATTAGCAATGTTTTCAGTAGAAAAAAAATCTTAATATCAATTTTCTTGCCTGGTTGACAGTGAACAGTTTATACTCTTGGGATTTTTATTGCAACAGGACAAGTAAGTTATGCATAATTTGCTAACAAATAAAGTCAAAGGGTAACCTTGATCTTAGATCCTAGAGATCTGATCTTGAGAAACAAATAACTTTTGCTGTGATGCCTTTATTAGTCCATTTTGCAATTACTAGTCCATTTGCAGACTTTCATAAAATACATATGATACTTTAATCATTCACAATTGAAACATGATACTCTGTAAACTGAAACAAAGGGATTCTTTAACATACAGCTTTATTCCTGTGCCCTAAAACAGCAAGGTCCTACTCAGGGCAATTTCTATTTAAAAGCTTGAGTAATCACCTGAATATCCATTTAATCTTGCCATTGATAAAGTTAATTTTCTCATGATGATATAATGATACTGTGCCTCAGTGAAGCAGCATATAACAAAATTAAACTTGGGAAAACTGACTGGACTTAAAATTATGTCTCAACTCAAATTTATCCAAGGTTATCTGATGCTCCAGGGGAAAGCAGGATTTGCTGCAGCACCTGTGTGAAATGTCTTGGTCACTATTAAACATAAATGCACACATAGCTCAAAGACAGTGGCCTGAGTGGGAAGCTCATCAGAGTACTTAAAAGTTATCTCTGTAGGTTTTCCGCAGTATTGATCTCTGTAGCAGGCACATTATAAAACAACACTGGGCATTTTGGAATCTATTTAACACACCCACCACTATACTAGAATTGCTGTCAGCTTCAGGGTGCATCCTTAAATTTATCATAGAATGGTTTGAGTTGAAAGGGACCTTTGAAGTTGTCCCATTCCAACCCCTCTGCCATGGGCAGGAACACGTTCCACTAGACCAGGCTGCTCAGAGCTGCTCAGAGCACCATCCAACTTGGCCTTGAACACTGCCAGAGATAGGGCAGCCACAGCTCTCTGGGCAACCTGTTCCAGCACCTCAGCACTCTCACAAGAAAGAATTTATTCATGTTATCTATCCTAATTCTACTCTCCTTCAGTTTGAAGCCACTGGCCCTTCATTGTGTCACTACATGCTTCCACAAACAGCCTCTCTTCATCTTTCTTGTGGATTCCCTTCAAATACTGGAATTCAGGCTGCAATTAGGTCACCCAGAAGCTTTCTCTTCTTCAGGCTGAACAATCCCAATTCTCTCAGTCTTTCCCCATAGGAGAGGAGCTCCATCCCTCTGATCACCTCGGTGCCTCCTCTGCCCTCTCTCCAGCAGCCCCACGTCCTTCCTGTGCTGGGAGCCC
>WEKY01050510.1:15063-44008 GCA_013390045.1 Picathartes gymnocephalus
TTTTTTTTCCTTTTAGCACAAGGACATCAAACTCAAGCCTGTTCAAGAGGATATTCTGCTTATGGCTATAACTTGGAATAAAATGAAGAAAATACATTTAACTCCTTGTTCTTAATTTTGATTACCAATGTTACTTTATAACTTTTAATACTTCCCTATTACACCCGAGAGCAATAAAGCCTTTTATTGCCAATTACAATTTTTAACACCAAATTTTACCATACTGTAGTACAACTCAAGAGTAAATTAACAGACTAGACAGATAATCCCAGAACACGTCTGATTTCATTGGTTATACTGATGAATTATTTTAATTAATATTTCTGGGTTCTGCCTTTACAACAATAATTTGATTTTTATGAAGCAAGAGAGCCAAGTGGGAGTAAAACCATTTCAAACAGCTACCCCTATACAGCTGATAACTTATTTTAGTGACACTGATGGTTCATTTTAATTATTTCATAAGTTAAATATTTCATCTTCATTGAATTAGTTTTTAGAAGCCTAATTATGTGTGGCCATGACACAAATTGGTGTTCTTGTCCAGTAAAAGCACTGTCACACTTTCATCCCTCACAAACTCTGTGTATTTGAACTATCTGATTTCTTGTCTTGGTCTTTGTTTGGTTTCCAGTGCTGATGTTTGGGGATTTTAGGAACACAAAACACTGTTGAATCACTCCAGAAAGAGTTAAGATAGCCCATCATTACCCCAGGAATTCAGACTGATATACAGTGTGGACTTAAATTAATTCATAAGGTACACACCCTCTACATAGAATTCCTTTTCATGTACAGTGATCTCCACTAAGATGTAGAGAATACAGTGTCCATCTTCATTTCAATACAAGCTTTGTTATGAAATGAATTCACTTTCAAGAGTGAAGAGTAAGTGAGGTTATAAATCCTGGTTAATGTATGTGGACTGAGAAATGTAAAGTCCTACCAAATGCTAATGAAATGGGTTGATTTTACCTCTCTTTTGGTTAATACAGCAGCAGAGTCTTCTGCTGGAAGGGACATATATTCTGCGAAAGAACTAAATATAGATGTTACAATTAACAAATTTTCACTTTTGTCTTCAATCTCTAGGACCATCAATTCCAAAATTAGTTTGAATAATCTTACTTATAAAGATTTCAAAACTCTAAGTAATATGTTCCCAAAAAAGTTTTAAATGGGCCTACATTATTGCAGTGCACAAAAATTCAGAACTCATCATCTTACTTTTGCGGTACCTGAAATCCTCAAACTCATACTGAAAAATGGGTAAGTTATTCATGCCTAACTTCTTCACAGCCAGTGATCTCCTGGAGTTAGATTCCTTTTCAATCGTGTTGTGTGAGACAGTCAGATTTCTGCTTTATAGTTCAGAGTGTGGGTAATTGCACTAGATTTTTTCTCGTTCTCAACACTTCTCTCAGCAGGCATCTTTCGACCATTTCCCTCTGGTGATTAAAGGTGTTGGGTCCTATTGCAGTTAAGTCTAACAATGATTTCTTTAAGGATTATTCAGTATCCCAGTACTTCTAAAATATTGCTATATCAGCTGTACATTATTGCTATTTTAGGTATCTACTGTGAAATCACCATATTAGGACATATATTCCAGTATAACTTACATTACTACATGTATGCATACAGAAATCATACTTATCTTCTATGAGGCATTCACATGTACCCCTTCTAAAATCGTAAGGTAGGGCCATTTCATTAAAGGGTAGTCTCTAGAGAAGTCTAATCTCTAGACATTCAAGTTTCTTTGTAATTCAGTGCTAAACCCAGCAATTATTCTGTATACTGCAGCCCACAACACTGACACAAGGATTTGACTATACAATATCTGTCATGTGCTCAAATGATGTTATCAGCACACGGTGTGCAGTATGCAGCACTAGAGACAGCTACAGAGAGGGGCACCTTCTGTCCCCATCCTTTGTCCTTGATGTCCAAAGTCAGTGACTTCTTTTTTCATACAACAGAATAGGAGAGAAATATGCCTATTTCCTGGTACTGTTGCAAATGTGGAATATGTAAAAATTTTCTTAAGGATGTTCTTTGATGTTTGATCTTTGTATACTTTTGAGCCTAATCAACAAGTGAGATTTAATCTGTGAAACAGATTAAAAATCTGTAAGTGATGTTCATGTGTTAGAAAAACAAAATCCTGGTTAAAGTTCAGTGCTTGCTATGCTTTAATAATCTCAGGCCCAGGGGGAAGCTAACAGAGCTGGGGAAAAGGACACTGACCAATAACTGGCACAAAGAATGCAGAATTTGCGGGCCAAAAAGACATCTGGCAGAATTCCCAAGATAAGGAAAAACTAATAAAGATGACTCACTAAACATGCTGAACCAGCTCCACCTGACTAAAACGTAATTTTAGCTGGGGCACATTGCAACCACTGACCCAAAAAGTCCATTGACTAAAAAGACGAGAAAGACTGGGCACGAGGACTTAGCATGAGAAGTGAGATTAATTAACTAATTGCTAATTAGTGGACTCATTAACTAATTGTCGTGGGTTGAAAAGTGAATTTTTCCTGCAAGGAACTTGACAGGTTTTTTTAGGTCTGAGAGAACTAATTAGCTGATTAGCTCTAAGATAGACACTCTGTTTATTTATTTAAGAAGTTGAGTATGTTTTTGTGATTTGTATTTAAGAAAGGAGAAGTCTGGGAATTGTTCTCTTGCTTCTGGTTTCTGAACAGGTAACGGGGGGTCTGTGCAGCCCAGCGGGGCCGGCCAGACCCGGGTCAGGCCTTGCTGGCTCCGCAGACCAGACCGGGCTGGGCCGGGCAAGGCGCACTCGGCCGGGCTGGGCACGGCTGAGATCCTGCCGCAGCTGAGTCCTGGCCTGTCTGCTGAGATCCCAGCCGCCCCTCCTTCCCTTCTTCCCCAGAAAAGTTTGCAGCAGCTTCGGCCACTGCCCAGCAGAGATCTTGTGACTAATAACAGAGTCCAGGAGAGATCACAACTCTCTCAGTGCACAAATGAAACTTACAGATCTTAATCTTCTCTCGAGTAAGAGGAAGAGAAAGGGTGAGGACACACAAAAAAACCAACATGGAGACCTCGAGGTCAGTGAAGAAAGAGCTGAAATTCAGAGGAAAGAGAAAGGGGAGATACTTTAAGCTGAAATTCTTTTGTAAAGCTATGGTGATGGACTACGATATAGTAGACTATTCCTTGTAACTCATTAATGCAACTGGGGGGATGCAGCGTTCTAACTGCAGCCTGAGCAAAAAAGTATCCATGTTGGAGTAACTGTAGTCTAATGAGAAACTTGAACAAAGAGAGATAAGGAACTATGTCACAGAGATGAGAGAGATGAGAACCCTTGCCCCAGGGATCTCACAGCAAAAAATGAGTAAATAAATTTAGTGGATGCACTGGTGTTCGACCAGCGTGCACAACACACTACGTTAAATTAGTACCCCGCGTGAAGATGACAAACTAAAACCACTACACTAATAGAGATAGAGTAATATCTAATAAGAGCCCTATGTAACTTTGTTAAGGATCAAGTGAGAGCGTTAGACAAGCCCTGCCTCAGGCTCAGGTTTTTGGCAGCAGTTCTGTTCAGGTGATATGGGCCTAAATAGCTCTGGCTCACAAGTTGTCAAGAATGACAGATCAGGTTATATTATAAAATGAGTTATTTATTGACTAGATAGGATATTAACAGACAAAAGACCCCAAGGTGAGGAGTTTCAGGATAGAATGATTTAATTCTGTGACTTGTAGGATATTTTTGGAGACCTCGATGGTCGATGGTTGTTCCAGCTGCCTATTTGGCTGATGCCTATTTAGTTCATTATAGCCCATTAGCAGAGATGACCCCTTCTGGATGGATGGGATGTGCTGCTGCTTCCCCAGAGGGAGTTATCAGGGCTGAATCATTGGTGTGAAGAAAAAGAAAAACTACCCTGCCTCGAAGGGTTGCCTCTTTTTCCTTATCTCATCCAACTTGTAGCCTAAGGGGTGGGATGTGCACTGGACAGCTGTTGCAGACAATTCACCATTAACACTTCATCAGGAATAATGTAGATGGGTATAGAATACATAGTTGTGTTACACCACACACTGTAACCCACAATATTCCTTTTTTGCTAAAAGGTACAAATACTAAAAAGTTTTGATAGTTGGTGTGCTTGAATTGGAATACCACCAAGCACCCAAGGTAAGTGAAATAAATAATATCTCTTTTCAGTGTGTAATTATTGATTTGTTGCATACTGGGTAATGAATCTGACTTTTTACTGACAACAGTACCCAGGGAATAATTTCAGCTTTATATATGGGACAATCAGGTTCGACTCTCTATTATAAAGAATCATTTTGGAAGAAGACAAGCTCTAATAAGACAAAGTCTTATATAACAGATAGCAGTCAAGTGATTAGGGGCATCTTCAGAGTAAAGCGCAAACTCCACCATCCTTCCCAACCCTACTCCCCAGGAAAAACTCTAAACAGATAAAATACTTAAATGTACACTGGATACAAACAAACCTTAATATTGATCAAGATGACAGTTAGAGACAAGCAAATATACCACGGGCTTTTTTTCTCTTAAAGTCATATAAATATGCTGAAGTGAAAATATAAGTCCATAAAGATTGCGTCCTGAGGGAACCAAGTGGATGCAGATATAAAATGGAACTAATGGAATGTTAGTTCCATTGTGAGTCTACCCTTAAATTGCTTGCAGAAGAACACAAAAGGAAGTATCTACCAAAAAGAAATCAAATCCATCTTGCTGAAGTTTCAGACCAGCTGTCTGAATGCTTATAACCTTGCATTTACATTCGTTTGAATAAACTGAAAGTACTATTATATCTGTAATAACATGATGAATGGTACTTACAGACTCAGAAGCTTTTCCTCTTGTTCCTACAATTCCTCAATCTCTTCTCATTTTGTCCATAATCTTTGTCAGGGTTATGCAGTTATGTGCTCAAAGGAGACAGTTAATTGGGAATATTCTCCCGATGGCTGCCCCCATGTGTTGTTAGCAGAGCTAACAAAACTGACTAGCAGACCTCTGCCTTTTTGAGCTACTGCCTGCTACAGCCTTTGTATCTGAACATCCTTGTCTCTTATTTTGGGCCCACCCTGACAACCCTTCCAAACAGTCCCTGTGCTGGGAACTCTGGCAGAAGGTGGTGTGGTACCCATAGTTCTGAGCTTGTGTCCACAGAAGATGCTCCAGAAGCTCTACAGGGGGTGCACAGAGCAGTTCAAGCTGCAGAAAGTGTGTGAGACATGGGAGAAGACTCAAGACATAGTAGAACAGCTCTAACATTGTGCAGAGAGTCCAGCAAGGACGTGCACTTCTCCTGCTCTCTGTTTTCCCACTACTGTTCTTTTTTTATGTGTGGTGGGTGTTTTCCCCTTAGTCTGGTTAGTCCCTCCCTAATTTACTGGAAATAGTGACCCCCTCTAGTTCTGCATCTTTCATGGAGATTTTCTTGGAGGATTTGAATAGTTCTTCTCCTAGTGGCCACATTAAAGTCAGATTTGTTTTGACCCATTAGGGGCCAAGCCTTAGAGCTGGTTCAGTCCCTGAACACTTGAGGAGACAGGGTTCTGGGATGACCATACCTCCTCACTTGTGAGGATGGAGGTGTTTTGGGTGGATGCTTTAACCACTCCTTTTTCCTTCCTGCTCAGTCTATACTAGAGACTGTACAAGACTTTCTCCACAATGTTTGCAGAGGACTCTTCTGGAGATGCAGAGTGTTCTGTATCTTGCCCTGTGTTTGCCATTGAGGGGACAGCCATCAGGGTCTTCTGGAGGTGCAGATACTGCTTCCACAACTCCTCATTGCACTGGGTGTGGGTAGCTTCTGTATGCTCCCAGGATTCATACTGTTGTTCATATGTTCCTGTTAAAACCTGTTCACCCAGATCCCTTCCACCCTCAATCTCTGACTCAGGTTATGGTCCAGGTAGAGAGATGCTGCATCTGGCAATCTTGGATTGCCAAATATCTTCGGATACCCTGTAGTATTTGATTGATTGTAGAGGGTACAAACTGGAGGACTGTTCTTGGGAGACAGTGTCAGAGATGCATATGTCAGATAAAGTTTGGAAATTCCATACCCATCAACCTGCTCAGATTGGTGCACTGAGCATAGAAAGGGGGAGGGCAAAGAACGGGGTCAGGGTTGTACAGTTATTTGATGAAAGGAAACAGTGATTTGTAAATATTATGTCTAGAGCTGCCCTTGGTGTATTATGAGGAGAGCTAATAAAGCTGGCTAGCAGCCATACTTTTGTCTCTTTGAACAATTGCCCACTAGAGCCTTAAAACTTATTTGTCTCTTTTTATGACCCTGTCCTGATGATCTCTAACCTCCTAAACCACTCTCATCCACATGTTCCATAATCCTTATGGCTCAATCACTACAGCTTTTCTTCTATTAGTATCCTAGTTTTCAGTGCTTATTAGCATTTCTCTAAAATACCTGAGATAATTTTCATTATGAGAACTGCAGGTGTCTGCTCTTCTTCTGAATATTTATGTAAGAACAGCAGAACTGTCTCAGGAAGAAAAGCCTGGAAAATAAAGTTTAGCATTTTCTGGTGCAAATGAGAAAAATCTTGTTACCAAAATGTTAAAGATCAAGTACGTTACCCTAGACAATAACTTTGCTCCATCACTATATTATAAGAATTAAACTGTGAATTTATTGAATGGGCATGACAGCCAGCACCACAGTGTGTCACTTCAGCTGAAGTTGATCAGTGAAGAGAACTGTGATGCCTATTGGGGATATCTATCTCAGTGGTAAGTGGAGTAAGTCAATCAAGTATTAGTATCTGAGTATAAGCCCATATGAAGGTCTGGTAGTTCCCAGGCTTGAGTAGTACAGTTTCCAAGATGAAGAATTAAACTTAAATGTAGTGATTTGGTGCCAAAAATTATTGTCTGGTGAATCTTTAATGAAGGAATATTTTCTGTGTAATACATTAAACAGCTCAAGTCACAAAGCCACTCTCACACAGTTGCAGTATTTGTCACTACTGAGTTAAGCTCCATGACAGTACTATGTTCCTTGCCACTGACAGACTAACATATCTATGCTGCTGCACTTTAATTCTTCAGAAGTAGGAGTTACTTGTAAAACGGTGCAAGTTACTTGTAAAATACCTGGAAAAAATGCTTGTTACTTTTAGAATGACTGGCTGCTGCTAAGGAAATCAGAACTTTTATAAGCCATCTCATAATACAGTGAAAAAGAGAGAGCTTCAGTATACTACTTTTCCCATGATTTACCTTATGTAATAAATTATATAATTTTAAAAACCCAAACAAAACCAAAAAAAACCCCTTCACTTATCTATTCATTATAAATTCTGAAAGATCAAGGTTTCATTTAAGAAAATTTATTCCTTTTACAATCAACTCTTATCTGGTATTATGAGGAGGACTGACAAGATTGCCTTGGGTCTGTGATGCAGCATAGCTTTAATTTTATTGATCTATTACTCATCCATCAGCTATACCAGGAACTCCAATCATTTATTTGCTCAAGTTTGTCCCACTGTTTTCGCATTACCAATTTTTCAATTGTAAATCTAAGTTAAGTTCAGGTGTATAAATAGATAACTGATCTGAGTATTTAAAAATACATCTTTCTGTAAAGAACAAGGTCTCTTATAGTTTCAGTTCTGTTAGTTTCATAATGTAAATTGCATTAGAATTAACTTTTGAATCTTCCTTATAACACTGACAAGACACTAGAAAGGGAAGGCATAACTACAGGGACTAGAGAAGGTAAATGAGGATTAGAGGTGGAACATTTAGGCATGCAAATTTTTAAGTCTTCACTCCTTGGAAACACAGTAAAAACATTGGTATGAGATGTTTCATCCTAAAAAAATATGTAACTATTTGACTCATAGAGAACTTAAAAATTAAAGTTCTCTGGAAAATACATTTCTTTTCACATCTTCATTTTACAACTACCTAACTTACCTGATAATGATATTTCATAAAGGATATAGCATATTTGTTACAGGTTGTTTAACAAGTATACCTTTCAGATTTCAACTACTGTCTGCTTTTGCTGTTTCAGAGAAATGATTTATGTTGTGCGGTGTTCCTCATAGAAGCTCCCTGTCCCCACTACTTGCATCATCCACGGATCTCAGTAAAATGCCAAAGGTTTAACCTAAATTCCCCACAGCTACTAACTCTTGGTATGCAGAAGAGTCAATTGTACTGGCCAGAGAGCTAGTATTTTACAATCAAAACCGATGGTCATCTTCCTATTTCGTTATCACATTTGCAGCAGTGATACATGCTCAAGCAGTCAGTCAAATCAGGTTCCTTTGGGTATTTCAAGAATAAAAAAGAGGCAGAAGAAAAGTCTTAGAAAGCACATGAGGGAAAAAAAAGAATGTTTCTTAGCTAGTCTAAAATCTTCTTTAATGGCTATTCCTGTAGCTTTCCTTTCAATTCATTCTTAGTGAGTCAGTATGTGGCAGAAGCCACACACAATGACTCATCAGTAAAAAGCAGCGTCTTACATAAAGGATACTTGATTTTGGAATGCCGTTATCATTACCTGTATATTCAAGTGGATTCTTGCAAGGGAAGTATTTACTAATCTGAGCATGATGGGTGTCAAACCAGGACTCAAACATAAATGTGGAGATTTTCTTTTAAATCTAGATGGATAAAAACTATCTATGAGGTAGAAGGAAGATGCAGTGATTCGATATGAAAAAGGTTCTCCCAGAATAAAACAAAATGTTGGCCTTAAAATCGTGATAGCCTGAATGTTCATATAGGAGATATATATGTATATATATGTTCATGCCAACCATGACCTTTCAGCTTGTCAGAAGCACTCAGGCAGATTACTAAGCAAACTTGAAGAGATAGCTCAGTAAACAGTAAACAGTAAATACAAATTTAAACTATAGCAATTCAAGTCCCTTTTTTTCTGTTGGAATCAGCACCTTGTTAGATCTGAACCCAGATCCTAAATAAACAAGCAGACTGCAGCAGAGCAGCAAGCTACCATGGCCTCACACGTTGCTGGTTTGTTATTGATGCTAACAGAGGACTCAAGCTATATTGAGCATCTTCCCTGACTTTTTCTGCCACCAGCACTTGCCCCACCTTTTCAGGCAGCTGCTAGAAACCAAGACATTCCAAGGTTCTCTTACCAGTTTGTCCCTTTTCCCTGGTCCTTCTTCTCAGGGCAGCATGTTTTCCCTGCTGGAAAGACCTCCAGTTTAGTGTAGAACCCCAGGTGTTATTTTATATCCACAAAGCTGTACAAAATCCTGTCCCTTTAGCAGGCTATAAAGATGATTCAAAAAGCATAGAAAAACCTCCTAGCCATCTTCAAAGAAAACTTACCAAGGAATCAAAGACAAAATAGAAAACTGAGAATACCTTTTGCTAATATTACCAGAGCAAAGATTAACAGAATATGTAGGAGATACATGTAGGTTGAAAGACATTTTCATATCCTCTAAAGGATCATTCAGAGCATCTGGAGTGATAGGATGTGTCATATTGGTCTTCTATTTTGACTTGATGCTAACACTAAAAATTTTTTGCTATACAAAAGGATTTGTATCACCCATCTTCTTTCACTGTGTCTGCAGTGCAGCTCCAAGTATGACTACAGGACAATGAGAGATATTCAAGCTATCTTAAAGACTGCTTCCTCAAGCCAGTGAAAATAACAGAAAGTCCAGGTTCAGAATCTATTCAATTGGAATCAAAAAGCTAGTTCTCCTTACCAAACATAAAAGGAGAAATCTGCAATTAGAGCTACACTCCTCTATAAGACATTACTTGCTCAGCAGACATTTAGTCATTCGATTCTCACAAGATCAGCAATAAAACTACTCATTTGCAAGGCATCATTAAATCTCTATGTGCAAAATGGTTAGCTGACTTATCGGTTTGGTGTTGCATATACCTGAACAGGAGATACACAGGCAGGCTAATGACTTTATAGGCTATACTGTAATGTATAGGGGATGGAATAATAAAATCCAAATTCAGTCACTTCACAAGACAAACCTGCTTTGGAAATGATCTAACACATGTATTAGAGACAGCTTTCTTGTTTTATTAGAAATTGAAAGATTCACAAAATTGAATTCTCAACAGTTAAAACAATTTAAGTTTAAGCAAATCACATCCATGACATTCTACTCAGGTAGTTTGGGATCACTTCTTTTTTAATGCTTGACTTGTAATGTTGTAATCTGAACTTCTGAAGTGCTGAGATGATGAAAACAGTATAAATTATGTAAATTATGGCTCATTCAAATATGGGAAAGATTTTGTGGTGTTGTCAAGTCTTGCCTGGTTCAAACTGATTCATCCCAATTTAGTAAATACTATTGATCTTAACCTCTCTGTCTCAGTTTCTAATCTTAAATTTGGAAAGGGTGAATAATTCACAAGTCTAAGAGAAAGTAACTGTGCTGGCAGATGAGCCCACTGAAATTTTAGCACACAAAATACAGCACCTCACATTTAGATAGTGAGGCCAAATCAGTATTTACCTGCTCATTAAATTTCTTGTTTTGTTTGTCCTATCCTCTAAATAAAACTACCATCCAAATAAACCCAGTTTGTGGTTTGTAGAGAGAGATAATACAGAGCTGAGTTGCAGGCCGTGGGGTGCGCCTGCAGAACGCCGTGGCAGCACAGAGAGGCTTGTCTCTGCCTGACCTTGGGGGCAGGAGGTGCCACATGGCAGAGCCCTGCAGAGAGCATCACCCCACAGAAGGACATTTGGAAAGCGTGTTGCTGGTGTGGCCATGTGTGCTAGGTACCTTAGTGAAAAATACCACATAAGGGAATACTGTGTCTTGAAGAAGTGTATAAAACCAGCTTGTTTCTCTCAATAAATGTCTCAGTATCCCTGCTAGCCTGAGTTCGTGCCTCAGTTGTTACAGTAGTTAAAAGCCTGTGTGTGGAAATGCATTAAGACTAAACAGACCCACTTAACCCTGGTATTTCCTATTGATTTACTAGTTTTAAATAGCAAGGTTTTAATGCAAGAAAATAAAGTGCCAAATACAGCCTAAAGTATCCTGGCTTGATTGCTGCAAGCTGAAGAGGCTTTCTGATGGCAAGGTTTCTATCTCTCAACTAGAATCATGAACAGTGTGATTAGAACATGTCCACCGTCCAGTATTTCAAGCAGCCCCGAAGATACTGCACATACCAGTTGCTAACTGAGTGTATGCTTGGATTCCCAGCTCCTGGATTCTCTTCCTGATAGCTGACACAAGCACTCAACAATTCAATCTTTTTTCTATATTGCATTAATCAACATGACATCTTAGGAGCTTAGGAAACACATCCTGAAATCTCAGTTACAGAAAAAACCAACAAAATAAGGCTTGCATAAACCCGTCTTTCACAGTCTGGGAAAACAGCATCTTGAAGAGATTTAGACCCAAGATTTTCTATCAAGCACCTGTAAAATGTTATTTCTTCATCTCATCACATGCTCCCTTAGAGATCTGATTTGATTTCACAAACATTCTATATGTCGAGGGACCACACAAAACAGGCACGCACTTCACAAACAGGACAAGTCTGACGTATCATGGTCTATACTGAGGTCCCCTTCTAAAACTAGGTATAAACCACTCCAAAACAAGACATTTTTGGGCTTTGACACCCTGAAAAGGCAAAGATGGGAGATGGAGACAGAATCAGTCTGAAGCAATCAGACATATTTAAACATCAGCTTTAACAGTTCGAAGGTTACAAAAAAAGTTTCTTCAATTAAGAAGTGCCAAGAGCCCTTAATGTACCATTCTTATTATGAGACAGAATAGGTTTTCTATTGTATTCATTCTTCTTATGAGACAAAATAGGTTTTTCTATTGTGTTCTATTGTTACAAACATGTCATTTATTTTACGTTAAAATCTGAAGCTTTATGATTAGGTAATTTCAAAAGAGAAGTGTTGTTGTGGTATTAATTAATTACACATTTATCAATGTATTATATATTGTGTCAGTTGGGTTCGGTAACCTGACCAGTATGGACCACTGGACACCAGGCCTGGATAGCTGAGGACGAGGTCAGCTATTGGAGGATCGACCACGTAGCAACAGGTCAACAGGTCCAGTCAATCATCATCGAGCATGCGGACTCCCAAAATCCATATAAGAGAAAGGGAGTTCAATAAAGACGGGCTGTTGTGCATGACCCTTGGGGTGTGTTGTTGCATTTCTTGCCTCCGACACCAAAGTGACAAAGTGTGGAATAGGAAACACTAAAAGTAATTAAGTCATAACAAAGAGCACATTGGGAACAATGTGGTTGAATAGTTAAAATATTTATTTTGCTGAAATCGAAGGCCTCATCAAGTTTATAGTTAAATGTGCTGGTTAAAAATATTCGTCTTCTAGGATGATGTCACAAGAATTTGGTGGGGGAGAAACTAAAAGATACTGGAAACAAATTTTATTATGATATTTACTACTAATTATTTATTATCTCCCTGGTTTAATCTTGAAGGTCAGTTCAGCATCCTTCCAAAAAATTCAGTCTGTAGGGGACTCAGTTGAATAGTTCCAATAGAAGTATATTCATAAAAGAATTCTATCAACACGATATAATCCTCACAGGAGAGTATATATACTTTAAAAGGTGAGAAAAAGTTTAAGGGCAATATTTGTACAAACAACCATGGAAATAAATATATGGATCCTATTACATTCAAATTTGTTTAAATGTTTGTATTAAAATATATTTAACTTGTTTCATTCTGTCCTTTTATTTTCTCAGAGCAGTTTTTAAAGCAGAAGTTCTACTTAATAAATTGAAGTCAGCATTTACAATTTTTCTCTGGGATGCAAGATTATACTGTTATGAGTTTATGAGGATTTTTCAGATTCTGATCTTAAAATATAATAACTTAAAACTGGAAAGAACTGAGAAACTGGAAAAGAATGCTTACAGGAAATGTCTAAAAAATTTAAAGTATGTATGAAAGTGCTTTTTTTTAAGGTTTTATTTGGTATTTAGAAGAATCAGCAAGGATATATAAATTGAAATGTGCAGAGATGAAATTAGACACAAGACCAAGAAAAAGTTTCAAATTAAGTGTATTCTCAGAGACTATGATGGAACACTTGTCCCACGTAGTGCCTGGTTTGGAGCAGCACTGCCAACAATATGAGGCGGAATCCTTCTTTGCTGCCTTGCTCATTAGTAGCAGCTTCTATGACCTCATTTATTTCACACCCACACAGGAATTTTTCCAATACTTCAACAGCCTTGAAATTTGCTCAGAGGGAAAAAAATATTTGGAAAGCATAATAATAATGTTAAGTTTTAAATATATGTGAGGACTAGTCCCAATAAATTATAGCCAAAGTAGTTGAGCACAATCTTTTATGAAATTGTTGTTAATTGTTAAAGAACAATTGTTAATTGTCTTGTTAATTGTTAAGGAATTCACAATTTCTTTACGAAATTCTTTTATGAAATTATCTCACAATATAATTCTTGAAAGGGTAGTATTTAACTGGTTAGTAAACCACCCTAGAGGAAACCTTTCTTTTGGAAGCAAATATGATTTTATAGAATGCCTGACACTGGTCCACAAGCAAAGTAACAGAAAATAATTAGTGATAAAGTGCAAAAGGGAAGAAAATTTTCTTCAAGGAAATATTTGTCATGGTACTCCCAGTTCAATAGTTTCTCCAGAACAACAACATTGTAAGAAATTTATACTGGAAAGGACCTGCAGATTTTGTTTCCCTAATTTTAAGTGATGCCTGTGAAAACTCAGGTAAAAACATTTCCAGATATGGCCAAGTCTTAGCAGGAAATCCCTAGTCAATAAATTATTATTTTTTAATAATTAGGGAATTACCCACCACCACCTACTCTATTAATCATGGAAAAGATCCCAACCAAATGCCGAAGGATTAGAGTCAGCACCTATGTCCCCTGAAAGAATACATGTTCATGCACCTTGAGCTACAGAGAAATAGGTTAATTTACAGGAAGGCTCCAGAGAAGACTTACTACAGTTGTGGCTAATTCACATTTAGCTAAGGGCTGGCTACAGTTTGTCTCATCATGCTGAAGAAACCATTTGGGTTGGTGGGAAGAAGATGAAAAGGACAGGGTTCTTTGTCATTTGTCCTCCAGGCCCAGGGCAGCTGACCAATATTATCACAGTTTCTTTAGGATATGTGGGATAAAACGATTAAACAGCATTAATCAGCAGTGGAAATTATCAGGATATCATAGGACTTAGGTGTTACATCTCATTATTCCTTTAATTAAGATTATGCATCATTGAGTGCATTCTTTTATAATGCTTAGCCCCACAAGATTTAACTGAAGACTAAGTTTTTATGTACTGGAGAATTTGGAGGAGGAAGTAGTTTCCAACTCCTATTAATTTTGAAACTGTTCACTGAAAAGCTAAAGCTTTAATCATCTAAAGATCAGTCTAGAAATTGACTACATTAATTTTTTTCTTTTATCCAGAGCAAAGTTCAGAATTCATGGGTGAAAATGCTTATTTTAGATTTCTCAAGGATCATACAGAAGGCACAGAATAAGAACATTTTATAGAGTGAAGTGATATTTATTCCGTCACCTGATTACTGTATCTTAAATTTGGTACAGGTTTTTGTAAAGATTTTGTATCACAGAGTAGTATACAAACTCTTTGAATCTTTCTGAACTCTATTTTCGACAATTACCTGTGCATTGTAGACAAGCTGTTTACATTTATCCCAGGATCTTTTACTATTTTCAATTGCTTCTGTTCCACAGTAATCTCTTTATCTCCATGAAGAACATGATTACATAAAGCAGACTTCCAATTTATTCCATACCATAGGTTAGCAAGGATTTTGGTTTTTAAAAAATTAATTTCTTCAGCTACCTTTAAAATGCATTTATAAAACTTGTGCAGACATGTACTTAACCCATGCTCAGTTTTTCTTGTAGCAAAACACTTTTTTTTTAGTACAGAGGTATCACACTCTGTGGAGCCTAAAGTCCTCAATGCATCTGTAGTTTTGCTTCAACAATCCTATCCCAAACAACACCGCCCTACTCCTATTTGTAAAGCCTATTTGTAGGCTTTAGAATAAACAACCACAAAAAATATGGCTGATACTCAAGGTGACACCTCACTCTTCCAAGCTCAGCCCAGGTTCTCTCTCACCACTCAACTCCGCAGCACAAAACCATGCAGCACACAGAGAAAGTTATTTTTCAGTACCAAATTCTCCTGAAACCCAAACTTCCTCAGGAAGACTAACTTCCTAAAGAGACATGGCCACCTGTCTCTTCCTTCCAGGTGCTGATCCTTCTCAAAATATACTCAGCTGTTTTTATTTAATTTCAAGGACGTTATTAACCCCTTCCTATCTTGTTTGCAGGAAAAACAATCGTTTCTAGTGTCCAAACTTTGTATCAACTTATTAAGAAAAAAAAAAAAAGAGGTTAAGAGCTTAAATCTTTCTCCACATAGCAGAAAACTGAAATTGTTGCTTTCTTCCCTCTTGTGGATTACCATCTACTGTGGATTACCATCTACTAGGAAATATTTTGCAGTTTTGAAGCCGTAATTCCAAGCAAGGAGTAAAGTATATGGTCTATCATTTTGGTCAGGTAGGATACAGGCTGAGAAAGTTGGGGCTATTCAGCCAGGAGAAAAAATGGTTGTACGAAGACCTCATAGCAGTCTTGCAGTATCTGAAAGGGGCCTCCAAGCAGGCTGGAGAGGGACAGTTTATCAGGAACTGTAGTAACAGAACAAGGAGTAATGGGTTCAAACTAAAAGAAGGGAAATTTAGGTTAGATATATGGAAAAAATTCTCTACTTGAGGGAGGTGAGGCACTGGAGTAAGTTACCCACAGAAGTTGTCATTTACTCTGGAACTGTTCAAGGGTTAAGGTTGAAAAAAAAATTATTATTGCTTAGCAAATAATGTACTAGCAGTATGTCCACTGTGGATGTAGTCTTGACAGCAGCATTAACTCCTGAACACTCTCTTTTCCATATTTCAGATAGCTCACACAAAACCATGAAAATGTTCTATCTCATATCAGCACTGTGAAGTCTGATGATATCAATAGAAGTTTGAAATTTCTTATATGTTGCATATGGGGTAATACAATTTTGAGTATTACAAAAAAGATCTGAATGAAATGTCATGTGTCTAACTGAAGTTAAATTGAAGCAGGCAGTGACACAACAGTGGGAGGTAAACTTGACATCATATGTATTCACCTTTCCAAACACTAATCATAGTTACAGCTTCTATATGGGAACTTCTGTAACTGTTTCCCTGTTCCCACAACAAATGGTAATACCTAACATTAGAAGCACAAAAGATAACCCAGAAGTCCTTTTTGTTTTCCTGTTGATATTGGTCGTTAATACTCAGTGGTCCATCGGAAATGTTCCTAACTGTAGAATCTGTAGGGAAAATTATAGAGTGGAAAGAATAACTGTTTTAAATACTCACAGCACACAGTCTCGAAAGAATGCTAGGCCATTTGGGATTATTAAATCCCTTCATGGGCTAGAAGTCCTGCTGTGCTTACTTTTAATTGTAGAGTCTTGTATGGTACAGCTGGACCTGAAGATGGAAAAAGACTTTTAAGTTCTAAACAACCTAACATTTCTTTCTTGTTCTTTTATGAATAATTTTTTCGAAGTGTATGCAATATTTCATGCAGCTCCACCACTTGAAAAACGGAAGAGTGAGTGTGCTTTATAGTAACTTTTCTTACACTACTGGGGTTAGAAGTATTTTATAAAGATACTATTGTGAAAAATGAGCTTCACTCTCCTGTAAAATTTAGAAGTTTAATAAAGGACAATAGGAGACAAAGATAACAAAGCAAAGTTTAACGGCCAGGTGCTTGCCATTCAGCCAAGAGCACACCTACTATTTTTGGAGACACTCTTTAAATACCTTTTCTATTACATCAGCCTATTGCATATTCATAAACCGTTATGCATATTCCAACTTTGCCACAAACTAGTTTACATACTTCAGGAACTGTTTAGCATGGCCCCTCCTTGGATCTGCTCCTTTTTAAAGCATGCATGTTTCTTGGCTGTGGTTTTAATCCATTCTCATTATCACCTCCAGTTTGGGTTTTGGTCCATACTTTCTACAGTAGGTGTTGACAGTTGGCATGTCAGTAGAAGGGTCTTCATCATATGTTCACTGGATGTTATCCCAACCAAGTAGACAGTTCAAGCATAACTATATCAGCTATCTCACTACTATGTCTACGTTTTGTTAATAGAAATAAAAACTATATTTTTACAGTAAAGTTATTTTAAGATTATACATATAGCATTCATCTTAATATTTGCGAAAAGCCAATAATATAATATGTATTTATAACACTATTGTAGCCAATTAAAGTAAGTTAGGGATCATACTGAGGACAGAATAGACACCTTTCAAATTTTCACAGATTTTATGCTGTGAGGGATATGTAATGACTAAGCCCTAGATGATGAAGTTACTGCTTTAAATAAGTTTACCACTATGCTAGAGGATTTAATGGGCTTTGAAGAAGTAGATTGTCCCCATGAGATTACTGTTAGGTATTGGTGAGCTACCTTTTTGTTCACCAAGTGGAATTAATATTCTGAGAAGATGGCATTTATATCAGTATGGTTTGTGTTTCATTGTGACTCTTTTAGTATGAGCATGTAAGTCCAACATAATCCAAAGTAATCAGAAAATTTTAAATCCTAAAGTATGCTATATAATGTCTTTAGATTTTCATTAAAAAGACATGCTTACACATGAACATATGTTGGCAGCAGTGCTGTCATAGGATGTCTAGAATTTCCGGAATTTCAGCACAATTCTTGCTGCTTTCTTTTTTCACCTCTTTTAAATCACTTCTAGCAGTCTGTTGGAGGTTAAGTTTTTCCTTTTGTTTTTTTTCTCTTAGGAAATTCCCCCCCTTTTTGTTGCTAAGGAACAATAACTACTGGATAGTAAAGAGAGACAAAAGAAGTGTCCAAGCTCAGGGGAGGAGGGCACTTGGCTGCCCTTCTTATCTGAAGGTTTCTCTTGGAGGGGCAGTGTTGGAATCCCAGGATCAGAAAGTTTTGAATTTGAAGTTTAGATGTAGAAGTAGTTATAAAGTAAAATGTTTAAAATGTAGTAATGTAGAGCAATATAGAACTGTATGTCAGTTACATGATTGGATGAAAACATCTGCAGTGCAACAGATGTGCAATACAGATGTGTACTATTGGTGTGAAAAGGAAAATATATGTATGTGGCAATTATCTACTGGCCAATTAACCTTTAAGAGACCTTGTAACCTGCAGTCTTGTGACCATTTTGTGCGATGGCTGACCTCTGCATTCCCCTGTGAAAACGTGCTCGCGCCTTCATGATAAAGAAACAATAAATCAAGCTTAAATCATGCCAAAGTGGTCCCGTCTCTGCCCAACCTAATCCTGACAGGTCAGAAACACCGAGAGGCTGGGGCAGCTGCCAACTCTGTTGCTCTCTCGGCTTCGGCGAACAAGGCTTGAGCTGCTGCTTACTGGGATGGGGAATTCACTGTGCCGCCGGAGCCCAGCCCGGTCCTGCTTTCTCTGCTATGGATGGGCCTTTGCACATGAGAGCAGCCGCTGCACTGGGACCTTATTAACACCTACCTGGCTAAAACAGGGACTTCCACCATCTGCTGGGGTGTCTTAGGGGAAACCCTGGGATCTCCAAGCCCCTTTCCCTCTCCTAGGGAGCCTTGTCCTGTCTTGTTTGAGAGCCAAGCTGCTGCTGCCGTTTTTGTTTGGTTTTGGCTTTTTCCCACTGCTCTGGTTTTTTTTGCTGCACTGTAGCCCTGCACCCCCTGCCCTGCCGGGACGCCCCGCGGTTCCAACTACAGCTTCAGAGTTTCTGCTACCTTTTGCTTGCTACCCATGGTCAGCTCACCCTGCCATTGCAGCCGCTACTCCGAAGTTCCTGTTCCAGTCCATTCTGCCATTCAGCCTGTCCGCCATTGCCGCGGGGTGCCCGAGCTTGCACCGCAGCGCCCCCTGCAGCCGCGGGGCAGTCACCGCACCTGCCCTGCCCGCCGGGAGCCAGCAGCGCCCCTGCTGGCTGTGACTGGAACTGTACCCATGGGGAAAGTGCCTGTGGCCGGGCAGGCTCTCACTGCGTTCCTGGTTCTGTTTGTTGGTGCTGCCGTACTTATTGTTGTTTGTTTGCCTTGTTATACACACTAGTAGAGAACTCCTACTCCTTGTCTTATCTCCTTGCCTGAAAGCTCCTTAATTTCAAAATTATAAAAATTTGGAGGGAAGGGGGTCATATTTTCCATTCCAAGGAGGTTCCTTCTGTCCTTAGTAGACACCTGTCTTTCAAACCAAGATACAGTCCTAATACCTAATTTCTTTAAGCAACAACTTAATGTATTTATGTATTCACACAGTGCTGTAGCTGTAAAAAGTCACTTCTTCCTGGAAATAACCAGATTTAATAATTCAGTAATGCAACACACCTTTGCTTCTTGTCTCTTATGTCACTGCCCAGAAGACATCAACTCAATCAGTTCCATTGATGCACAAATAACTCTGTAAGAATGTGAACTGCACTATTACGCTTATTTTAGAGAATATATTGAATATATCCCATCTTCCTGTGTAACCTGCCTATAATTCCAGAAATATGTTATCCTTTCTACTGCAAAAACACAGAATACTGTTCAGTGTTCCCCTACTTGAAGTAGTCCTGGTGCCAGAGATAGAGACAAAGAAGAATATTTTAAAAATAATATAATAAATTAATAACATCTTATTATTGGGCCATTATGAAGAGCTATGGTTGTTTAGTCGAGGCAAAAGGATGCTCAGGGGAGAGTTAATTGCTGTCTACAACTACCTGAAAGGCAGTTGTAACAAGGTGGGGTTTGGTCTCTCATCCCGTGTAAAAAGCAATAGGAGATGATCGCAAATTGTGCCAGCTCGGTGTACATTGGATATCAGGAAAGTTTTCTTCAATGAAAGGCTTGCAAAGTCCTGGGTAAGTCTGCCCAGAGAAGTAGTGGAGTCAACATTCCCGGAGATATTTAGAAGACATAGAGATGTGTCACTTAGGGACATGGTTTAGTGTTGGACTTGGCACTGCTGGGTTAACAGTTTTGATCTTGGAGATCTTTTCCAACTTAAATGAATTTACAAGTCTCTGATTATATGATTTTCACCAATAATGAAGAAATCTGGTTATTACATGTTCATTATAGTTTTTCATGCTAGTACTGATTGGATTTTAACCTTTGGACCCCGTAGTCCCACAGATCTGCCTCAGCCAGACCTTCCGCATTCTCAGGTCTATAGGTTTCCCTACAATTTCATTTTGGGTAAATCCATTCTGCCACTTGCAGATGTTCCTGTCCCCCAGTCCTCTTAAGCCTACCTCAGAAAACAATCTTTAGCAGATATCAGTACAGGCACCTCTATTTTGTCATGTTTCTTCTGTGTTTTGATTTTGTCCCTTATTGTTAAACAGCCTTTCCCTCAAAAGTTTCCTGTCTTTTGCTCCAATAACTGGAACCCTTTGTGGCCCAAATTTACCTATTTCTCTATCACCTCTGCCTGAAGATCAACTCTCAGAACCCTTTTGGCAAGCTCTGGTTCAAAACAAATCCCTTTTGAGAATTCTTGTACTTTTTTTCTTAGCAGGCATGGAGAAAGTATAAGGAGATAATTACTCCCTCTAAAAATAATGAAAAATGCAGTCATATAAGCACAACTTGGGGAAGATAAAAAGGCATGAAAAATTGAGCAGTAACTATTCATCGTATATCAAGACGAGTAGTTTTCAGTGGTAAATTAAAAACAAGGGGTTTACTGGGGACCCCATTAGGGGAAAAAATGTCTTTTTGATAGAAGAATAGTAGGAAAGGTATTTCTAGAATTCATAAATCTTGACATTTCTTAGAAACTGCCTAAAAATATTGTGAGGAGGTAACCAGAAGTTAAAGCTAGTTTTAAATAGAGACCTTAGGAAAGAAAATATTCATTCAGACAGTAGATATAAAACGCTGGTTCAGTTCATCAGAGGCTTGGAAATCTTTATAACCTAGGTTAGGAAAGTTTCAAGCTCCCAACCACAGAAGTCAGAAAGAGAAAAGTCATTTAATTGCCTCCTGCCTATACTCCCTAAGGTATGCCAGCTCTTGACTGGTTTCTCACATCTAATTGGAAAAGATTCAAGTGACAAAACTATCATAGCTTCCCGTGGAGTGAGGGGGTTTAATTGATCTCATGGTGAGAAAATGACTTCTTAGGGTACAGAAGAGTTCTTAAGAATGTGTCCTAGTAACCAAGAGAGATTTGCATAAAATCTCATTGAGAAGGCAAGGCTGTTTAATGTACTTTTAGAAGATTCAGTTTCATATTCACCAGGAGCTGAAAGCTAGCATGTGAACTGATCTGGGTCTGTTCTCTTGTGCAGTCTAATACAAACTGTCTTACCCTCTAATTATAACATTCACCTTTGCAAGAAGTCAGTGGCACTGTGTTATCCAGGTGGAGGGTGTATATCCTTCCATTTAGATTTCCAGCAGGGACTAGCCAGTTGCATGGTGTTAGGTTTACAATTTAACTAGACTCCTGTAAGAATCTATAAATAGAAAACTGTATCCCACTTCTGACACTGTGACATCAGATTCAATCCTTTATATAAAACTCCCATGGAATTTCATGAAGATGAGTCCATGGGAAGCAAATCAGTTTCAACTGAGATTTTAACTCAATGCAATGTATTGCAGTTTCTTAAACTCCTGATCACCAACTAGAAAATCACTGATTTGATAAAAAGAAAGCAAAAAATTACCAAAAACATTAAAAAGACACCTAGGCAGACAGTTTTCCTCTCTCTTTCCCTGGCTCATCTCCCTTTCCCTTTCCCTTTCCCTTTCCCTTTTCCTTTCCCTTCCCTTCCCTTTGTAGAAAGCAATGACAAGACTGACATAGTAACTCTTTTACAGAGCTTTCAGTGTCATAAGCCAGTTTGAAAATAATGTAGAAAGATATATTCGGTGCTAAAGATTCTGGTTAGCTATTTTCTACACACCTGTGCTTGTAGACACATGGGAAGACACATGCCCATGCATGAAGAAGTTGGAAAAATTGAGGAACAGTGCTTCTATTTTTCCTCCTCTCTCCTTGCTCTGGTCTGAGGAGAAATACCTTGATGCAGGCATAAAACGAAGTGTTTGGGATTCCCATGGCAGTTGCTTCCACTTTAGAGCAGCAGTCTCTAGGACAGTCATTGCTATTTGAAGAAATGTGTGAGGTTGCAAAGACTGCACAGTGCTTTCCACTCCTAAAGTTTGTATTAAGCGCTTTGGCAGGCAATTCTGGGGTACTGTTATGTGGGAAACACAGCGTTTGTGTATGGTAAAAATATGTTTAATACACACCCCTCTGACCATTCTCAAGAACACCACAAGCACTTAATGTAAAAACTTCTGCTCAATTGAAGGTACGCTACTGCATATTATATACTTTTAGCATTATGAGAAATGAAATTCCATCTTATATTTGTAGCTGAGCTCTTAGAAGGTGTTCCAATTGGCTTAAAGAGAGGAGAGGCAGGCTTGCCTCAATCCACAGCTATGGACAAGTATTTAGGTTCCAAACATACCCAGAAGAAACCTTAAAACACAAACGAGGTTAAAGGTTGGTATCCAAATACCTCATGCAATTTCATTTTTTATAAAAGAGGAAAGAAAGAGAGAAAATCAGAAAAGTAGGAAAATGCCGGAATAATTATGAGAAGCACAGAGAAGGGGTTACTACCACCATGGCTCCAGCACTGTCGTGTGCAGTCCCTTTGAGAGCTGGCCAGCAATCCAGCAAGGGAACCGAGCCAAGCAGCCAGACCAGCAGGCTGGGGGGCACGAAAAGTCTTCCAGGAGCAGCCAGGAGAGTAAAGAACAGCACAGAGAGCAAAGACTGTGGCACTATGTAGATTTTGGCGGCACAGCCCCCTCTGACAGGTTAGGCAATTGCTGATAGAGGATTTTGAGAGTGGCAGTCGTCATGCCCACTTCATAAAGTTCATTGGCTGGCTTGCCTGATGTGTCAAAAATTTTACTGCTTGCTCGCTTGGTGTATCAAAAGTCAAAAGTTTGCAGCTCACTCACTTGGTGTTACCAACTACGAGCCCCCTTAATGTATCAACTAAAAGCACTCTTAATAGCTTTCAACAGGGTGCCACATTTTCTACAATAAAGCAGTTTCTAAAGTTTTTGTTAGAAGCAACTTAAAACTTCAATTTTAAAACCTTTGTCTTTGAAGACACAATGGAAAAACATCCCTTACTTTTTACTCATTCGCTACAGATGGTCAATGCTTGGTGCTGAGTTGATTGACTCCAATTACAGGCATGATTCCCAAAACCTGATCACTCCTTAGGTTTCAAACTTTCTGCCCTCTTCCTAACTAACTGATTCAAAGACTTATTTGGTACTCTAACAGTTTTGCTGTTGTAGACGGAATTCTTCCCTTAAATTATGCCCACGGCAGTTGCATCCTTAATCTTGCAGTTTGTCCTAGTTCCTCAGAGACTGGCTCACACATCATGACTTATGTGTGGTTGGCAGAATCTCATCCTGCTGGTTGAAGAGCAGTCACTATGATTTTTATTTCTTTTTAATGGCATTAAGAGCATTTTCAATTAAGAATAAAATTTTTTTTGTTGTTTTCTAATAGAGGTAGTGGCTATGATGTTACAGCTGAAATATGCTTTCACATATTATATAAATTCACATATTATATAAAACAGTAAATTAGAAAATAAGCAATCACTTGATATAATAATATGACTTAAACAATAGCCCATAAAGTTCCAAGATGTTAAACAGCTAAGTTTTAGTGAGGCAGGTATTTTGCAGAGAGCAAGAATTACATCCTCCGATTACTTGGATTGCTGAAAATTATGAAACTACAATTTGCATTTGCTTTCTATGCAGAACTCCTCCACTAACATGCTGGAAACAATCACTGCTACTCCAAAGCTGAGGATTGTTCAGCCAGCACAATTGAAGTGATGAAAGCACCTCTATTTGGTAAGGGAAAGACCATTTCTTACAGGCAGGTTCTTGTCTTATGTGAGCCTCCCACTAGCAGCATTTTGGTATGCCAGACAGGGAAGGCAGGGAAGCTGCTCTGATAAAGTACAGAAATGCTCCTTGATGGTATTACACAGAAGGTCAGAGCTGAAAGGAATACAGAGGCACATATCCCCACTCAATACCATCATGACTGTACCAACAGATCTCCTTCTTTAGCTTTGAAACTGGGCACTGCTAGGGAATGTACTGTGTTGCAGCAAGAAACTTGACTCTTACTTGAGGAAGAACTTGTAAAGGGCTGGAAACTGGACACTCCTGGCAGCACCCGCAGCCATGGCATAGTCTGTTACAGTATGCTTTTGCCTAGGTGCCAGGCAAACTGCCTGTCACACACATCCACCAACGAAATCCAGCCTATGTCACTGATCCAGGCACTCCCAGGCGATAACCAAAACCAATCAGATAGCAGCCCAGGAGTTTTTTGAAATGTTCCTGGATAAAAGGAAGCCCGGGAAAATTAAAGCTGGCAGTTACTGTTCACTACCATGAGGTCGGCTCCCTTTCTTTGTCTCTTCCTGCAGACCTCCGGACCCCACACGTTACAATAATCACCTACTTGCAAATTGTCCTGTTAATCTTAGATTCCATTTTATCCATTCTGGCCATCTAGAATGAACTATCCTGATACAGTAATACCTGAATCTCAAAACAGTTGACAGTTGCCATATACTTCTATGGAAAGGAAGAAAAACTAGTACTTTAGCAAAACACATATAATAAAAAAAATATAGGTTAAATCTATTTGTTAAAAGTAACTGCCCTCTTGATGGTGTTATATCAGTGTTATATCAGCATGAACTGCAATAGCCTCTCAAAATAATTTTCAAGAGCTCCATTTTCATGATTGAGGTCACAGGCCTCTAATTCCACATTCCTATTGTGATGATAAGAGGAAATGCATATTAGGTATCGTAATTAACATGGCATGAAGTTCTGACAACTCTCTATTGTTGTGTGTAATGACCTGTAGGATCATTAAGTCCAACCATTAACCCAGCACTGTCTCGTCCACAACTAGACCACATCCCTGAGTGTCACATCTAGACATCCATTCAACAGCTCTGTGGATTGCAATTCTACAACTTCCCTGGGAAACCTTTTCTAGGATTTTACAATTCTTTCAGTGAATAAATTTTTCCTAATATCCAATCTAAACCTGTCCTGGTGCCACTTGAGGCTGTTTCCTATTGTCTTGTTGCTTGTGACTTGGGAAAAGAGACCAATCCCCACCTGGCCACAACCTCCTCTAAGGGAGTTTTAGAGAGTGATAAGAGTCCCTCTGAGTCTCCTTTTTCCAGGCTGAGCCCCCACAGCTGCTTCTCATCAGACCTGTGCTCCAGACCTTTCCCTGGCTCCACCTCTCTCTCTGGACATACCCCAACACTTTAATGTCTTTCTCATTATGAGGGGCCCAAAAATTGGACATAGAATTCATGGTGTGGCTTCACCAGTGCTGAGTACAGGGTATCAGAATACAAAGTAACCCATTAGATCTGTTAAGGAAGCAGATTCACCATTCTTCTAAACATTTTCTATCTGCCATAGACTCCAATTCTTTTTAAAAGAAAAAGAAAGACACAGTTTAATTTAAAGTTTTAAAACATCATAAGAACCAAAGAAAACAGGAATTTAATTTTAAAACTCCAATTTGAAATAATTTTAAATTGTTATCAATTTGAATGTAAAATAATAAAGGTAAAAATGAAACTAATATTCAAATTAAGAAATAAAATTTAATACTGAAAATGTAAATACAAAGTTATTGTTTGGTTTTCAATTTCTTTCCTATTTGAGAAAATGTTAAGTGCATCTCTTTCTGCCAAGAGCTTTGAAATTGAGAAAGTCATATTTCATTCGGAAATCCTGGACAATTGTATATTTCAATGTTATATTTAAAACATTCACTGAAGAACATAAATGTCTTATGATCAAAACAGCATTGATAACACCTTCACAGCTCATGCTTTTCCCAGCTTCTTATTCCATATTTTACTGCTCCTACAGATTATTTTTTTTAAATGGCTCTAAAAAGAATTACTTATAATTTTCTTTATATAAGCAAAAAGAAACTCATCGGAGAATTATTGGGATTCTTTGCTTAATAGTGCGCAAGTGACTTAATACATCTAGCCAAAATATGTGGCTTTTGCTCAGTGCTGAGATTGTATTTCTGACACTTTTCTTAAATTCAAAATAAGATATTTAGCCAAACTATTAATCAAGTTTCCTACAATATACTTCATAATAAAAATGGATAATATTGGTATCAATAATGCAAATTTTAATAAAATGAGTGTGAGGCTTGATACGGCGTTGAGTTGCACTTTTTGAAAACAATTTACCATAGCAAACAACATGATGTTTTACAGTATTAACTTCTCAAGTGGTAACTAAGGTAATTTCTAGTTATAATAAAGCAGTATCAACATTTTTTTACATTCTACCCATACCCAGTGCTGCCTTAGACAAAGTATTGGTTAAGACATAATGTCTTCCTACACCAAAATACAAGAACCTATGGTCCCAAAATCATAGACTATTTCATCACAGCAATTCCATATAGATGAAATATTTATTACCTCTCTATCGGAGAAAAAGTATGGAATGCTGATATTTACCAGAGTTCATGCTATGAAAGACTGACAGGAACCCAGCTATATGCCAACTTCGCTTCCTCTAAATGCATCATTCCAAAGATGACAAACCTAAAAATCATGCTAATTTTTCTTCTTACCTGTACCTTAAGTGAAGACTGCAGAAGCTATTAAATAAAAAATAAATAGTTCCATTGTTATCACTGATTAAGAAAATCTTCCAGACATGACTATTATGAACAGCAAACATCCAAACAGCTTCTACACCTGGATCACTGACAGTTTGCAAAGGACTGATGAAGAAAATTTTCTGAAAAGGAAATAGCATACCCTTGTGTTTCCATGGTATAGGCCTTGTGGACTTGCACTTTTGCCCTGGCATGCATATTCTTTTGGAACAGCAATAATGAAACGTTCTTACTTCCCTCTCCACTTCCCTTGAATCTATGTACCTTGAGGTACATAGCTTTATTAGGAAGGCATTAAAGCCTCCTGGAAGGCAAGGGAATGACACAGCTGACTCTCAGGTTTATTTCAGCAGGTGCCCTCGGGGCTATAATAACTTTGGTAGCCTTTTCCAGTTTATCCCTGTAACCCTGAGGATTGGGAACACAAGTTCTTGTTAGACGGAGGATCTCCAAGGTAAGAGATGTTCCTCAAGTACAGAAAAGTGTAACTCTTTCAAACTGAGATCCTGAACTGAAAATAAATGGTGAGAGGGCATACAGGGCACATAGTAAACTTCTAGTTTTCAAAGCACTGACACTAAGAACAAAGAAGTACCTTACTGAGCTATCACATTAATTCTCTAATATGCAGTTCCATTCCTCAAATATAATGAATTCTGCCCATGCGACAAGTCATCACAACGCTTATAAACTGTGCAAAATGCAGCATAAATAAGAGGTGAGAGATACGTAAGTCTTATACTTGCACAGTGATGTGTTACTCCCTCCAGGGAAATGGATTTTCATCCAATGATGCTACTATCATGCATATGATAAAAAGTACAATGTTCTTACATATTAAGACTGTATGTCAGTAAGAACAAGTTTCAGAAACAATGTTAGTGGCTTCTCGAACAAAGGAAAAGAGTTTCTACTTCGAGTATCTGTGGTTAATTGTAAAGAGCAAAAAAACCTCTGCAGACAAAAATACCAAAAATATCTGCTAATTCATAAAGTCTTCCTATAGAATCACAATAGTACTTTCATTGAGCACACAAAGAACAGGGGTGAATAGCTCTCTTCTCTGCAGTTTCTGGCTACCAAAATTGCTTTTCTGTCTGTAATTTCACTAATCTCTTGTTCTGGAGCACGGCAAAATCTCTCCAGCAATATAGAAGTAGGCAATAAAAGGAGCATCTCATCTGCCAATCAAGAAAGAAAATCTCAAAGACTAATTATTAATAATTAGACTGGTTTTTAAACTGTCAGGAATCAGAAGACTGCTTTCTTGGTAAAATTAGACCTTCCAATTCAAACAGTAAGGAATACTGAGCAGCAGTGCGTTATTTGGTCTGACAAGCCTCTACCCAAAAGGATGTGTGACTCCATGGCCCATTTTTTCCACTCCAATCACATAGAAGTTACTTAAATAAACAGTTTGACAACATAAATTGTCAAATATGGTTTAAATTCTCTACATTAAACCATCCAGCCAGTTCCTTATCTACCAAATTATCCATCCATGAAATCCATATCTCTTCATTTCAGAGAGAAGGACATTCCAAGGGACCATGTCAAAGGCATTAAGGAAGTCCCAAGAGATGCCATCCATAGGTTTTCTTTTGTCCAGTGACCTAGTCACTCCATCATCCAAGGACACTAGTTTGGTCAGGCAGGACGTGCCCTTGGTGAAGCAACTTTTATGAAATTACTACAGGATGCACACAAGTAATACATAATGGAAACCCATAATATGTGCATGGCATATAGTGTCAGTCAGAAATATGAAGTGATCAATGCATGATTCTAAGTGTGATTAAAGATGTAGATGCAATGCTTGTGAAAGGCTTTACTCTCTACCAAAATTTAAAACCTAGTTATGATTCTATTGTCGAAATGCCTTTTAGAGGTTTATTCATGTGCATAAAATTTATTCCTGAAAGCTGACAAACCTCATTAAGAACTCGATTTTAAAACATGCAGAGATAAAATAAAAAATGTTTTATATAGCC